>BSBK01002199.1:2500-232500 GCA_027943335.1 Chamaecyparis obtusa | reverse complement strand
CACCAGTCCGTTACACTTGAAGCACCAACTTCAAGAATACAAGAAGCACCAACTTCCAAAATGAAGAAATGAAATACAAAATTAGAGGGTCATCTCTGTTACAATGCAAATCATGGATCAAGAATTCAACTTCTATTTGAAAACGCTAAGTAAGATATACTTCTCTTCCTGTTTATACAACTTAGTTCTTTTTACATCAACAAATATGTGTAATCAAATCTTCCTTTACATGTGATCTTAATCAAAATAAGAAACTCACAATTTGATATAACACCATTAATTTGAAAGTGTGGTTATGGATTTTCACAATGAAAGTTGAATCGACTTATCCTTCAAAATGATATGCTTCTTGAGAGATAAAATAACATGTTTTCCTTCAAAATATTAAAGATCCAAATGTACTCATGTATCAAATAAAGTATCTGACTAAAAGACTGATTGAAACCACTAAAAATCCATATTATAAACCCTCCTCAATCTCTGATCATACCTTGCAATCATCAATCATCAATCATTCAACAAATTTCAAATTTGAAAGAAATATTATTACCATTCAAAATTATATCTTGTCGACTGCATACTATCCTTCTAGTCTACTGCAATTATCTATCAAATCCTTTGTTTTTTTCTATAAAATTTTTTACCACTGTTTAGAAAAATAAATCCCCTTCTTATAAATGTCTTTGGTCATTTTCAAACTGCCCAAAACTCCATTACACCAAAACTGGTTATAACTGTCAAAACTACCAAAAACTGCCTTGGTCGAAATCACTTTTCTCTCTACAACATACATATATGAAAAAAATGACTCCTACCCATTTTAGATCCATCTATTACCTTTCCATAAAGGTATAATAGTTTGGGGGTTGTTTAACATTTAGTATATGGAAATCTAATTTGACTGAAATCGGGTAGTTATAGATTTAAAATTGTTTTAATCAACACTAGTAACATTAAGTGTTAATCATATAAACTTTAACACTTAATAGCATAGTAATGTTTTAAGCCATATAGAGGAATGCTTAGGAGTATAATGAACTATAAAATATGTGTCATAAATGCACTTAATTATTTGAGACCTCTGACCACCATCAACCTGATCATTTGACACATCTACCCATCAAGCCTTATTGACATCAATGAAAAAACCAAAGACCAAATACCAAAGGTTCAACATACTCCCCCTTTGTCATTGATGTTTATACCAACCTCTGGATGTACCAATACCAACCTTTGCATGTACCCTTGTCACATGTATAGCATCACCTGTATATAATCCATCATGTACCTTAATCAAAATCATTAATCACCATCACAACCTCATTAATCATGTTTTCCTCATGCTTTTTCTCACCCTTTGACATCAATGACAAAGGAGATATACCAAGATTCCAGAAAAAAATGAACCATAAATGCTCCCCCTGAAACCTATCACACACTAATGAACTTATGCAAGAGAAGAGAGGGATATAACCCCCAATCTCGTTCTTAATATTTCAAACACCTCTTTTGAGAGAGGTTTTTTGAATATGTCAGCTAACTGATATGAATTTTTATCTCCTATAATCTATTCTTGAGGATGATATTTCTTCAATCTTGTTCCTTTAGACTTTGTACCTGTTGGTTCTAGTGTCCCTAGTTGATCTTTTGTCTCTTCTTCACTTTTTTTTTAATTTCTATTATCTGATTTGTTCAAGTCATTATCATTGCCTTGAAGGAGAGTATTATCTTTATCTTGCACAACTTCATTCACCTATCCCATAAGACAAACATCTTCATGATTGTTAGTATTTGTGATATCAAACACAACTTCATATCCATTATCACAAATTTTACTAACACTTAGAAGATTTTACTTCAATCCCTCAACATAATACACATCATGAATAAACATTTTGTCACTAAGCATCAAAGAACCCAAACCTTTAATTTGCCTTGAAGAATCATCACCAAAACTCACACTGCCACCTTTGTAGTTAATCAATTTGTCAAACTTTATTTTATCACCTGTCACGTGTCTAAAACAAGCCACTATCAATTATTCACAAGTCCTTTTCTTCATAATGTAAATCCATTTGAACAAACATAGAATTATTAATCTTAGGCCTCCATTTGTCAATTCTTTTAGTATCAATTTCTTTATCAACTTATAGACTAGTATATGATTGATCATTATGAAATGACTTAGTTTTGAAATTCCTCATAACATGACTAAAGAGATTGCATTTGTATCATCTTAGACTATTCATTTTAGGAAAGGAATAACCAAAATGAAACTTTGAAAATATCCTTGACATATATTTGGAATTACTTATTCAATGTCCATATTGATGACTGATGAAACAATGCCCATCAAAGAAAGAAGTGAACTTGTTTGAAGATCTTTTATCCATGAATGAAGAGTTTGATGTAACCTACCTTTTACCATTAGAAATCTGATTAAAATCTGCATTTTTAGCTAAATTTGAAGTGGTAGTATGTTGACCTATGTCCTTACTTTCAGATTCGAATATCTCAAATAAAGATTTATCTTTCTTGGCACTAGAACATTGTCCAAGTTCAAAACCAATTCCAGTTATATTATTAGTTCTTCTTTGTTTCCTTAACATGTTATCCAAAGTAGCATTCTCATATTTTTCTAAAGTCCTTTAATATGATACTATATAATTCATTAACCTTTTACATTCTTGATCTTTAGAACTTAACTATGCCTTAGTGACAAAGACAATTCTCTTTTGTTCTTCAACTTGTAAATTCAAATCTCTAACTTGTTGATTCAATTTTTTAATTTATTTTTCAAAATTCTCCTTTTCTTTTATCAATTGATTTTCTTGAACACTTAAATTCCTTAATCTTTTTAAGTGCATAAATAAATTCACATTCTAAATCAGCTTCAACAAGTTCAACATCATTATCACTATCTGATTCTTGACAAGTAGTTTATATAGCCATGAATAAAACTTCATTTTCATCACATTCAAAGCTACTAGATTCACTATCTGATACATAAACAATCAAACTCTTCTTCTTCTTTTTCGTAAATAAATTATTTTTGTTATATAATTTCTTTTTACTTGATTTCCCTTTCTCACCATCTACTTCATCATGACTATTATATGGACATTTAGATGCAAAGTGTCATATTTTACCACAATTAAAGCAGTTTAAAGGAATTTTACCTTTGTATTTACCTGCTCCTTTCTTGAATTTCCTTGAGATATGTGCTTCAAGAACATCAAGATCTTTTGATTCTGATGAGACTTGTTTCACCTTCTTTTCTTCTTTGAATGCTACTTCTTTGCTTGTGGATTCTTGGTTGCCAATCTTTCTCATTTCTTAAGCTACAAGCACTCCATGAATATATTCCATTGCATATCTATTAATGTCCCTAGTTTCTTCTATGGAACACATTTTAGAATCAAACTTATCAGGAAGAGATCTTAAAACTTTCTTTACAACATCAATACCATCAATTATTTCACCAAGTCCTCTTATGCCATTCACAATTTCATCTATCTTAAGGAGATAGTCTTCTACCTTTTCATCATCACCCATCTTTAGGTCTTCAAATATTTCTTTCAAATGTTGTATCTTGGCTTCTTTAACTCTATCATTACCATGATAGGTATTTTTCAATTTTTCCCATAGTTCTTTAGAAGATTTGCAATTCATTACCTTAACAAACACATCTTTAGACAAACTGTTAAATATAGAAAATTTAATTTTCATATCAATTTCATACTTCTTCTTTTCATCAAGTTCTATAGGTAAAGCATTAGGAACTTTATAACTA
This sequence comes from Chamaecyparis obtusa, assembly GCA_027943335.1. NCBI lineage: Eukaryota > Viridiplantae > Streptophyta > Pinopsida > Cupressales > Cupressaceae > Chamaecyparis > Chamaecyparis obtusa. The sequence continues at coordinate 228,707 of BSBK01002199.1, read as the reverse complement.
TTAACAAATGAAGCCCAAACATCAACACTAATAGATTAAAAGTATGTTTGCATCATTACTTCCTAAAAAGTATAATCTGATCCATCAAAAATAGGAACCTTTGAAGAACTATCTTGAGCCATTATAGATATGTATTCCACTCAACCAAAATCTACCCAAATTTGTTAAACTTTATGTAGGGAATTTTTCTCTGATACCACTTGTTGGATTACAAACACCACTGAGAGGGGGGGGGGGCAAGGGGTAAATCAATGGTTACTTAAAACATGTTCTTTTCAACTTTACAATTTCAACTTTTACAATTATAACTTAAAGTTTTGAAAAATGAAAAAGATATGCAAGAAGAACCAAATACACAATATTTATAGTGGAAAAACCCTTAGGGTAAAAAACCACTTTGAATCTGAAACTTTATTAGCCTATTGGAAAAATCTTTTAGAACTACAACTCTGTAAAGCACCAACACCCTATTTTAGAGATGCCAATCTAAACGAACACCGGTCCCTTACACCTGGAACATCAAATTCAAGAATACAAGAAGCACCGACTTCCAAAATGAAGAAATGAAATAAAAATCAGATAATCATCTCTACTACAATGCAAATCATGAATCAAGCATTCAACTTCTAGTTGAAAACACTAAGCAGGATATACTTCTCTTCATATTTTTACAACTTAGTTCTTTTTACGTCAACACATATGTGTAATAGAATCTTCCTTTACATGTGATCTCAATCAAAATAATAAACTCACAATCTGAAATAAAACCATTAATCTGAAAGTGTGATTATGTATTTTCACAATGAAAGTTGAATCAACTTATCCTTCAAAATTCTATGCTTCTTGAGAGATAAAATAACATGTTTTCCTTCAAAACATTAAAGATCAAAATGTACTCATGTGTCAAATAAAGTATCTGATTAAAAGAATGATTGAAACCACTAAAAAATAAGATTATAAACCCTCCTCAATCTCTCAACATACCCTGCAATCATCAATCATTCAACACATTTCAAATTTGAAAGAACTATTATTACGATTCAAAAATTTGTCTTGTCGACTGCATACTATCCTTCTGGTCTACTACAATTATCTCTCGAATCCTATATTTTTTGTACAAAACACCTGCACCACCTTTTAGAACAATGAATCCCCTAATTGTAAATGCCTTTTGTTGTTTTCAACTGCCCAAAACTCCATTAAACCAAAATTGGTTATAACTGTCAAAACTACCAAAAACTTCCTTGGTCAAAATAATTGTTCTCTCTCCACCACACGTGTATGAAAAAAATTGACTCCTACCCATTTTAGATCTATCTATTACCTTTACATAAAGGTATAATAGTTGGGGTGTTGTATAACATTTAGTATATGAAAATCTAATTCGACTGAGATGAGGTAGTTATAGATTTAAAATTATTTTAATCAACACTAGTAACATTAAGTGTTAACCATATCAAATTTAACACTTAACACCATAGTAATATTTTAAGCCATATAGAGGAACATTTAGCAGTATAATACACTATAAACCATGTGACATAAATGCACTTAATTATCTGAGACCTCTAACCATCAACCTGATCATCTGACACATCTGACCATCAAGCCTTATTGACATCAATGAAAAAACCAAATACCAAAGGTTCAACAAAAACCATCTCTTGTTCAAAATTTATAACTGTCACTTCATGTCATACTTATACTATAAGCAACCAACTCCAAACTACCACCATGTCACTACAAGACCTAGCTACTCTACATGCCCTAGCTCTAGAAGCTCAAAATGTTTAATCAAAATGACTTTGCAAATAACCTTTGGGTATTATGTTTTCCTTTTCATAGATCTCTCATGACACCAACCACATTACCACAACTTAGGACGATGTGATGTATTTTCCATTCTATTACCAATGCCTTTGCAATATAAATATCAAGGGTCTAAAACATCATTTACATTGCATTAGGAAACAATGGACTAAGCATCTTTCTCTTTTTCAAGTATATGTACCTAACCAAACATTTTGCCACCTTTATAATGGGTCAACAGATGTATGAAAGACAAAACACATATTGTCTCAATATGACAATTATATGAATATGACGTGATCAAGATGAATGAAACTTGATATATAACTGAAGTATGTGTACGATTTCTTATGAATATGATCACATAGGGAACACTTTTGTAAACCATCAGAGCATCTCGTTACCTCTAAACAAAGAGAATTGTAAACATCTTAAAACATTTGACATTAATGTCAACATGACTTAGAGTTTCAGCATTAAGTGCATATTATACTTACAAATATCTTCAAATATTTGGCAAAGGATTTTGACATCTTCTTGGAACTAAATGGATTTGGCTAAGATATCATCAAAATAGTCCTCCAAGAATGTATGCATATAGTCATGAAAGATATGAGTCATAGCACATTGATAAGTTCCACTTGTGTTCTTTAATCCAAAAGCTACAAAAACCCAACAAAATATTCCCCAACGTGTTATAAATGTTATTTTATATTGATCTTAATGATTAATAATGATTTGGTTGGGTAGACACAAAAAAATTTCCAACACTGCCAACAACATTTTTACTAATCTTTTTATAGGTAATTAAATAATGGTATTATTTAATTAGGTTAACATCTTTCTTATAATTCAAATTTTATTTTTCTTCTTCCTCTTATAATTAAATTCTTTTAATTATTTAATTATCCTAATCCTTCTAATCATTTCATTAGATAATTTTATATTATTTGATTAAATTCCCTATTTTCCCATTTAATTAAATGATTTTAATTGTTTAATTATCTTATCTGGCCTTTCTTTTATGATTAAACAATTACTTTAATAATTTAATCCTTAATTTCTTATTTCTTCATAGTTAAATAAATAATGAATCTATTTAATTATTATATATGTGGCAAAAATAAATAAACTTTATCTATTTTCTTTTCAAACTTCAGTTACCTACTTCCTCACTCTCACTTGCTAATTTATATCACTGCTTTTAACTCTTTCATTCTTATCAATCACGACTCTCACTTTCCATATTCACTTTTGTTGAAAATAAATATTTTCTTTTATTTATTTTCACTTAACTCTTTACTTGCTAATTGATTTTGGTTTTTATTAGGAGTAAAAATGAGTTTTGAAGGGCCTTGAAAACCTATACAAACGTATTTTTTTGGAATCTGAAACCCATTACAGAATGATGTATAAGATAAAATACATACTAGAAGAAGCCAACCAACAAAAAATTAAGAGGAACTAGACATGAGGTTCCATGTTGTAGAGACCAAAATTTGAAACCCCTGAACAAATAAACTTAGAAAGACAATATCAAATGGTTTTGAAAGGTTCCCTTAACCTTCATAGTGGTTTTGAAAAGTCTCTCATAACCTTCACAACTTCTTTAAAATTTCTAACACTCCACCTCAATAGGAGAAGCCACCACCATAATAGGATAGGTGAGAAGGGAAGCCATAAGAAAATGAAACAAAATTACAACACTTCCCACAAAAAAAGTATCCACCTCCATAGGAGAAGAGTGAAAAGAAGACCAAGTAATAAAAATATCAAGTCTGATCCAAAGCATGCAAAAACATTTTTATAACATCACCCTAAAAATGAAGCTCTTCTCTAAAACAAGAGAAGAAATTCCCAACCAAAAACAAATAGCCCCTAAAAACTTAGGGAAAAAAATGAGCTTACAAGAAATCCCAAATAACCCTTCAAAAGAATTTTGCAACTATAAACAACACAGAGAAGATCAACTTCAAGCTAGAAGCTTCAATAAAAGTCAAAACATGAAGTAGGTCTAGAGAGAAATAAAATATGAAACAAAAAACCTAATGAGGCCAAGCCATCATTCTAGAAGAAAATGACCTTTTAAAAATAAAACCAACCCAACATCAAATCAACAACCTCAATATGTCTAAAGAAAAATCATTTAATTAATTACTCCATAGGCACAACCATCTCAAATTCAAACTCCTTAGACCTTGCAAAAACATCCTCCTCAATATCAACTTCAAGAGGAACCAAATTATTAACTAGAAAGTAGGTTAAAGACAACAAATGTGCTCAATAAAAGAATTGATACCCAAAATAGAGATAACCACAACAAGAACAAAGAACACCAAAAATACAATTGGATCCCAAACATGGCTCTCATGCAATAATACAAGGGAAACAACCAAAACCAAGGCATCTAACTCAATCGTCATGCCCTCAAAAGAAACAAAGTCTTCAAACTAAAGGGAACTAGCTTCTACAAGCATAGGAACAAAACCACACAAAGACACCAAGTAGATAATAGAGATCACAAGGAAAATACTCACAAAGATCCATGATATAGCACCCAAGGGCCAATATGTGAGGCCCCACCTATAAATAGATAAATATACTTCATATGTGGATGAAATATATTGTTAGAAGGGAAAAGTCTATAAATGATTCCCTCATTCCATACATTTTATCATTCTCAAAGTATTTCTCAAGTAATTTTATATGGTGTTTATAAATAATTTGTGACATATTAAACATATAATGTATTTAGATAAAAATATTGCTATACAACAATGCATTTACTTAGATAGTTGTGTAGAAGTAATTTTTAATTATAATCATTTAGGATATTAATAATGAGTTGTGTTGGAAAATAAACAAATCATCCTAAGATTAATTTTGATTAGGATGTAAAATAGAGGAAAGAAATTTAAATAATGGTTGTTTAAACATTAAATAAAAAAATTTCTTTATTGACATAATAAAGATACGAAGTTATAACTAATATCAAAGAACATATTGAATTAGTTTTCTTGAGATAATATTTGCATCTATGATGAAGGGTGCTCCCCTTAATACCACAAACACACAACAGAAATAGAGAAACAACAACAATATGCAAGAACAAAAAATTGGCTTCTTATTATCTCCACAAATGTGGAATTACAAACTTTCAGAATTACAATATGCAAAGCCACATGGGCATTCCCTTACAATATTCTGTAGGACAAAGCATCGAACTATTACCTAGATCTACTACCCAGAACCATTCTGAACTGCCTAAGACAATAATACAGCCTTCCTTATATAGGCAATTTTCCACCGCCTGGGAAGGTTCCAGAATTTTAGCCAATAAGGCCGACCAAACTTATAATTATTTTATTTTACATTTTATGACATCATCGTCGGCTCAAGATAACCTTTGAAACCCGAACAAAAATTTTGAAGAAAATTATTTTCTGCCATTTCAGGTGGCCCAACTTCCGAAGACCATAAGTCATCACCAGTTGACCTGATCGGCTATTATAACCCCATTTCAGAAATGCCACGAAGCGCTCTACAGGATTAACCCTCGCAATCACGCGTCACCCAAATTTTTGACCTCATGCAGGGCCTCTAAAGCCTTCAAAATTGAGTTCAAAGTTTCTGTACCCTGCTGCCAATACCAAAAATCTTCAATATCTTCCAATATACACTTGATCTGGCAGTGAAACTTTACTGGCAAACTTATATGACCAAAATGAACCTCTAAGAATGAAATCAGATCATTCTGAGCACATACAAAAATTACCAAAAATAGTAACTTTCCATAAATAGCAGCTCTGCACAAAATAGCCCTTATTGAATATAAAAATAGAAATATTTTATTTTTTTGGGTGATGCAAGATTGCTCTTACACCCAGGATGCTCCTGCATCAGACACCCAGGGTAATTTGAGAAGTGACCCTGTCATGACTCAGGTGTGCAGAGGAAAACCAAGACGGCTAACCTCCTCCTTTGTTAGCCATGATGAATCTTCAACAGGTCATCCTTTCCACTTGACCAGATATTCTTCATATGTCCTGTTCCTTGTGCTTCTACCAACACGACTGTCCAGTATATCTTCGATCTCCTTAGTGTCTGAACTAGTTGCTGGAATACTCCACTGTGCTGCTGTGATCTCATCTTCAACACCTCCTTCATGATACTCTGTCAGATCTGAAATGTTAAACACTGGTGAAATATTTAGCTCAGTAGGCAATTCTACCTCATATGTGTTTCCTGAATCATGTTTCTTCAGTATCCTACATGGTCCAAACTTCTTCATTTTCAGCTTGTTATATGTACCAACTGGAAACCGCTCCTTCCGCAAATGAACCATGACTTCATCACCAACCTGAAATTCTTTATACCTCCTTTTCTCATCTGCCTTAGCCTTATACTGTGCGTTCATCTTGGTAATATACTTCCTCACCTCCCCATGGATGTTCTTCAAGTGTTCTGCAAAATCCTCAGCTTCAGCACTACTTATTTCTCCTTTATCTATCTTCCTCAATTCAGATGCATTTCTTGGACTACTTCCATATACAATCTGGAATGGTGATTTACCAGTGCTCTTGTTGACAGAATTATTGTATACAAATTCCGCCTATGGTAAAATCAAATCCCATCCTGTTGGCTTATCTCCAACCAAACATCTCAGCAAATTTCTCAAACTCCTATTCACCACCTCTATCTATCCATCAGTCTGTGGATGATGTGATGAACTAAACTTCAAATCTATCTTCAACTTCTTCCATAATGTACGCCAGAAATATCCCACAAACTTAGTGTCCCGATCTGAAACTATGGTCTTTGGCAAACCATGAAGTCTCACTACTTCTCTGAAAAATAATTCTGCTACATGAACAACATCATTAGTCTTCTTGCAGGGAATGAAATGTGCCATTTTTGAAAATCTGTCAACCACCACAAAAATTGAATCATGTCCCCACTGAGTCCTCGGTAAACCAAGAACAAAGTCCATGCTGATATCCTCCCAAGGCTTCTCTGGTATAGGTAATGGTTGATAAAACCCTGTATTCTGCTTCACTCCTTTCGCCATCTGACATACTCTGCAACTCTGTACAAATTTCTTCACATCTTGCTGCAACTGTGGCCAATAATAATTCTCACTAACCAAACCAAGGGTTTTATCATGACCAAAATGTCCAGCCAATCCTCCGCTATGCTTTTCCTTGATGAGATTCTCCCTCATAGAACTTCGTGGAATGCACAACTGACTCCCTCTAAATAGCATATCATCTTGGATGATGAAATCCAACCATTTTGTCCTATCTAGAGTAATAGCTTCTGTACAAGCTTTCCAAGCTTCACCAAAATCAGGATCCTCTGGATACAAATTTTTGAATTCCTTGAACCCAACCACTTCAATCTGCATTTCTGTCAGAAATAGTTGCCTTTTGCTAAGAGCATCAGCAACCCTATTGGACTTTCCACTCCTATGTTTCAAAACAAATGTATAACTCTGCAAAAACTCAACCCATTTCAAATGCCTCTGATTCAACTTTCCTTGACTATTCAAATATTGCAAAGCTTGATGATTAGTATACAAAACAAACTCCTTAAGAAGCAGATAATGTCTCCACTTCTTTAATGCCTGAACTATAGCATAAAATTCCTTATCATAAACAGAATATTTCTTGTTGGCATCATTTAACTTCTCACTGAAATAAGCAACAGGTTTACCTTCTTGGCTCATAACAGCTCCTATTGCAGTACCACTAGCATCACAATCTACTTGAAACACCTTATTAAAATCTGGAAGTGCTAAAACAGGTTATTCTGTAACTTTTTGTTTCAACAATTGAAAACTCTTTTCTGCCCCATTAGTCCACTTAAATTCTTTTCTATCCCCTCTCATTGTTTCAGTCAAGGGTCCACAAATACTACTAAAATTTCTGATAAACTTTCTGTAAAAGCTAGCTAGACCATGAAAAGATCTTACCTCAGTAGCACTCCTTGGAGTGGGCCATTCAAGGATAGCCTGTACCTTCTCTGGGTCCATTTTTAGACCTTCTCCTGAAACTAAAAACCCCAAATACACCAACTCTTTCTTCACAAAACTGCACTTCTTCAAATTAATCAGCAATTTCTCTTCTCTCAACTTCTCAAATAACATACGAATATGCATCATATGCTCATCCAATGTCTTACTAAAGATGAAAATATCATCTAGGTAAACAATGACAAACTTACCCAAAAATTCTTTTAGAACCTCGTTCATGAGCCGCATGAAAGTGCTCGATGCATTGGTTAGCCCAAAAGGCATGACTAACCACTCATATAGTCCTTCCTTTGTCTTGAAGGCAATCTTCCATTCATCTCCTTCTCTGATCTGAATCTAATGATAGCCACTCTTCAGATCTATCTTTGAGAAATACACAGCTCCACTCAAACAGTTCATAATATCATCCATTCGTGGCAATGGAAACCTGTACTTGATTGTGATCTTGTTTATTGCCCTAGAATCTGTACACATCCTCCATTCTCCATTCTTCTTTGGTGCTAATACCGCTGGTACAGCACAGGGACTCAGACTCTCACGGATCAATCTTTTATGTGATAGTTCATGTACTTTTCTGTTCAACTCCTCACTTTCTGCAGATGTCATTCTGTGTGCTGCCTTATTTGGCAAACTTACTCCTGGGATCAAGTATATCTGATGACTGATCTTCCTGACTTGTGGTAATCCATCAGGCACGTTATCGGATACAATATCCTGAAACTCATTCAACAAATTTGCAACTTCTACAGGAACATCTTCTACTTCCTCTTTACCAACTTTTGGAATTAAAGAAAAACATACATGCTCATGCCTCATACCATCTAGAAAAATTTTTCCATCAACAAAAGTTATCCTTGCATTACCACATACCTTTTCTTCAGTCTCCTTCAATGGTTTTAGCTTATGTCACACTCCATCCTTTGTCAGGGAATAGCTATTCGCACGACCATCATGTACAGCACATCTGTCAAACTACCATAGTCTACCCAACAACATATGACATGCATCCATAGATATGATATCTCACAATACCTCATCTTGGTATCCGCCAACCTTGAACTTCATTAGGCATTGCTCATTGACCATGACCTTGTGGTCATCCTGTACCCAGGCAATCCGATATGGATGTGGGTGTTTTTGTCTCTTGAGCTTCAACTTTGTCACCATCTCTTTTGACACCAAATTGTCAGTGCTTCCACTATCAATAATCACATCACAACATTTACCTTCACACTTGCACCTGTTGCGAAACAGGCTCCTTCTTTGCTCAGGTTCATTCTCACCACTCAACAAGACTCTTCTGTTAATCAACATTTCTCCTCTTTCAACATCTTCAGAATTTGATGATCTGACATCTTCATCTACATGTGCAACTCTGGCCTGGCCTTCATTTCTCCTGTCTGTTCTGCCTTGGCGCTGAGGACATTCAAATGCCCTCTGACCTTCTTCTCCACAGTGAAAACATGTTCCACGGAAGCCACCTCTTCCAGATCCTTGTCCTCTTCCTCTTCCTCTCCGATCTCTATTATTCTGATCCTGGAAGTGATTGGAATTATTTCCTCATTGATTCTGACTGCTACTGGCCTCATCCTTCTTTTTCGGATCTTCATTTCGGCCACCATATGACCGTTCACCAGATCGTCCACTGCGACCTCTTCCATTTTGTCTGCTCTCAAACTTCTTGTTCAACTTTTCCTCTACTTTTAGGGCAAACTGGTATGCCTCCTCAATACTGTCCATTCGAACCAAATTCAACTCCTCCTGAATGCTTGGCCTTAACCCATTAAGGTATCGGGCAACTTTCTCCTTATCAGCTTCTGCATGGCCTATTCTGATGAGGAGTCGATAGAACTCCTCTATATACTCCTGAACAGATCTTCCTGCTTGCTTCAAACTTTGCATTTTCTTTAGTAGGTCAAGCTCATAATCAACAGGAATGAACTGTCACTTCAATTTATCCACCATCCGATCCCATCTTGTGATTTTATCTTTCCCTCTTCTATTTCGCTCCAATTGAATTTCTTGCCACCAGATCTTCGCATGACCTTTCAGTCTGGCCTTCGCAAATTTGACCCTATCAGGATCCTCAACATCTTCATACTCAAAATACTCCTCACATTCATTGATCCAGTCGATTAATTCCTCTAGGTTAAGATTTCCAAAAAATGTAGGAACCTCAATCTTAGGTCTTTTCCCAATCTTGGAAATCACCCGAAAAAGTCTTTCTTCCTCCTGGTTCACAATTTTAGCTTCTCCTTCTTGATATTCTTCTTCGGCTTCATCCTCGCTTTCATCTCTGACATTAAGATTCATTCATCTTTAAATCTCTTCTTGCAATGCTCGCACTTGTCTCTGTAGCTCTCTAACCTCGGGTGTTACAACACCAGCTCTTCCGCCACGTTCCCTTCGTGGAGGCATTTTCGCAATGCGCACTGAAACCCTAGCCACGGTCCTGGTGCAAACTGCCTCACAGTCGGTGATTTGTTTACACACTCAAGAACTCCTGCTCTGATACCACTTGATGAAGGGTGCTCCCCTTAATACCACAAACACATAACAGAAATAGAGAAACAACAACAATATGCAAGAACAGAAAATTGGCTTCTTATTATCTCCACAAATGTGGAATTACAAACTTTCAGAATTACAATATGCAAAGCCACATGGGCATTCCCTTACAATATTCTATAGGACAAAGCCTCGAACTATTACCCAGATCTACTACCCAGAACCATTCTGAATTGCCTAAGACAATAATACAGCCTTCCTTATATAGGCAATTTTCCACCGCCTGGGAAGGTTCCAGAATTTTAGCCAATAAGGCCGACCAAACTTTGAATTATTTTATTTTACATTTTATGACATCATAGTCAGCTCAAGATAACTTTTGAAACCCGAACAAAAATTTTGAAGAAAATTATTTTCCGTCATTTTAGGTGGCCCAACTTCCGAAGGCCATAAGTCATCACTAATTGACCCGATCGGCTATTATAACCCCATTTCGGAAATGCCACAAAGTGCTCTACAGACTTGACCCACGCAAGCACCCATCACTCAAATTTTTGACCTCATCCGGGGCCTCTAAAGCCTTCAAAACTGAGTTCAAAGTTTTTGTACCCTGCTGCCAATACCGAAAATCTTCAATATCTTCCAATATACACTTGATCTGGCAGTGAAACTTTACTGGCAAACTTATATGACCAAAATGAACCTCCAAGAACAAAATCAGATCATTCTGAGCACATACGAAAATTACCAAAAATAGTAAGTTTCCATAAATAGCAACTCTGCACAAAATAGCCCTTATTGAATATAAAAATAAAAATATTTTATTTTTTTTGGGTGATGCGAGATTGCTCTTACACCCATGATGCTCCTGCATCAATCTATATCTTTTAAATTTGAGAGATTTTTATTGAATAATAAATATAGGTCATGTGTAGTGATTGTAGGATTAAGTGAGAAATAAAAAAACCTATTGTCTATGATGTCAACCACAAGTTTAATTATTTGAATATTAATATACATTTTTTTTATAATTAGTTCATATGAATGTAATGTATAATTTCTTAATCCTCCAATGAAAATAGTGAGATAAATATATTTTAATGTATAAATACTAAGTAATAGTGAGATAAATATATTTTAGTGTATAAATACTAAGGGATGCATGTTACAGAAGTTAGTAGAAACTCAATTTACAATTGAAGAAAAAGAAAAGAAAAGTTGAATGTCTTGATAAAGACCAGAGATTATAACCACATACATCATCCAACTTTCCCTTGCCACAACTCTCCTACCTAAAAATGGCTCTTGGGAGTGTACAAAAGTCATCAACATTAAATCAAAATATCTGGGGAATTTGCAATGGATCCCATTGAAGGGATGGCAATGGAATTTTGATTAGTTGGCATTATTAATACTACTTTTAGTCACAACAGTTTGGCCGGTGATTGCATATTTTTAGCAACAGGTTTAGTTATGGCTTTGATTAGTTTTCATTAAATTATTTTGCTTCTTTTTGTCCTCTATTAAGTAGGTTTCAGATGTCTTATGAGAATCCCCTTGGCAAGAATCTAAATAAATTTCAATTTCATCAAAATTTGATATAAATTTATGTGTGTTTACTTTACAAATCTTATATTGGTAAGCTTCCATCTTATGACCAAGGCTGCAAAGAAAATGAAATCACCTTAGTTGACCTCTGGAGGAACGTAATATCTATAACCTACCTAATTCTTAGATTGAAAAAAAATACAATACAAAGAATCTCCTCAACATTTCATTGTATTTCAGAGGACAAATCAGTTGATAAGCACTTGATTTGGCCCTTAGCAGTAAAAAAACAAAAAAAACACCACATTCGAGCCTTCAAATGAATTTGCCAAAATTTTAGTCTTTTGTCTATGATTTCCCATTTCACACTCATGACTATAAAGTTTGTTTCAAAATATAATGTCTTTCAGTGCATTTCTTCTGGTGGCTGTGTTGATCAGTGCATAATCTTCTACCTGTTGACAACATTCTTGCCTGCATGTAGAAGTAAAGATTTAAGTAAATAATTAAATACTTGATACAAAAATTAAGGCATGCTCTATGAGTATTGGCAAGAAAAACAAAATATAAAAATGATAAAAAATTCATAACGAATAGTTTCTGCTGAAGAAGAAGGTGTTCAAAGTCACCAGATTCCATAACGAACATGAACACAAACTGAGTATCCCATTTACTAACTGTCGTCCAAAATCTGGCACATAAGATTTTATTTCAAACTGTTTTTGTTCTTTCTATAAAAGCTTATCTTTTAGTTAGCTGATAACTATAACAAAGAGAATCCAATTAAGAAAACAAAGTAAATAACAGGGGTAATTGAAATGCAACCAGCTGAGTGCTTGTTCCATCCAACACCATTCTATATATGTGTGTCTAAATCTGAATAGAATATATATCTATATAGATATAGATATAACTTTGAATATAAAGTTAGAAATTTTGATATATCTTGTGAACTTTATCTAGAAAAAATACCATGAATAATCGTTAGAAAGATGTTGTGTGTAGTGATCATGAATCTTAGATTGCAGATCTAGAATGTAAAAGAGATAGAAATGCGAAGAATCTACTCTCTAAGTGAAACCCTAGCATGTATGTATATGTGTAAGTGTAAAGGTGCAATACATGGAAAGTCAAGGTCAGATCTAAACATAGCATAGAAATCATACCAAGCCTAAAAGGGTAAAGTACTCTAACCATCTTCATGATCCCCTTGCATCTCCATAATGTCATGTAGTTGCTTGAAAATGCTTCAATGGTTGAATTATTGATGAAGTCCTCACTTTGCAATGAAAGAATAAAATCTAGTCCTTAGCTTCCACCTTGAAATTTCTCTATGTCAGATTAGGGTGTCCACATGCACTTGTACCTTTCTTCCATTGTGTGCAAATGAGGCTTTGGATGTCATTTTATAGTGAATTTCTAAAATTACCCTTGCGGGAGCCGATTGTAGTGAGCGAAAATCATCAGAACTTTGCAAATAGGTTCGGGCCCAATAAACCCCAACCACCTAGGAATAGGTTGACTTGATCAACCTATTCCCTGAGGTGCCAAGATCTCAAGATCATAACCCAACTTCCAGATCTGCAGGGATTCTGGGTGTAATGAGTATCAGGGATTGACAATCCGAAGCTAGATTCAAGAAAATGGGGCCTTAAAAGAGGAGGATGCATGGAAGTTAGATCCTACCTCGGCCTATGAGCGAAAAATAGGGAAATCAAGGAGGAAGTGTTTAGGTCCTACCTTAATTTTTCCTAGGAGAGAGAGAGAGAGAGAGAGAGGGAAAGGGGTTGTGCTCAAAGTGTAATTGTGCAATGAAAAAACATACTAAAGAGGAGCTAAAAGGTCATAAATCGAAGTGCATCCAATTTAAGATGGTACAATAAGAAGCATATTTTCAAGTATGGTTCATTGGTGATTTACATTTGTTTCTATTTTATGAACCACTTTCCAGGATTCTATGATATAACATGGAGGAAGGACATACCTATTGCAAAGAAGATCACTAATTACTATCTCATGCTTGATCAAACATCCAAAAGAAGAGAATGTTGGGGATACTTTAAGTCATTTAAGGAACAACTACAGTTGAGATGGAGGATTCTAAGACAATTAATTGAGAAGTATGAAGATACAATTTTCTTTATGGTCAAGATTGATGATTGTGAGATGGAATCAATGGATCCAAGAACTTCTTTGATCTTGCTGATGGGTTATTAAATTGATCTTGTAATAGTGGAATCTCATGTGGAAAATCTTTTGAAGAAACCTATTGACTCAAATAAGAAGAGGTTTGATGCATACAAAGAGAGAGCCTTGAGATACATCTTGTAGTAAACAAGTCGGCTAAGGAGAGTAAGAAGAGAAATTGAATTAGAAGGAGAAAGTATGGTTTTTACCAAGAAATAGACGGCAAAAGAAAGGACAAAGTACAAAGAAGAGAAGAAGAAAGAAAAATAATACAAACCTATTCATGTTGAGGATGTCAGTGATGGACCCCCTCCCTAAATTTCATTCAAAAACATATTTACTAGAACTTTAGTGAAGGCATCAAAGGAAGAGATTCTGAAGAAGACAGTGACACCCAAGCCATCTACACTAAAAGTCACTCCATCGAAGGTAGCTAAACCGAAGAAATTTTTTGAACTGGAAAAGAAAACAGTCAAGCCTAGAAGGAAGAGAGTAATAGAAGAAGACAAAGATGAATCCACTAAATCAAAGAAGAAGTTGAGGACTGAAGGAACTAAAGCAGCTAAAGTGGTGATTGACAAAGTACCTAAGGAAGTTTCTATTGGTAAGCCACCATTTTCTGAAGATATAAATGAACTAGTTCAGTATAGAATCTTGGTTAGAGTAAATAAGTATTATCATGAGTATAATGAAGAAGAAAAGAGGAAGTTAAAGGAAGAAATGGTAAATTATTTGAACAGATTCAAGATAGAACTTGTTGAGATAAAAGGGGAAACGCCTAATGATTTATTTTCTAAACTTGAGGAAAGAAGACTGATTGCATTAGAGGAAGCCAATAAAATTATATAAGGAGTAATGAACAAACTATGTCTTGTTATTACAACCAAAGATCATAAGAAACTCCTTGAGGGAGAAAAAGGAAAACTCTTGACAAAAAAAGGATAAACAAGATTATGAGTGGAAAGGTTGATGAATTTATTAAGGAAATAAAGGAAGTGATGAATAAAATACTTTTGGAAAGTCAACATGAAGGTCTTGTACCGAAGGAGCGGGAGAAGGAAACTTGTGAATATAAATGCATACAGGTTTTTACTCCATAGTTGAAGAACCTAATCTCTTTATCAATGAGATACCTATATCACTCTCCACAAGTTAGGACAATGAAGAACATATACCCGGTTTGATGAACTACAAGGGTACAATGACAAAGGATGATTGTAAGGAGGTCATGGGAGAAGAAGAAGAAGAAGAAAGAGAGAGAGAGAGAGAGAGAGAGAGAGAGAGAGAGAGAGAGAGAGAGAGAGAGAGAGAGAGAGAGAGAGAGAGTACTGATGGAAAACCTATTGATCTTTATCAAAGGACAAAACCTGATATGCCCTGAGAATGGTGTTAGATTGATATGGGTCCTGATGAACCTAACATGCCCCAAGAGATCAAAATATGTTTGTCGGGGTGAACTAATATGAAGTGGTAAGATCACTCTTTCAAAGGGAGATGCAAAGAATCTCAAGCTGAGATGCCTCAAGTGATGATGTTTAGTCATTGATTGACTTGATCGATAAAGATTTGATCCAATTGATAGATTAGGAGATTCAATTGAAGAAAATTTTCTATATTGTCATGCCCCCTCGAGATCAAAATTAAAATGACGTACAAGGGGCAAAGCTAGAGAGAGGATATCAGCAAATTTGGAGCCATTCTGAGGTCCTGTTGACTAGATTTGACTAAATTTTGACCAAGTTTGACTAGCATGAGAGGACTGGAATTTGATAGATTTGTATAAGATTTGCCTCAAAGGTTCAAGAAGTGACGACAAAAGCAAACAAGAAGTGATAGAATCAATGGTCAACTATGTTTGACCAAGAAGGTTTGACTTTGCAATTTAACCAAGTAAATGATCTTGGATTTCAATTTTGATCGTGAAAATGGATCAGGACGTCAAAATTAGCTAGAGGTGCAATTTTTGTGGGATTCTGAGCACTTTGAAAATTAGGTCAAAATCTATAAAAGGGGCTCGGAGGGGTCATTTTCAAATCATTTGCTATAGTCAACTTTTTAGAGCTCAGAGTCTTCCAAAAGAGAAAAGATGCATGTTCTAGTCTAAAACCATCAGTTCGAGCTCTAGAGGCAGCACAATCGGCCTTGGGCATACGACACACCAGTAAGTAGTCGAATCCTCCTTGTGATTTGGTAGATTTTAGTCAAATTTTGATGTTTTAGTCATGTTTATTTTTTTGTTGCGGTTTATCATACAATGAAACAACTTCATCGTATGCATCTTTGTAGTATATTGTACAATAAATTGGTTATGAAATGTGTATCGTGTGGCTTCTTTAAATTTAATCGTACGAGAGGTACCCTCATATCATACAATTTAGAGGACTTCATTGTATTGAAAAATCGTATTGTACCCTTTGTTGAGTTTCATTGTACGATAAATGTCAATCAACCCCTTTCATTGTATGGCCAAAATTTGATGCTTTGACTTTTGAAATCAACTTTTTGTCAGTCTTTGTACTTTTCTAGCTTTCCAGAGATGCTTTAGTAGTTGATTTTGATAGTTGAATGTTCACTTGAGATTGATTACTGATGTTGTTCTTCGTTTCTATGTTTATAAATTCATCTACCTAACCCTATATTCAGATGCGCATATCCACAGGTGTTGCACCTGGACTATTTATTATCACCAGCTGACCTAGCTATACTCGATCAGTGTAGTCTGGGCAAGTTGCTACTCTACCTGATATCTGTGTGAACCATAGATTGATGACAACCCCAACATAGAGATTTCATTATGATGATAAGATATTTCATCTACCGACTGGAGAGATCACGACGACTCCAGAGGATGTTTACTATATTCTACAGTTGCTTGTGGTTGGTGACCTCATTTATTATGACCAAGATCCTGCAGAGGGTATTGCATCTATGCACAGGATCTTTGTTGATGATATGATCATGGATCGTCATATTGCATGGTATTAAATGATCTGACAATACATGCTAGATTACCCATTGGGGTACATTCTAGCAGGATTGATAGGATGTGTCGCAATACCTTATCGAGGCTAGCAGGGCTTTTAATTTGCATGGGGCATGATTCTTTACGATGTGATTACATGCCCTCAAAGATTTAGCTCGGGAGCCTGCCTTCTATGACACATATACAGGGAGCTCCATGAGATTTTTTATCATCGTGGAAAGATCATGGTGATATGAGTTATTATTTTGTAGATCTGGGCCTGGGAACATATCCCCATCACATGCCCTGTGACACAGGTTGTCCAAGGAGTGGGTATGCCTTACATTTTTTGATATACAAGATATATTCACTAGCCCAATTTGGGCAAGAATGCATTTTGGAGGTGATAGTTTGATGACTTGACCTATGTGACATGGTGACCATACCTTGGTTGCGAGTGGTGGATGATGTCTACCCATGAGTATGCATTCATGTTTAGTAGAAAGCCACTGATTGGCAGGTAAGTCTCATTGTGATTTACAAAGCATTTGTCAATATTGCATTTCCTTTCTTGATATATCTATGCTTGTTTCCAATTTATGACATGTACCTTTTGATTTTGCAGGAGTGCTCCCATTGTGGAGATATTTTGCATTAGCCGTGTCTAGCGTCAGTTTGGGCATTGCCAGGACACTTGTGGAGTTTGTCGCTTATTCCCAATACATTGATGAGGAGGGTGACTAGGGAGCACAACCTATATATGTAGTTACAATGCATGAGCTAAGACAGTTTCAGGGGACGAATTGGGATTATCTTCCAGCAATTACAGATACAGGGTCACACCAGCATAAATGCAATATTGCATTGATCATCTATTCCCCTATTTTACTAATCCAACAAAGTGATCACCCCACCTAGATGAGGATGATCTCATTGATGAGCCACAAAGGGGAGGCAATGTTGGGAGATGAGGTAGGAGAGCACGACCAGCTGTAGGAGGGGTCAAGACTAATCAATCGACAGCATTAGGTCAGGAGAGGGCCAAAGGAGAGGGAGGGTATTTGGGGGTTGTGGGGGCAATGGTGGTAGATTTTGAGGAAGTGGAGGAGGAGGAGACTAAGAGACTGGTTCAGAGGAAAGTGGATAGAGGCCACCTCCTTAGGAGAGATAAACAAGGGAGACCAGTTGGGGAGGAGATAGGGTCCCAGGAGAAGGAGATGGCAGTAGCGTAGGCTCCATCTACAGAGGCACCTAGGAATGAGGGAGTAGGGGATAGGGAGGCCCAACTGATAGTGGACTTGGTAGAGGCCAAGACTCATAGGGTAGTAGTGGAGGCTCAATTACAGTTGGTCGAGTAAGACAAGGATCAATGGATCTAGGAGCTTCAGTGAGCATGGGATTAGTTCCAGTAGATAACCACATACCAAGCCTCTTATGTTGCTTATTACTATGCCTTATATAATACAACAGTACCAAATGGGGCTACAGTGTCGTAGTATTCATAGTTTACAACTCAGTCAGAGGGATTTGTGCCAATGTGACCACCTGCTAGAGAAGATGCCCCTCCTCCTCCACCTCGAGATAAGGTGAAGGGAGGGAGCCAGTCTTGATTCCCCTTTTCCATCTTATCCCATTCTAGTCCCTTTTTGATGTACTCCATTTTTTGATATATATGCATCGAGGATGCACCATTTTTGTATTGATCCTTTTTTAGATATATATCGTGGGACTTTTTGACTTATAGATGGTGTCTCTTGATTCTGATGTTGTTATCTTCATGTATATACTCATGATGCTTTAATTACTTTTTCCTTTGATGTATATCTCCTGTCTATGATTGTGATGTTGATCAACATGTATTTACTTCATATGCTACCACTGAACTGTATGTCGTAGATGTAGATTGATGGTCCCAACCAGTGCTGAGAGGGGAGGGGTGAATCAGCACCCACTAAAACTTGAAAATAATCTAATATAAGTTAACTATTACTATATGTAGAATAGATCCTATAAAATAAATAACTAACACAAGATCATAGTAGTATAGAACACCAGATGTATCACGTGGAAACCCAAAGTGGGATAAAACCACGGTGTGAGTAGAACTCACAAATTTTGTACTCTTCTGAAGTGCACCATGTTAAAAGCCTTCCATGTTAAAGGATTACAAGCACATTGTTAGATCCGACCTAGTTAAGGGATTTAAGAAATAACGCTTGTTAAAGTCTGCTTTGTTAGAGGACTTTAGAACATCTACAAGAGATTCGCCATGCAATCATTTTCTTGTTTTGTAAAGGAAACATCAAATGTGTTTTACATACTTTCCTTTACATGGGATTCTGCAATGTTTTAATGCCTAAAATTTTTGCATTAAATCCTTCAACTATGCCTTGCACCAATCTTATCTGTAATGCAAAATCCTGCGTGATTTGTGCAACAAAACTTGGTAGAAGAGTCACTTAAGTGTTTTTCAACTGTGACTTTCACCAGTTCACCAGTCTTAACAATATCTCACCAATCAAAGATGATCAGTTTACTCCCTTCCTTATGCAGTGTATAGGTCTATATCTTCACCTTTTACTTTTCTTTTCTCTGTCTATACCGGTTATGTTTCATTCATATACTTATCGGTCACTGCTCTTGTTAGTGACTTCACTAGTCACAGTACTTCACTACACAGGTCACTACTCTGAGAAATAAGTGTATCTCTGCTCAATATGAGTCACCGATTTCCTAAGCAATTTCTCTTGTCAACTACAATTGTTTACTATTATTGTCACATGTTCCCTATTTGGACAATGTCAGCTAATGACATCAATGACAACACCACTTTACCATTTACCCATTGCATCCTTACTGATTAATGCCAACAATCTCCCCCTTTGGCATTGATGGAAAATACCCTACCGGTCCAAAAACTACTACTAGTTATGATCTCCCCATTTGATAATAATTCCAAAGGCTAGTCAAATGACTACCTTTCCTGAAGTCTTCTCCCCCTTCGAGCAGTGGTCCTTTGTCACCAATCTAGTTTAGATGAGGTTGATTCCTCTATTTAAGATTATTGGATTAATGATCTCCTCTATCCTTTTATTGAAGATCATGAAGGGGAACTACCCCTAATTTACCTCTGAGATACTCAAAAGTACTCTTCGGTAAAGGCTTTGTGAATATGTCATCAACTTGTTCTTTTGTGGGAACATATTCTAGCTTGACTTCTTTATTCTGGAGTTTCTCTCTCAAATAGTGATACTTTATAGTAATGTGCTTTGTTTTTTAGTGCATAATAGGATTTTTGGATATATTGATTGCACTCGTGTTGTCACAGAATATTGCAATCAGTTCAGGTACATGTTCTTGGATTCCTTCCAATATCTATTTTATCCATATTACCTATGTGCAATTAATTGATGCAGCAACATACTCAGCCTCTGTTGTGGATTGTGAAATGCAGTTTTGCTTATTGCTTGTCCATGACACAATCCTTTCTCCAAGAAAGAATGCACCTCCGCTTGTGTTCTTCCTATCATTAATATTATCGGCCTAGTGTGCATCAGTGAACACTTTTATCTTGAAACCTCCTTTGTGAGGAAACCATAGACCATATTCCTTAGTCCCCTTTAGATATCTGAAGATTCTCTTTACTCCTATCAAATGTTTCTCTTTTGGGTTTGCAGATAATCTTTCCACAATACCCACTGCATGTGCAATGTTAGGTCTACTGTGCACAACATATTGTAATTTACCAATCATTGATCATTAAGTGTTTCATTGACTTCTTTGGCATCATCCTCCTTTGATAATTTGCAGTTAGTTATCATTGATGTGCCAACCAGCCTGGATTATTCTAGCCCACAAGTTTTAAGAATTTCCTTAATATACTTGGACTGAGATATGAATATAAATTCTTTGAGTTGATGGACTTGTAGACCAATGAATAATTTTATTACTCCAATCATGGACATTTCAAATTCTTTCTTCATTTCTTTTGCGAAGTCTTTGCTCATTTTATCATCTCCTCCATATATGATATCATCCATAAATATTTTAGCAATCAGGTTCCCTTCTTTTCCGGTCTTAAGATACATATTGTTGTTATCACCTGTTCTTGTGAATCCTATGGTTAGGAGGTATGAGTGCAATCTTTCATACCAAGACCTTGGGGCTTGTTTTAGTCCATACAACCTTCTTCAATTTGTAGACCATATTATTTTTCTCTGTGGATGAGAAGCCCTCTGACTACTCTATATACACTTCCTCTTCCAGTATACCATTCAGAAATGCAAATTTTACATCCATCTGATATACTTTAAACATTTTATGGGCAGCATAAGCAAGTAGAATTCTTACCCCTTCTAGTATTTCTACCAGTTCAAAGGTTTCTCCATAGTCTAGTCCTGCTTCCTATGCATATCCTTTGTAGACTAGCCTTGCCTTGTTCCTCACCACCTTTACTTCTTCATTCAACTTGTTTCTGAACACCCACTTGGTGCCTATAACATTCTTGTCCTCGGATCTAGGAACAAGAGTTCATGTTTCATTCTTTACTATTTTCTCTAGCTCCTCTTCCATTTCCTTGACCCAATTGTCATCCTCCAGAGCTTCTCTAGTAGTTTTAGGCTCTATGCTAGAAAGAAAACATATACTTCTCTAGCTTTTCTCATGGTTAGAATGTTAGCACATTTTTCACCAATAATGTTATCGATGGAATGATAGGTGACATACCTCGATAGAATCAGATGGTGATCCCGGTCTTCACTTTCGCGTTGAGCCACATTTCCAGTGAGATCATAAACAACTTCTTGTTCATCTTCTTCAATCGGTATTATATTTTGATCCCTTCCTTGCTCACGCACATTACACTATTCCATGGGTCTATTAACATATTCTTCTTCATTAGTGGTTATTATTCCACTTAATTCTAAATGATCATTTACATCATGGTCCTGGTGACTGACAGATTCACCATGACTGATCTTATCTCTTGGTTCTGAATACTCATCTATCTTCACATTTGCACTTTCCACTATTTTTCCTGTTCTTTTATTTAGACACTGGTAGGCTTTACTTTTGGTGGAGTAACCCAAAAATAGGCCTTCATCACTCTTTGGCTCAAACTTTCCAGAGTAAACATCTCTTTTGATGTAACAGTTGCTTCCAAATACTCTAAAATAGTGTACACTAGGAGTATGACCAAACCATATCTCATATGGAATTTTGTTGGTTCCTTTTTTTACTTGAACTCGGTTCAGTGTATACATAGTGGTGTTGATTTCTTCTCTCCAGAAGTGTTGGGGTAGATCCTTCTGAATTATCAGATTGCTTGCACAGTCTATCAAAGTTTTGTTTCTTCTTTCAGTGACTCCATTTTGTTGAGGAGTTCTTGGTGCAGACATCTACCTTTGAATCCCATGTTCTTCACAATAGTTGGTAAACTCTTGAGAGGTGAACTCGTCTCCTATGTCCGACCTCAAACACTTCAATCTTTTATCGATCTCCTTCTCCACTCGAGCCTTGTAAATTTTAAACATATGGAAGACCTCTGATTTTTCCTTAAGGAAGAGCATCCACATGATCCTTGAAAAAAATTCTACAAAGAGCATAAAATACATGTCTCCATAGTATATCTTCATCCTCATTGGTCCACATAGGTCTGTGTGAACAACATCCAGTACATTTTTAGTAGAAAAAGACTTGTTGTTGAAGCTTGTACCTATCAATTTTCCTAACTAACATTCTTTACAAATGGCCCTATCAAGCTTTATAATGTCAGGAAGCCCTCTGATTGACCTCTTCCTACTAACTTTGACTATGCTATCAAATTTTATGTGACAAAGTCTTTTGTACCATAACCCACTATTGTCATCTTTTTCCATTAGGCCAGTTTTCTCTATCTCCCCTTCTGTTGAAGCTATAAGGCAAGCCCCCTTGGTGGAGTTTAGGTAGAACAAGTTCCCCTTTCTCTGTCTACTAGTAGCAACTTGATCTCCTAATTGATTCTTGAAAATACAAGAACCATGTCCAAACTCCAACAGGTACCCCTTCTTGTTCAGTTCAGCCACACTCGGGTTGTACATAAGTCCTTCTACCTAGTACACATCATCGCAAACAGCTTCATTGTCAAGTTTTATTGAGCCTTCACCTCTACAGCACATGGAGCATTGTTACCAAATATCACTGATCCACCATCATTAAGTTTCATGCTAATGAACTTGTTTTTCTTACCAGTCATGTGGTGAGTGCATCCACTGTCAATGATCCAGTCATCACATTGGTGGGATCTAGAGATAAGGGTCATTTCACTTATCACTGATATTTCTTCCTTTATTACCACAAAGGAAATTTTATCATCTCTTGATTCTTCAAATTCATTGTCAGTGACACCTTCCTTAGCAAGGTAACACTCCTATCCTTTGTTCTTGAATCGGTTGAACTTTTCTTTATTTTCATTTCTGGACACCTAGTTTCAATGTGTCCTATCTTATTGCAATAAAATCATTTCAATGGAAGTTTCCCTTTTTACTTCCCTTTTTCCTCTTGGAAATCTCCTTGTGATGAGTGCTTCAAACTCATCCTTCTCTAATTCTTCTGAGAGAAGATTTTCAAGGAAATAACCAGACCTTTCGGTAGAACTATTACTAGCCTCTCTTCCTTTCTTGGTGGAAGCAATATTCATAAAATACTTAAAAGAAGCATCTAACATGGGTAAGTTGTTATCATAATTTCTTAATTCAAAAGCAGTTAACTTACCGATAAGAGAGTCAAGGGTGACTTGTGATGTGCTCACTGATCTAAGCTCCTGTATGGCTGAGATCTTTATAGCATACTGTGGCCTTAACATCCTCAGTATCTTTCTTATCACATCTTTCTCACTCAGTGTCCCTACAACACTTTTGATGGACTTCGTCACTTCTGTTATTATGTTTTTGTAGTGCTCAATGTCTTCTCCTTCATTCATCTTCATATCATCATATTTGCCTCTAAGGCTTTCTACTTTTGTTCTTCGAACATGTGGGTCGCCTCTATACATAGTTTGTAGCTTCGTCCACATTTGGCAAGTTGTAGTCAGATTTTCAATTTCTTCATAAACATGGTCAGGCAGCATACTTGATATCATATCCATATTAGTCATGTGTTCACTTCTAATATTTAGTTGATCATTTGTCAAGGTACCAGTGGATTTGTTGTAATTTGTGATCACATGGTTCCAAAACTAATCTCTGGTGTTTTTCATGTACAACTTCATTTTGCTGCAGCATAGACTGAAGTTTTCCTTGGAAAACTTGGGTCCTTCCTTTCTCATCATTTGATATTTTATTTGTTGTGGTTAAGCAGCACAGAAAAAGAGCTTGGATCTAATACCAATTGATGCTCCCAACCATTGCTGAGATGGGAGGGGTGAATCAACACCCACTAAAACTTGAAAACAATATGATATAAGTTAACTATTAATACATGCAAAAGAGATCCTATAAAAGAAATAACTAACACAATATCATAGTAATACATAACACTAGATGTATTAGGTGGAAACCCAAAGTGGGAGAAAACCATGGTGTGAGTAGAAATCACAAATTTTGCACTCTTCTAAAGTGCACCTTGTTAAAAGCCTTCCATGTTAAAGGATTACAAACGCACTGTTCGATGTGACCTAGTTAAGGGATTTAAGAAATAAGGATTGTTAAAGTCTTCCTTGTTAGAAGAATTTAGACATCTACTAGATGTTACCCAATTAGTGGATTTAATACAAGGGACATGTTAATATCCACCCAAATACTATGATTTTACTATTGCAATTGTTAGAGAGCAATAGAGGGATTGATCTTTTGAAATATCTTTGTTGAACCTGATAAGATCGCTATTTCATCCACTGAGAGCCATCACTAGGAACCACATGTATGCTCTCTTTAGGTTGTTGTGCTTCCTTGCACACTCTTCTCTTCTTCTTCTCTTCTCCTTTTCCCTTACCGTAGTTTTTCTCAATGTACAGGTTCACTCTTTATCTTTGGTAGAATGAAGGCAAATGATATTCTTTGTTGGTTGAAGATTAAATAGACTTCCTTTTCCTTTCATGCTTTTTGCATGTTGCAGTATCCACAAAGATCTCCTTTGGATCCATTATCCAGTTCATTCTCAGTTATGTGAGGAACCATCAGAGGCATGCCACATGCTTTTTCTCAACAAGAGATCCACCATGCAGTCATGTTTTTGTTTTGTAAAGGAAACATCAAATGTGTGTTGCATACTTTACATGAGATTCTGTCATGTTTTAATGCCTTAAATTTTGGCATTAAATCCTTCAATTGTGCCTTGCACCGATCTTTTCCGTAATGAAAAATCCTTCATGATTTGTGCAATAAAACTTGGTAGAAGAGTCACTTAAGTGTTTGTCAATTGTGACTTTCATCGGTTCACCGATCTTAATAATATCTCATCGATCAGAGATGATCGGTTTACTCCCTTCCTTATGTAGTGTACAGGTCTATATCTTCACATGTCACTTTTCTTTTCTCTATCTATATCAGTTTTGTTCCGGTCATATACTTACCGGTCACTGCTCTGGTTAGTGACTTCATCGATCATAGTACTTCACTACATAGGTCGCTACTCTGAGCAATAAGTGTATCTCTACTTAATATGAGTCACCAATTTCCTAAACAGTTTCTCTTGTCAACTGCAACTATTTATTATTATTGTCATATGTTCCCTATTTGGACAATGTTAGCTAATGACATCAATGACAACACCACTTTACCATTTATAGATTGCATCCTTACTGATTGATGCCAACATAGATAGCACTATTTTTGTTGCTTTGATATCATGTTCGTTCTAATTGTATCATGTTTTAGCTATGTTGTGATATATGATATATACATGTTATAATGAAAACTTAGCACTCTAGGCCCCTTGTATGATGATTATGACCTCAATTTATGCAGATTTAGTAAAAGTCAATGAAATATGATGTAGTTGATTGCTTTGGTGGAGAGAAAGGAAGGATGGCTCAAGGGAACCAAAAAAGTACTACAATATGCAACCTATGAGATGAGTCAAGTTACTGATCTTTTATCCATTCATTTTCATCATTTCAGTGTTTTGGGACATAGGAGGATAAGATATAGGAAACACACATAAGCATCGATACATAAGAGTCGAGATACCCTAAACATGGTTTCCAAGTTAATGTTGTAAGATAACACACGTACTGAGGTACAAGCTACCAGGATAACCACGAGTGTCATCGTACGTACCACACACAAGCAAAAAATAAGGAGATAATTCCAACCTCACCTAAGTGTCCCAATAAAGAGGTTCAAGGTATGTACGATGTTCCAATCATAATGGAGGCTCTTACCACAGACACCCAGTTTATTAGACAACTTAGGATCATTGAAATCGCACCACAAGAAGAATTTAAAGAAATCATTGTTATGCCTCCAGTCCTGAATCTCTAGTCAAGTAGACATTGTCAAGCGACCTTGGATGACATAGCAAGCGAAAATCAATGATAACAAATAACACACAAGAAAATAGTTTAACATATCTCAATCATTTTCAGTTTTCTAGGATGTAATTTATGTTGGGGGTTAAGGGACACCTTTGTACTAGTGTCAAAGTGCAAGTGCATAGTGAATAGTGCAAGATCCAATATATGTTAAGAAACACAGTGATGTATAGATTAGTAGTATTAAGAAACATTGTAGGATTAGGGTGTTAGGAAACACCAAGTAGTGCCAGTGATAAATTGCCCATCGGGAAGGACTGATCAACTAACGCAAGTTAAGCTCAGGAGATCGACCAAGTGATAAAGCACTAACATCTCAGATAGGTGTACGATTTCCCCCAGATGGTAGACAAGAACTGAGGACAAAACTAAAACTAGTTTCAGCCCATGATGTCATAAGAAAATGGAAAGCAAGAGTATGAAATTAGATCAAGCTGATGAGAGCATACGAGCTCAGTCACACGTTGATAGATGGAGCGTTAATTACAAGTGATGTTTGTTTGCCAAGTTTTCACCACTTGGGATTATTTTATTTTTGCTACCAAGGCACCTATTTCCAGGCTTTCACCAAGGCACTTTTTCTCTTTTTCTAAATTTTTTTGTTCTTTTTTTTTTTTTTCTTTTTTGTTTTTTTTTGTAGATACATCAAGATGCTTGTTTTCAAGTTTTCCCCAAGATCATCATTTTTTTAGGATATTTTATAATTTTTAGGATTTTTTCAAGAGTTTATATGTTTTTTAGGATTTTTCCAAGATCATATATTGATGTACAAGATGTAGAATGTCTAGTTGTAGAAGTGTTTTAGGTGAAGAGAATTGAGAGGCTCTTTGAGAACATCATCTTCTGAAGTAGCTAGTTGATAAGCTCCAGAATCAAATGTTGCAATTATAAAAAAAGGACCCAACTAGTTGGGTTCAACTTTACATTTTTGTTCGCAATGTTGTTGATTCTTTGGGTTCTCTCTTAGAACGAGATCACCAACCTAAAAATCTCGATGTTGAACCTTCTTGTTGTAACCTCTAGACATTCAATTTTTATAGAACCTCATATGGTCAAATACTTATTTTCTACATTCATCTAGTAACTCTAGCTCTTGAAGTTGGGAAGCTCTATAGTCATCTTCAGTGATAAGCCCATGTAGTGATACCCTGAGTGAAGGTATCTTGACTTCTATTGGTAGGATAGCTTTAGAACTATAGAGAAATGAGAATGGTGTAGCCCATGTAGGTGTTCTAATGCTTTTTTTGTAAGCCCATAGAGTTAGATTGATTTGTAAGTGCCAATCTCATCTTGATTTGTTGATTGTTCTGTGTAGGATCTTCACGATTGTCTTGTTTGATGCTTTTTCTTGTCCATTCCCAAGTGAGGATAGTAGATTGAGGAGGAATGGTGTATGATATGAAATCTATCACAAAGCTCATTAATGTCACTATTTTTTAACTATCCTACGTTATCTGTGACAATCAAGGAGCGAGTCATGTATCTCCAGATGATGTAGTTGAGGATAAATATAGTTATTTGCTTTCTTGTTGCATGGATGAGAGGAACAACTTCAACCCATTTGGTAAAGTGATTAGTAGCTGTAATGATGAACTTGTGGTCGTTAGAAGATGAAGGATGGATCTTTCCCACAAGGTCAAAATCCCATTATTGAAATGGCCAGTGTGTGATAAAGGGAAACAAGTCTTGAGAAGGAGCATGAATTAGATTCCCATGGAACTGACATTTCTGACAGGTCTTAGAAAATTGAACAACATCCTTTTTCATGGTAGGCTAGTAGTATCCAACTCTTAAGAGTTTCTTAGCCAGGGAGAGACCACTTGAGTGAGATCCACAAATACCCTCATGGACTTCTCTTAACCCTTTGCCAAATTCCTCACATTCTAGACACCTAAGGAAGGTACCATCTAGACTTCTCTTAAACAAGTCATTAGTGATGAGTAAATACTAGGATGCACTTCTTATAAGGTTTCTTTTTTCATTTTTATATAAGCCTTCAGGAATGGTTTGGTATTGAAGGTAGTGATAGATTTGGCTATATTGGGAAGTATTAGGAGCAATTATGGTCCAAACAATCTAGGAATCATGTGTGTCATAGGGAGGAAATGGGAGTTCTTCCACTAGGAAATCATAGCGGAATTAGTTCTCTTCAAGTTATAGAATTGACAATAGGGCAGCCATGGCATCAAATATTATGTTCTCTATGCGTGGTAGCTGCTGAAAAGTGATGAATACAAAGTATTTCTTCAAATCATCAACCAGACATTTATATGGTAAGATCTTCTCATCTCTAGTTTGGTATTCATCAGTGACATGGTGGATGATCAACTGAGACTCACCATAAACATGGAGTTCCTTGATTTTCTACTCAATAGAAAGTTTGAGCCCATTAGCTAATCCCTCATACTCCACCACATTGTGTGTGCATGGGAAGACCATCGTTTATGCTTTAGGGATTTTGTAACCTTGTTAGGAGATGAAAAAAACACCAGCACCAACGCCTTGATGTGTAAATGAGTCATCAAAGTACATCTTCTAGGTATGTTGTGTCAAGTGTAAAATAGAGTCATCAAAAAATTTAGTGACAAGGGGATGTGTATCTTGTAGAGGTGCTTCTACTAAATGATCTGCCAAAACTTGCCCTTTGATTTCCTTTTGGTTGACATATGTGATGTGAAATTTACTGAGTATCATTGCCCATTTAGCTAATCGCCCAGTTAGTGTTGCTTTGTTCAACAGGTACTTGAGAGTATCTATTTTTTCAATCAGTTGTGTTGAGTAAGCCAACATATAGTGTATTAACTTCTAAGAAGCAAATAGCACTGCTAGGCAAACCTTTTCGATCACTATGTAGTTGAGCTCATAAGATACCAATGTTATGCTGATATAATATATGGCTCTCTCATATCCTTGATCATCATGTTGCACGAGAAATGATCCCGAAGAGGAATCAGTAGTTAAAATGTAAATAAATAAGGGATTTACATGGGTAGGAGCTATTAATACTGGAGGATTTGCTAGGTATTATTTAATCTATTGAAAAATTTTCTCACAATCCTCATTCCATTTGAAAGTGACACCCTTATGCAAAGTCTTGGTAAAAGGTTGTTCATTATTAGCTAACTATAAGATGAATCTTTTGATGGACTGTAGTTTTCCCTATAATGTCTTTATTTGACTGATGTTGCATGGAGGTTGCATTTCCATAATTGCTTTGAATTTTTTTGGATCTACTTCCATTCCACATGTTGAGATGATATATCCAAGGAGATTTCCAAAGGCAACCCCAACAACACACTTCTTATGATTGAGCCTTAGTTTGAACTGCTCCATTATGGTGAAGATTTTATCTAAGTTAGCAAGGTGAATGTCCCTAGTAGCATATTTTTCCAATTTATCATCAACATACTCCTCCATAATTATGTGCATCATGTCATGAAAAATAGTTTTCATTTCCTTTTGATATGTAGCTCCAACATTCTTAAGTCCAAAAGGCATGACGTTCTAGCAAAAGGTTCCCCATGCACAACTAAATGTTGTTTTTTCTTGATCCTCAGGTGCAATGTAGATTTGATTGTATCTAGAAAATCTGTCCATCAGGGAATACATTTAATAACCAGTAGTGAGGTCTACTATCATGTCAATGTTTGGCAATGGAAAATCATCCTTAGGACAAGCCTTATTTAAGTCTCTAAAATCTATACATATGTGAATTGACTTGTCAGCTTTAGATACTGGCACGATGTTGGAAATACAGTCAGAATAGTCTATAGCCCAAATAAATGTGGCTTTCATTAGCTTCTCAAGTTCTGCTTTAACTAGTAATACAATATGTGGATGCATTTTTCTTAGCTTCTGTTTGACTGGTTTGATGCCTAGAGAAAAAAGAAAAATAATGCATAATGAGATTTGTATCCAAGTCTGACATATTAGAATAAGACCATGTGAAATTAATTTTCTTTTCTCTGAATAACAGGATAAATTTGTGCTTCTCTTCCTCGAATAAGGATTATACCAGATGTATAATTTGTGTATTTTCAACTGCCCTTAAATTGACCTATTGTATAGGCTCGATAAGAACTTATGATCTTTCTTGAAAGTGGTTGGGGAGAATATCAAGTATCCCATCCGCAGGCACCTCAAAGAGGTTTTCACCATTGGATGTGTCATTTATTTTTACTATTTTAGGTTCTGACACTACCACAAAGTGGTTTTCACCATTAGACCACTTGTTCTTTTTCTTTTTGTTTCTGTAAATAAGATACTTGATATCTTCCACCACCATATCTTTACTCATTACACCAGTGGAAGAAGGGGAAGGTTCAAAAACATTTAGATAATAGGATAGTTCATGATCAGTGTCAAAGGATATGAGTTGGATAGATTCAGAAGGAATCTAGTCGATTAAATTAGGATGAAGGATGGATAAAGGCTCAATAGGTTCAAGTGCAAATACACCAACATCATCTTCATCATTCATGAATGTCCCTGAGAGGTCAAGAAATTTATCATCCATAGAGCATTGTTGATCACAATTTATCCTAGAAGCATCAGAGGATTTTAAAGAAGTATTACAAGAATCTAACTGAGATAGCCTATTCCTAGAACTAAGTCCCTCTTCTTGTTCCTAAATGGTCATTTGTTCTAGAAATGTGTGAACAAGAACCATCTCAATCCTAGACCTTCCTAAATTTCATGTATATGTCGTAGGATGACGTCTTATGTACTCATGGTTTGCTTGATCAGTTGGAGTGTTGTCTTGATTATAAGAAGATGGCCTAGGAGCCATAGGGATAATTTCCATGGGAGGATTGAAGGGAACTTCATCATTTTTTTGGTCTTGAGAATTTGAGCTCTCTCTTCTTTCAAAATTTGTAGTAGTGGTGTATTTGTGTATGAAATCAACCTAAATCTCCACTATAGCATCTGACAATGAGTCACACTCATATTCATGTGAATTTTTTTGATCATTACAATATTTTCTGATGTAGTTAGATAGGGTTATTACAAGAGGGATATCTTCATCATCACGTTCTTCTATCTCAAGAGGTACATTTTTAGCAGTGGGAGCTTGTTTAGTAGTAGCAGCAGAGTAGTCTATAATAGGCATGATTTGAGGCATATCAAAGATATGGGAGACATCAACTAGTTTCCCCCACTTAGGATTCATTTGATCAAGGTCAACGATGTGTTCAATAGTAGGAGGGATTGGCTCAGGAGAATGAGTGAGATCTTCTTGATTAAGACCATTTTCTGCTAGATCCATAGGTTCTACTAGGTCATTCTCTTGAGGCACTTGACATGGTATATAGGGCTCTCCGTGATAATCTAGATTAGTAGTTTGAATATGTAAGAGCCTTTCATATGTCATTGGTTGAATTTCTACTTCTTCCTCATCTGAATCCTCATATTGTTCAAATACGAGAGTGTTGCTGGCAGGTTTGTCAAATTTTCTTTCATGGTAGCCAACACCAATCTTGTCTTTAGGATTTCTAAATTCATCATGTAGAGGTTCAAGGAGACCTTTTCCTTTGTTATGAGGTTTTCTCCCATCATATCCCATCTTTTGCATAAGTTGGTAGCCTACACCATGCCTTTCAGGTGAAATGTCAGCATATTTTACCTCTTTTTTATATTCTTCTCCTTTGTAGAGCCATTGTAGCACAATGTTGTCTTTCCTTTCTAGTTCTAAGGGAACCTTATCCTTGACCATTCCAATACCTTCATGTAATATAGGTGTTGTTGCAATTTTAGGAGAAAATGAGGGAGATGGTATGTCATAAGATCTTGGGGAAATGGGAAGAGTGTCCACTCGATATTATCCCATCCCAGTTGGTTTGACTAATATTCTTTTCCCATAATTTGATAGAGTTGTTCTTCCCTTTTCTTCTATTTCTGGAGGACTTGACCATTCTTTGTTGTGAGGAATCATTCTTTCTACTTGTTTAACATTGTTGCATGTATATGCAGAGTCATCATGAATAGTAACCTCAATTCCATCTTGAGGAAACTTAATACATTGATGGTATGTAGAAGGGATTGCTTGCATTTCATGGATCCAAGGTGACCCAGAAGTATGTTATATGCCAAAGGAATGTCCAAGACTTGGTAAATGATGCCCCACTGAATAGGACCTACCCGAATGGGAAAGACTACCATGCCTTATGAAGAGCATTCTTCTTCATCATATGCCTTGATTTTAATTTAATTGCATCTAGGATCAATGGCATGTTTAGAGAAACCAAGAGCTTTAACCAAATTCAAAGTGCAGATATTCAAACCCATGCCTCCATCTATCAAAATGTGCTTAACCCTATGCTTATGTATGAATACTTCAATGTGGAGGGGTTGATTATGGGGATGACGGATATATTTTTCATCTTCTTCAAACAAATTTAGATAATGACGTGAAGCGAGATGACCGACCATGGACTAAAATTTATCTATGTCTAGGTCTTTAGGAATGTTAGCCACAAGAAGGGCTTGATCAAGAATCTCTCTATGAGTAGGAGAGATTTTCAACAATTCAAGAATTGAAATCTAAGTTGATGTGCATTGGAGTTGGTCAACTAGATTGTAATCATGAGTTGAGATAGTGGGTTTAGACACTTATGTTGTCGTTGGTTTGGAAGATGAAGAGGAAGACTGACCAGCTCCTCTTAGAGAAATTTCTCCTTGAGAACAAGTTACTACATTGGATGACTCATCTTGATTCTTGGCCTTGATCTTGATAAAATTGATGGTATGATCAGAGGACTCAAGAATTTGAATCATGTTATCAGTATCAAGGTATGTGTAACCAACCTTGTTGTCCTTTACCTTAGAATATTCCCCTTTCTCATATTTGGGAAAAGGCTCCTTGAAAGCCTTGTGACTAGTATTCATTTTTGGGGGATCAATCACAATTGTCTCATTATCAATTAGATCCTGGATGAGATGTTTGAGCTTCATATAGTCATTTGTCTTATGGCCTTTGTTGCGATGATAATCACAATAGTGGTTGTCATTCCACAACTTAGGCTTAATATCAGGATCATATGGCTTTGAATTATTAAGCAAAGTGATGATCTTGTTGGTTAAAAGTGTCTTCAAGGCATTCTCAAGTGATTCTCTAAGAGGAGTAAAGTCTCTCTTACACCTAGGAACCCATGGCGTATCTTTGGTAATTTTAGGTTTAGAGCATGTTTGAGTGCTCTTGTTATCTTTCACAGCAGTAGACAAGTTGAAAGCTAGCTCTCTAGGCTTAGTAGAGGTAGACGCTGAGGTCGTATCTACGATTCCGCCATTGATGACATCTTTGGTTTTGTTCCAAAACTTATGTTTTTCTTTGTTATGTTGGTTGTTTGAAGAGGATTTATGCTCTTTATATTGAAGAGTGATTTCTCCCTTACGAACAAGGACGTCCTCTATGTGTATAGATGACTCAACCAATTTGTCAAATGAAGTGTGTGTTTGAATTTTCAAAACATAGTTCATCTCAAGAACCAAAGTGTTAATGAATATGCCAACTTTTTCAATCTTAGGAATCTATCAAGGATATCGAGCATACATTTTCTTCCATCATTGGAGGAATGTGACAAAGGGTTCTCCCACATGCTACTTAGTGTTGCATAAATCAAGCATGGTGACAGTATGCGAGATATTGGAAGAATACTATTGGATCAATTTTCAAACTAGCTCATCAAAGGTTTTGATGCCAGGGGCAAGCAAAGTGAATCAACTCATGGCTTGGCCACCAAGACTTCAAGGGAAGAGTCTCATCAAATAAGTTTGTTCATGCATAAATTACATGCTTAGAGTGCAAAATTCATGCACATGATCTTGAGGATCCTCATTTCCATCATACTTTTCATATTTAGGGATCTCCACCTTGGATGGGAAAGGTGGCATGTAGAGATTGTTGTCAAAAGGAAAAGGACATATTGACTCAAGTGAGTACTTGTTAGAGGGTTGATCCTTATCCTTCTTTAGTTGATAAATCTCATAACGTAGATCCTGCAATTGTTTGGTAATGGTAGTGAGAGGAGACTCTTCTTCTTTTTGT
Organism: Chamaecyparis obtusa; assembly: GCA_027943335.1. Classification (NCBI taxonomy): domain Eukaryota; kingdom Viridiplantae; phylum Streptophyta; class Pinopsida; order Cupressales; family Cupressaceae; genus Chamaecyparis; species Chamaecyparis obtusa. Next base: position 194,110 of record BSBK01002199.1, on the reverse strand, counting down.
AGTAAAGCATCGACATCAAAGTCTAGTGGAAGCTTTACACCAATAGAAACAAGGTGCATGAATTAGAGATCTTTGTCTTGATTCATGATGGCTTGCATCACTTTGTGAAAGTGATTATCTTCATAGCACTTCTAAATCTCTTTTTTATGGGATCTTCATTCTTGGAGGAATCAGAGTCATGCCTTTTATGGGCACCTGATTCAAAGTTGGCCATGTTGAGGTAATCAAAGTTCTGAGTGTCACAAAATGGTATTGACTGATAATTGGAAGCTTGATGCAAAGATTCTTCATGAAAAGATGGCCCAGCGGTGTCGTAAATGGCTTTACCTAAGGGATTAATTGTAGCCTTGTAAGAATGACTACGGGTTCTAACTGGCATGGAAGATGAATTTGACAAACTGATATAATTAAGGTAACTTAAGCTTGTACCAAAAGATTAAGGTAATGATAGTGATGTCTCAAGAATATGTATTTAATAATAAAGTGGCTAGAACAAGGTGCAAGGTACCGAGATTGAGGACTAAATTGCTATTGAGTGTCACTTGTGACCAGGTTGATATAGCTAAGATAACTAAGTACAAGGTACCGAGAGTGGGTCATGAACACATGTTGAGTGGCACTTGTGATGAAGTTTAAGAAAAGGTGTAATTTATTTTTTAAAGGATGCTTGAGACAAGACTAGAACACTTCCAAGATGTAAAATCAAAAGCAAAGAGATACCAATGCACTAATCAAAAGGTTTACTGATTAATAATACCAATTTAGAGATAGAATATATGTTGATCAAAAGGAGCCAAGAGGACACCTAGGCAACCAAGGTCTGAGAATCTAGGAACAAGCCATGACAATCAATCAAACATAGGATGAGAAATTTACCACTGTCTTCAAAAGTTTTGATTAACCTAGACAAGTTTTGCTTTAGATTTGTAATGAGTCTACATGTCCCTAAACCAAGTTTGAATGTTTCCAAGTGAGAAAAAAGTATGATCAAGCAATAGTATCCAAACAATCTACTAAAGGACAAAGAAACTTTGGGGATACAAGAAATTGTGAAGTCTAACAAGGTATAGCAATGTGCCAAATATATCAAGTGTATGTTCACAAAATTCTTGACAAGTCTGAGCACATTAAAGCACATCAAGAAAAACTACCTAAGGTCAAAAAGGGAAGTGTTCCAACCTTTTCCCAAAACTTGGTGCTCTTGGCCCCACAATTAAGTGGTTGAATGGCCTTTCCTAGGACTATGAAAGTTATGGATCAATTGGAAGAGAACAATGCTCACAGCGCATGTCTTTCCATATTGCCACATTCAAGCTTTAGCATCCAAGGGAGCACATATGGTGAGTATCTTTGGGTGATCCAAGTAAGTTCAATTGGATCAATCCTCACACAAAGGAAGTCACATGGCTAAAATGGTTGGCCTCTGAATCCTTAGGTGTCTAACAAGGGTTTCCATTCATGATTACCCCTTGTAGTTCCACAAGAAGAATTAAGGCTTATAGCCCTACAAGCATTCAAAATGTATAGTCTCGCAAGAAAGATTGAGACCTCTTGGCCCTATGCAAGTTGAATGCACTCCTCTTGTAGTCTTGTAAACAAGATTGAGACCATGAAGGTCCTACAAGTGCCTAGTCAAGAGTAGTCTTGCTTAGCGAGATTGAGGCAACTAGGCCCTACACATGAAGAAGCATTATAAGTATAAAATAGCCAAGTATTCCATCTCTTTAGATTGAAGAAAGTTTTTATTTATAGTGGGATGGAGTTATCCAAATTTTCTTGTTCCCCACTTGGGTTGTTGCCAAAAGATTGCTCTCTTGGAAGGCCCTCTAAAGGTAAATGCAAGAAAGTAAAATGGATAGCTAATGAGGGTCTAGATTTTTTATTTTCCACAAGGGAAAATAGCATACTCTCCTACTCCATAGTTTCTCCCAAACACATCAAGCACATGTTCATTTACCTAAGATTTATTTTACAAGTAACCTATCAAGTAGGTCAAGATTTCAATTTCATCCTCTAAGAGGTGAAGATCATATTATCCTACTACTCAACTAATCACAATAAAAAGAAACCTTATAATTAAGCTAGATGCCTAGAAAACCAAACTTATGAAAACACAATGTTGATTTGTATCTCCAAGGCAATCCTACAAACACAAATAGCTTTAGTAGTCTCCAAAATATCTTTGACAAGCATCCTACACCACAAAAGCATTAGTAGTCTTGAAATATGCAACTGTTGATATCTTTGACAAGTGATTTCTTTACCAAATACCCTACAAAAACTTGTGAAAACCTACAAAACAAAAATTCAAGACCAAGACAAAGCTGAATCAAGCATAAAAATCTGAAAAATCTAACTACATGACCCTAAAAAATGCTCACTATGTTTTATATAATGAAATACAGTCAATCACCATATTAACATATGTTGAAACCCAAAAAGCCACACGATAAATTCCAGGGATCTTCTATCATACGATAATACTCAACACTGCATACAATGAAGTACCCTTCACCATATTATCATACGATAATCTTCACCATTTCATACGATGAAATCAGGTATCGTACGATTCTATATCACTGGGTATGATTTTAGTCACAGTTTTAGAAATCAAATAAATAAAACCTGCAAGCAAAGGGGCAATTTTTTGATCCAAGCCCCACAGTGGCACTAAAAATGTGTCGTTAAATATTGGTACTCAAATTAAGTAAAAACCAACACTCAATAAGTCATTAGTTCAAGAATTTATCTATAGGAGGCCATATCAAATGAGCCAACTAAACTCTCAAAAGTGGCTTATTGCTTCCTAGTTGAAGAGAGTTTAATCCTTCTTTGAATCCTCATCAGCTTGGTATCAAATATTAGTGATTTGACTACTCCAAAATGGAAGATTCTAAATGCAATGCAAGACTAGATAGAAACTAGTATGCAAGATTAACATTCATTTTACGTTGCATTTATTTTTAAGATTGCATTTATTTTTCTTTTATTTCTTTTAGAGTTATCATCATACCATTAATTAGTTCAAAAATCATTATCTGCATTAAGTGTGTTCATTCTGCATCTAGTTCACTATCTTATTTGGTATAGTTTGCATTCATTGCTTAGCTTTGTGCATTTAATCCATTTTAAGTGTTCATTTTAGGAGAGAATTTAATAACATTTGCATTAAATAATTTCAATATCTTGCATTGTTAATGATTTAGTTATCTTGCATTGGTAATCATTTAGTTGCCTTGCATTATTAAATCATTTCATTATCTTGCATTGGTAATCATGTTTATCTTGTATTGTTACAACATAATAGATAGGAACATAATAAATCACATGCATCCATCGCATGTATAAAAATAAAATCACAAGACACATACACACACTGTATCCATCCTGCATCCACAAAGTGTCAGTAACTACATCCTGCATAGATCATATTTCACAAAATGCATCACATATCAAAAACATACATCAAAATCCATCAACACGTCATATTATGCATCACAAATGCATTAGTCTCATATCATAACCATTTAAAGAATCACATCCTTCATCACACATGTTAGTACATCATAATCCATACATCTATACATTTGCATACATACATAAGAAAATGGGCTCATAACATAAAGACTCCCACCAACTCAGCATCATATGTATATATATCTTGCAAGAATAATAAATAATGTACCCAACACCCACATCAAAGAATCAAATAACTATATGAATGTCCCACAATTGTTCATAAAAAAATAATATACATGTCAGGAAAAATGCCCTCCAAAAATAATATACATCATGTAATAAGTAATATGATACAAGGAAAAATTGTGTAGTATATCACTGCCCATCCGTCTCTCCTGGGGGAGGTTGCATTTGTGTGTTTGAGTCAAGGAGGGCAATGGTTTCTTGTATAAGATATGAATCTGGGGCAATATATGATGGATCATATGGAGGCACGACTATCACATATATCCTCATCACCCTAGGCTAAGTGTTAGAAAGTAAAGTCCACCAAGATAACTAAGAGGGGGGGGGGGGAATCAGTTATCAGATAATTATAACTTTTATCATCTTCAACAGCATTTAACCATGTAAGAAATGCACTTACTAACCATACAAAGATATTCATACACAATGACACAATGACACAATAACACAAGATATGTTGACTAGGGAACCTCTTGATCAAAGAGTAAACCTCAGTGGGAATGATGCCCACAAAAGATGCACTAATATGAATATTCCTTGTGAAAGGATGGACTCTATTAGGAGTCTTATGAAATACATTCAATACATATAAATCCCTGTCAGGAGATTTTGAATCCCTGTTAAAAGATTCTAATCCTGTTGAGAGTTATGGAAGACAGAAAGACCCACTACCCAAACAGCTTCAGGGTAAGATCACTGAACACACTATCCAAATAAACTTAATATTATTCAATAGAATAATATGAAATATGTTACCTCCTTACTATGCCAAACCGCACTCACTGCTACATCAGATCTCAATTCCAGATCTCTATACTTCACATGTCTTCCTTCACAATATCACTTTCACAACCTCTTAGACTCTTTTCTTCACTTCATGCTTACATTCACATGCAACCAAAACCATGCTCACACTTCTTTCATATTACAACTCTATACAATAAGGAAAAACATTCCTTCCTTTATACCACACTCAAATAATTACAAATGAGTCGGCACACAATTACAAAATAAAAGTTTCTATACGCTACATCAAAATTACATAAAACTGTCAGCTTCCAGATGCAATAACTCTTCACTCGTGCGACCTCAAAGTTTGCACTATGAACCACATCATCATCAATGAGTCTCAAACTTCCCTTTAACTACGCAAAACTATATTCCATCCTGATTAGGAGATATCATCCGATTTCCACAAACCACTACTCAGGAACACTGGCTGAATACTACTTCTACCAAAATACTCATAACTTTCATGAATCAATGAATTACTATTTGTGCTCTTGACGATAGACAAATAACATATCAAAGAGTATAATATCAACATCGCATAGCTCCAACTACAATATCCCACGTGCGCTAATCAAAACATTGTCTACTTCTCTGCTAGTCTCCAGAAGATCACTGTGTTGACATCAATGACAATCATAGTCATGAATGCAACAACAACTGCTACAGAATGACTACCAACATCCAGCATTCATTCCTAACAATCTCCCCCATTGGCATTGATGGCAACATAGATGAAAAACATCCAATGTTCCAAAAATCCAATATTGTTGCACTGATACTCTGAAAGTTCTTCAAATGTTCTTCATCAATCAAATCTTGCTTCATTATCCTATTAAGTTCTCTCCAACAAATGGTCCACAAGGTTTTTCATGTACACTTCTCCCCCATTGACATCAATGACAGAAATTTCATCACTATGTCAACAACAACTCAATGTCCAAAGATACTGTTTCAGAAAATACATTAACAAGAGTCCTCATGACTCAGCTCAGATACACATACTCCCCCATAGAGGAAGTACCAACATCCAATCCAGAAAAAGATAGGGCTCATATACCACTGGATGGATGCAACCAACTGTATCATTACTCAAAAGTAGGTAGGGGCATAACCCCAAGCATACCTCTCAGATACTCAAATGTATCCTTAGGCAAAGGCTTTGTAAATATGCCTGCTATCTATTCCTTTGTGCTTATGTACTCTAGTTTGACTTCTTTCTTAGCTACTTTCTCTCTTATAACATGATACTTGATCTCTATATGCTTAGTCTTAGAATGTAAAATAGGATTCTTAGACATACTGACTGTGCTGGTGTTGTCACAATGTATGACAATAGGCTCAACAAACTTAATTTCAATATCCTTCAGCATCTGCTTCATCCAAATTATCTGGTTACAATTGTTTTTTGCTGCTACATATTCTGCTTCTACTGTACTCTGTGAAATACAATTTTGCTTCTTGCTTAACCATGAAACCAATCTTCCTCCAAGAAAAAAGGCTCCACCACTAGTGTTTTTCTTATCATCAACACTACCTCCCCAATCAACATCTGTATATGCACATAGGGTGAAATCATCATATTTTTCATACCACAATCCATAGTCCATTGTGCCTCTTAAATATCTCAATATCCTCTTTACTGCTGCATAATGTGACTCTCTAGGTTCAGCTTGAAATCTTGCTACCATTCCAACTGAATGTTGTATATCCGGTCTAGTGTGTGTTAAGTACTACAATCCTCCAATCATGGATTTGTATTTGTTCTGCTCAACTATTGGTGTTTCATCTTTGCTTGATAGTTTGTGTCCTGTAACCATAGGTGTTCCAACTGGTTTACAGTTCTCCATTCCAAATCTTTTCAGCAAATCATTCAAGTACTTTGTCTGGCTAACAAAGATACCATCACTATTTTGTGTTATCTGTAATCCCAAAAAGCATTTCATCTCACCAATCATGCTCATTTAAAATTCTATCTTCATTTCATCAACAAATTTGTGACTAGCTTCATCTTCTCCTCCAAAGATAATGTCATCAACAAAAATAACTATAACTAACATTCCATTTTCAATTTCTTTTGTGTATAGATTACTATTTGTTGTTCCTTTAGTAAATCCCAATTTCAACAAATACTTATCCAATCTAGCATACCAAGTTATAGGTGCTTGCTTTACTCCATATAATGCTTTCTTCAGTTTACATACCATATCTCCTTCTTGAGTCAAAGGAAAACCTTCAGGCTGCTCAATGTAGACTTCTTCTTCCAATTCACCATTTAGAAATGCGGACTCCACATCCATCTGATACACTTTGAATTTCTTAAAAGCTACATAAGTCAAAAACATTCTCACTGCTTCAAGTCTTGCTACTGGTGCCAAGGTTTCTTCATAGTCAATTCCTTCTTGCTGCGAGTATCCCTTACATACTAGTCTTGCTTTGTTTCTTACTAATTCTCCTTGTTCATTCATCTTGTTTCTGAATACCCATTTAGTTCCAATCACATTCTTGTCTTTAGGTCTAGGAACCAATTCCCATGTCTTGTTCTTTTTAATTTGATCTAGTTCTTCTTTCATAGCATTAATCCAATGTTCATCTTCGCAAGCTTCATTAGTAGATTTAGGTTCAATTTGAGAAATCAAACATAAATGTACCTTATTTCTAGTCATAACTCCTCTGTCCAAACTTCCAATAACTTGTTCAACAGGATGATGTCTAGATAGATACCTGTTTGGTGTCATAGTCACTAATCTTGCTTCAACTATAGATTCTTCTCTGGTTTCTTCTATAGTATGATTCTCATTCAACAATTCACTATCAGTCTCATAGAATAATTCAGTAGTTTCAATGTTAGGCTGAGGATTAGCTTCTTCATCAGATTCATAATCAAGCATTCTTTCTTGAATTTTAAACTTCTCATCAACTTTAACATTTGCGCTCTCAACAATAGCTTTAGTTCTCTTATTGTAACATCTATATGCATTGCTCTTCAAAGAATATCCAAGAAAAATACCTTCATCACTTCTAGGGTCAAACTTTCCAATATCATCATCTCTCTTTATATAACATTTGCTTCCAAAAAATCTAAAATACTTAATTGAAGGTGCATGTCCAAACCATAATTCATAAGATGTCTTATCTGTGTCTACTCTGATTTGTACTCTGTTCATTGTATATACTGTTTTATTCACTACTCTCCAAAATGTCTTCGCCAAGTCATTCTCAAATAACATATCTCTTGCTGCTTCAGTTACTGACCTATTTCTTCTTTCAGCAATACCATCTTGTTCAAGTGTTCTAGGGGATGAAAATTGTCTCTTAATACCATTCACTTCACAAAAAGTGTTAAACTCTCTAGAAGTAAATTCTCCACCTCTATCAGATCTCAAACATTTAATCTTCATTCCAAATTCATTCTCAACTTTATTCTTAATGATCTTAAACTTATCAAATGGTTCAGATTTTTCTTTCAGAAATACAATCCACATCATTCTTGTAAAATCATCAACAAGAATCATAAAATACCTTTCTCCATAGAATCCTCTAGTCCTGGTAGGACCGCTCAAGTCTATATGAACAATCTCCAACTTCTCTGCCGATGTGAACTTCTTATTAGGGAATGAACTTCTCTTCTATTTAGCCATCACACATTCTTTGCAAATCATGTTAGTAGGCTTCATAATTTTAGGTAAATCCCTTACCGCAAGTGTAGTACTCACTTTCACAATATTATCAAAGTTTATATGACAAAACCTTCTATGCCATAACCAACTGTCATCAATTTTATTAATCAAGCATGTCATCTCAGTAGGATTCAACTAAAATACATAACTCTAGTTCTAGATCCAATTCCAATTAGATTTCCATTTTTATCCTTTATCACACAAGTTTTCTCAGTAAACCAAACTTGATATCCCTTATCCACTAACTGTCCAACACTCAAAAGATTATGTTTCAATCCATCAGCAAAGTAAACATCATCAGTATTAGTCTTTCCATCAAGAGTAATAGATCCTATACCTTTAATCAAATAAGGTACATTGTTACCAACTCTAACAACTCCTCCATCATAATTGTTAAACTTTATGAACTTCTTCATATCACCAGTCATATGATGTGAACAACTAGTGTCTATTATCCAATCAGCTTTCTTTTCAACTTGGGAAACTAATACTTTTTCTTTTTTAACATCATATTCAAAATTTTCCTCTTTAATTTCTACAAATCCTATTTCATCATTATTCTCAGTATCACTTTCACTCAAAGTTCTTTCTATACTAGCTTCAAGATCTTCATCATTAGCATAATAACATTCCTTAGATCTTCTAGGCTTGAAATTATTTCTATACTTCTTAACTCTCTTAGGACATTTAAATGCAAAATGACCATATTCTTGACAAGTCCAACATTTAAAAACTTTCTTACCGTATGGTTCTCTTTTCACAAGCAAGGCAATACCTTCTTCAATCTTCTTATCTTCTTCATTTTTAGATCTACTGCTACTGGCATAATCTCCACTCATACTGGTACTTCTTGACAAAGTAGGGAAAATACTAAGAGCACTGAATGTTGTCTCCATTCTAGGTAAGTCTCCTCATAACCTCAAGTTCATCTCTACTGCTTCCAATCTTCCAAGAAGAGTCTCTCTTGTAAAGTTTGTAGTACAAGGTATAACTTGTTCAATCATTTGTGTTGTCTGCTTAAATATAGGAGTCAATGTCCTCAGAATTTTCCATATCATTTCATTCTATGTCTTTGATCCTCCACAAGATTTTATCCCTGCAACAATTTCTGACATTCTACCAATATAGCTTCTAACAGATTCATCTTCCATCATTCTAATATCTTCAAATGCACATATCCAATTATGTAATCTAGCTCTTTTTGCATGTTCATCACCTTCAAAAGTAGAGTGTAAAGCTTTCCAAATTTCATTAGATTTCTTAAAACATTTTACCTAACTGTATTCATTCTCTGGAAGTGCTGTCAAGAGTGCTTCTCTTGCAAGTATGTTACACATGAATAGATCTACCTCATCTTTAGTACTTGTTTCAAGATTGTCTTCTTCAATTATAGTCCTTTCATTCTTTGTAATCAACCAATAGCCTGGTCCTAAACATAATAGATGTGCCTTCATCTTTTCTTTCCAGCTGTCAAAATTTACTCCATCAAACTTAGGGCTTTCTTTCCTAAAATTTGCCAAGGATCTCCTTAAGCTGTTAAACTTTCCTTTCAAGGACCTGCCGCTCTACCAATTGTTAGAAAGTAAAGTCCACCAAGATAACTAAGAGGGGGGGGGCATGAATCAGTTATCAAATAATTATAACTTTTATCATCTTCAACAACATTTAACCATGTAAGCAATGCACTTACTAACCATACAAAGATATTCATACAAAATGACACAATAACACAAGATATGTTGACTAGAGAACCTCTTGATCAAAGAGTAAACCCCGGTGGGAATGATGCCCACAAAAGATGCACTAATATGAATATTCCTTGTGAAAGGATGGACTCTATTAGGAGTCTTATGAAATACATTCAGTACATATAAATCCCTGTTAGGAGATTTTGAATCCCTGTTAAAAGATTCTAACCCTGTTAAGAGTTATGGAAGACAGAAGACCCACTGCCCAAATAGCTTCAGGGTAAGATCACTGAACACACTATCTAAATAACCTTAATATTATTCAATAGAATAATATGAAATATGTTACCTCCTTACTATGCCAAACCGCACTCACTGCTACATCAGATCTCAATTCCAGATCTCTATACTTCGCATGTCTTCCTTCACAATATCACTTTCACAACCTCTTAGACTCTTTTCTTCACTTCATGCTTACATTCACATGCAACCAAAACCATGCTCACACTTCTTTCATATTAAAACTCTATACAATAAGGAAAAACATTCCTTCCTTTATACCACACTCAAATAATTACAAATGAGTCGGCACACAATTACAAAATAAAAGTTTCTATACGCTACATCAAAATTACACAAAACTGTCAGCTTCCAGATGCAATAACTCTTCACTCATGTGACCTCAAAGTTTGTGCTATGAACCACATCATCATCAATGAGTCTCAAACTTCCCTTTAACTACACAAAACTATATTCCATCCCGATTAGGAGATATCATCTGATTTCCACAAACCGCTACTCAGGAACACTGCCTGAATACTACTTCTACCAAAATACTCATAAATTTCATGAATCAATGAATTACTATCTGCGCTCTTAACCATAGAAAAATAACATATCAAAGAGTATAACATCAACATCACATAGCTCCAACAGCAATATCCCACGTGCGCTAATCAAAACACTATCTGCTTCTCTGCTAGTCTCCAGAAGATCACTGTGTTGACATCAATGACAATCATAGTCATGAATGCAACAACAACTACTACAGAATGACTGCCAACATCTAGCATTCATTCCTAACACTAAGATCTTTCCACTAATCTATGGATACATGTAACATGTGCTTGTGTGGGTGTCTATGAGGGCACTGTTACATATCCCTCCTTCCCTGCACCTGATGCACCAATCCATGACCCCTCTACCTCAGCCATCTATACCGAGCCCCCAGAAAACCATTGTTGACTCTTTGTCTATCCTCATTAGTGGCTCTTCTTCCCTATCTTGTGACAGGGACCCACTCCAAAATTATTACCACCTATCCTCTATCTACTCCCCCTCCTATCCATGTCCCTATATCTTTGGATCCTGATTAGATAGCCTGCCTATAATGAACTATCTTGTCTTGTGGAACAGAGGCATGGTACATGGTGTTGTACCACCTCACCTATTCTTTGACATTTGTTACCTCCCTTTGTAATCTGTAGACCTCCTGGGCTTCACCTACTGATCTCTTGCCTCTCTTAGCCTAGGCCACCATTATCTATTGCATTAGTGTGACTCGCTCACCCTGTAACCTGTCCCTCTCAGCTTGGTGGTTTTCCCTCTCCTACCTCAACTGATATCACTCATCTATGGTCTCTATCCCATCTTACAACACCTATGATGAATCAGAAATGAGAGTATCCCTCTCCCTCTGTGTATCACATAGCATCTAGTTGATGACAACATGTGTTGTCTGGGGTGAATCTAACTATGTCGTTAGATCTCTCCCTCCCCACCTGAGGATGATCATCCCCCTGTATCACCTATTCCTTCATATCCTGATACTGGGACCTATGGACCATCTCATCCCCCATCTCCTCCCACATCTACCTCCATCTTATCCCCCCCTCTACCAGCCTTCTCCTCTCCCCTCTCCTTCTAAATTCTCTCCTCACGTCCATCATCTCGACTCCCTTCCCTCCTTGATTCCTACCTCTCTGGTGCCACCACTGCTACTCTCCTCACTCTAGGCATTAGGAATTCCCCTCTCCATCTCCCTTCTCTCCCCCTTTCTCCCCCCACTCTCCCCCTTTCCACATGGGCCACTTCTACCCTCACCCTCTCAGCCTATGCTAGCAATCCTATCCACCCCACCACCTATGGCCTCCTGAACTGTCTTGGCCCTATTCTATTTTTGCATTCCTTTTTCGGTCACTAAAGTCCCATTTACCCATGTGTTAAATTCACTATGACCACTTCACGTGTTGTGTCACTAGGTTATTTTATCGGGGCCCCCTTTTAATTTTCTATCAAAGCCTAAGTCTCCGACTAAATATTTCCTATGTATCACCCTTTTTAATTGTGTGGCTGTCATTGTTTCACAAGACTATTTGCTGTCAGGAGTTCTGACATGCGATTTAGTGATAAGGCACCATCTGTCCTGGTGGGCCCAGTATCTGAGCCTCTTTTGATCTTACAGTGGGCGTATGATCTCATGGAATATTCTTCCCCCATGAGATCATGTGCCAACCGTTTGATCTTCCAATGATGTGATGTTTCTCAGTGGGTCCAGTGCCAGGTCACGCCATCGTGTTCATTTCTTATTGGTCAAGCTTGAGTATGAGGTGGAGGCTATCAAAATGACCTATGTGCGATAAAAAGTTGTATGTCTGCTTGCCGGATATTGTGATGTGGCCTTCTCTAATTGGACAAAGGTATTGATGATGAAGATGTGTTAGTGGGGCCGGTGTTAGAGGAATCTGTAGGGTTGCCAGCAGGGCAAGTAGATCTACGATGGTCGTATGATCACATGGAATCTTTCCATGCTATGCAATCATATGCCGACCATCTGATTGAAGGGGCTTGTATGTAGTGGGTCTGATATGCTACGTGGTGCTGAGGTGCTCGATTTTCATTGGCTGAGAAACTGGTGATGTGGCAGAGACTTTTCAAATGACTTTGTGACTATTGCGGAGATTAATGAGAACCACCCGATCTGCTAGGAAGAAATAAGATCAACGGCCATGTTTTAACTCTCACTGATATAGCTGTGTCTCCCAAATTCAAATTTTAAAAGGGTTTCTTAGTGACTAAGGACTAGTTTTTAATGCTTGGGTGGCTAGATCTGGCTGATTTGATTTCATCGACTGTTGCAGAGTGGTCCAGGGAGTCTGATGATCAATTGCAGAGAGTTTTTACATTAGATAGGTGGGTTTGTACTGTGAAGGAATTGCTCAAGGAGTGTTGCAAGTGGACAATCAGATTGAATAGTTTGGTAAATTCATGATCTTCAGTACATAAGTTAGAGGAATTATCATAAAGACAGATCATTTTAGGATTTGTTTGCTCTAGGTTGCTTGGTTTTCCCTCCAATGAATAAATTCTGATTGAATCCAGTTGGTTTGGTAGATAAAACCCTTGCCCTAGTCATCTGTAGCTTGTTGCATCCTGATCTTTGGGATTCCAAGATGACTAGTGGTATATATGGCAGAAGTTTTTACTTTTTTTTGTTGTTGATGTTATGTTGAAAATCAATGTAGAAGACTGAACAAGGGGAGCCTGGATTTTGGGTCTGTTTCCTAGCATTTTGTTGTTTTGGTAATGTAATGATTCTGCAAATTTTAATGAGAATACACTTGGATTCCAATCTCAGATTTATGTTTGTCTTCTTAGTTTGATCTTGGGCTCATATATGTTAATGTCATAAAGAGAGTTAGCATATGGTAAACAAAGAGTATTGTGGAATTATATTTGAGTTCCTAACAAAGTTAGGATTAAAGTCTTTAAGGTGATTTCAGTGAGTTCATGGTTTGGTAAGAATTTGATGATCAGGTTTGGGAGTGAGAGGGATAATAGGAAAAGCACTTATTCTAAATTCAAAAGTGTTTGAGCTAGGATTCTAAGTTGATATATATTATTCAGTGACTCTATGCCCTAGGTTAAGGCACTTATCCATTCTCTAGAAGCAGTCCATCGTCATCCACCACACATTTAAATGATAAAATCTTTAAAACTACTTTGTAAATTATATAAATGCTTAGTATTTAGTGACTCCTTTGAAGGAATGAGTCAAAGGTACACCCGCCTGAGCACCTAAGCTCAAAGTGTAAGAGGATCTCTTTGATCCTTGTTAATTGGCCCTTTTCCTTGCAGACTTTGGAGTGGTGATAGAGTCAGTGACATAAATTTGTTAATCATAGTGTAAACCTACAAGTATAAAGAAAAGATCACCAACAAAATGGCAACTCTGTTGGGGAGAGTCTAGAGATAAAAGTTATTAAGTGGACTCTTGTTTTTCCTGTTGTATTCAGTTAAAAGATTTCCCACTTTGGTGGGTGGCGACTCAAAAGGTTTGGACCAGTGTTATAGACTACAAATCATGGACAAAAGAAGGAATACTAGGTCCTTTGTCAAGAAAAATCCAGAGGTTACTCTGGAACAGTTACCTAGACAGGAAAAGAAGAGTTGGATCAAAAGAAATGGTGAGTCTACTAGTGCTCCCATGAGAGAACAAAGAAATACTAGAAGTAGAGCACCACTTGCATCCTCTAATGAGGAAGATCAACAATACAAGGGTTCTAAATCAGATAGTGGTCACTCTGAAGACAAATTTTATGATACCCTAGAGGTAGTATTTCAAGACAAAGGTTCATTACTTGTAGGGCAGGATGAACAAGCCAGAGAAAGGGGTTTTGGACTAAATTTAGATCCTGATGAGGATATGTTCAGAAGGCAACCCATGAGACCAAGACAGGTCCATTTCCCATATCAAAATCTCACTCATATGGATGTGTCATCAAGTTCTGATGATATCATGATAGACCCAAATGATTTAAGTGCACTAAGGTTACAGTTGGCAGAGCAGGATGCCATACATAAGAGGTTACAAAAGGCGAGAGAAGCTAAAGAAGTGAATGCTTTGATAGAAAGAGAATCTCTTCTTAGAAATATTAATGAGTTGAAGGAGAGAAACAAGATGCTTGCCTCTGCTCCTAAGACTTTGTAGCATGATGTCTTTGGTGATCTTGATGCTTTGAGAAGTGAGCAGGAACGCTTACTGCAAGACCATGAGTTTGATAAAGAGGGCCATGTGGTTAGACAGGTTCAAAGTTATGCTTCCCTCCCTAAGGATAAAGATGGGCATGAGATCACTAGGCCTGTTGTTGTTGTTGGCAAAAAAGGAAAGCAAAAGATGGTGGGACACCAAACAAGCAAACCATTGACAATACCAAAGGTCCCACCACCCATTTCAAGTAAGAATACAGAGATAGAAAGGAAAAGGAAGGAAGATGAAGACCTAGCAAGAGAACTAGAGAAGGCTAAAATTGAAGCTTCCATTGCAGAAAAAAGAAGAAAGATCTAGTTCTTGAAGGCTTCATCTGCAAGTACTTTTGTACCATCCACTACTGATGAACTAGGTATGTCATCTATAACTACTACTATTCCACTTAGTAATGCTACTACTAGTTCAATTCCTTCTTCATCTGCTAAGATAAATGTTGATCCTAGGCAATAGTCAAATGCACACGTAGATGGGAATGTAAATGTAAATGTTGATCCTAGGGTTAACACTAGTTCAAGTTTTCAAAGAAGACCTGTGCAATTAGAAGCCTATAGCCAAATTAGTTTTGATGGGATATCTGGCTACCCGAATACTTTTCCAATTGATATAAGAGATAAGATACCTAAATTTGTTGGTAATAATGCTATTAGTTGTGAAGAACATCTTAGGTTATTTATTGATGTATTAAATGATTATGAGGTTGAGCATGAGGATGTAGTCATAAAATTATTTGTTCAATCCTTGATGGAGGATGCTAGAGATTGGTTCAAGAGACTCCCTGACCGATGTATTGATACATGGGATTCTTTCGAGAGATGTTTCAAAGAACGGTATGGTGATAGGCCTAATGCTAGTTTCATGTTGAATGAGTTCAACACTATAAGGAAAAGTCAGAATGAGTCTGTAGCTAAATTCAATATGAGATTTCAAAAGGGTATGCATAAGTTGTTTCAAGTTATGAGGTTAGATGACAATGTTTGTTTGACCACATACTTCAATGCTTTTGATGGAAACATGGGATATTTGTTGAGGGAAAAAGAACCAAGAACTCTCAGAGATGCTTTTAGGATTGTTGTCAATATTGAAAACAATATGAAAATATCAGGAAGATTGGGTGGAAAAAGAGATGATCCAAAATTGTTTGGAGATAAGAAGTATAAACGGGATAATGAGAGAAATGTTGGAAACAAGAAACAAGAGGAAGATAAATTGGATAAGGTGTTGAATGCATTAAAGGATTTAAAAGCACCTGCTAATAGAATTAACAATGCTCCTGCCAATGAAAAGCCTCAATTCAACAATAATTTCAGTAGGCAGAATAGATTGCAGAATTATCCCTACAACACCCAATGAAAGGATGGAAAGCCTATTGTCCCTACTGCTAGAGGAAATAATGATAAAGTTGTCCCTGATCCTTTACAAAGGTCCTCTATAAATGTCATAGAGGATATACCTTGGTGCATAGCATGCCAATCCCCTCATTCTGTAGAGCATTGTGTGGTTGCACAATCCATGTCAGTATATCAAGAAGATAACAATGAGGACTTAGATCAGAAAGAGAATCATGATCACATTGGATGCAATATGGCAACTTTATATTTAGGATATGAAGATGATTTTGATATTGATGAAGAGGTAGATGTGTGTTTGAAAAGACACAATAGGGCGCTTTTCCATTAGGAGGTTTTCTCTGATAATGATGACATTGATGAAAAGATATGTAACATGAGTTCTTCCTCAGAAACAATAAATTTGAGAAGACCTTCAAAAGAAGAAATAGATAGAATTACTACAAAAATGATAGCCCAAGTGCAAACTAGAGTCATGGTGGCAAGGGATACAAATGGGAAAGCTGCAAGAATGTTTATGAAGAACACCAACTCCAGAGAACCTAGTGAGAATAAATCAAAAAATGATCACATGGCGAGATTCAAGAATGTAAGAGGTAAGAAATGGGAGCCTAAGGGAGTTGGAGTTGAAAAAATTTCTAATGAAATAGAAAATCCAGCTAACACAATGGCTAGAGCTGAAAAGGTGAAGGTCACCAATACAACCAATATATCAGATAAACAAAAGGACACTAAAGCAATGCAGATTCAGATTCCTCCCTCTGCTCCTGTTGACATGTTGGTTGTGTTGTCTCAGATAACTGTTAAGGTTCCTTTGTCAGAATTATTGAGGATCCCTAAACATAAAGATAGGGCTATTGCATGGGTAGACAATGTTCATAGTAATGATGTTGCATGCAATGAACCTCAGGATAAAGTTTTGAAAGAAGTGGAGGTCCAAGGATTGGTATCTCACATACCACCTATATACTTGGATAATTATGTCAATGCTAGCCTTGAAAATATAGATCCATTCTTTTTGAGTATCCTTGTGAATGGAATGAAATTAAGAAATTGTATGATTGGTTCAGGTGCTCCCAATATTGTTATGCCTTTTAAGATTATGGAAAAATTAGGCCTCAAAGTTGATACAAATCAAGGCAGATGTTGTGTAATGGATCAGAGGGAAGTACCAGTCATTGAGACTATAACTGCAATGCCATATAGATTGGCAGCCTATCTAGAGAAAGAACTGACTATGAGTGTCTTGGTGGTAGACATTCCACCCCATTATGGTATGCTATTATCTAGGAAATGGAGTGCTTCCATGGGTGGGTGTTTGTAGTGTGATCTTTCTTCTGCAACTTTCAAGATTGATGATCAGTTTATTAGGATTGAAAGACAACCAAGGGTAACTTATATGATTGAAAAGAATATTGATAATGAGGTTACCTGCTTTGTAGATACTGATGTCAATGCTTTCAGACCTAAGGTCACTATATTTGAAAAGGAGCCTATATTGCCATGTATTGCTGAAGAGATAGGTTCTATGTTTGTGAAGGGTGATTTGTGGCTGATGTACTTTGATGGTGCTAGCTGCAAAGATGGAGCAAGAGAAGGTATTTTACTCATATCTCCTAATGGGAGCACCGACAAGTTTTCTTTCACATTGAATTTCTTTTGTACCAATAATATAGCAGAGTATGAAGCATTGTTGCTAGGATTGAGATTGGCACAAAAGCATGGAATTAGATGTATAAAAGTTATTGGGGATTCTAAATTAGTGGTGTCCCAAATAAGATCAGTATATGCTTCCAAGAACAAAAGGCTAAAACAGTACATAAATGTTGTGTGGGATTTGATTGAGTGTTTTGATGCCTTCAATATTGAGTGGAAGGATAGAAGTAATAACAAGATGGCTGATTTGTTAGCCAATATTGCAATCAATCCCGGTGACATCACTTTTTTCGGCCTCTCTAAAGTTGAAATTCAAACTAGGCCTAGTATACCAGATAATGTTGAGAACTAGCAAGTTTTTGAAGATGACCAGGATATCTTGAGATTTTTGAATTGTGAAGATCAATATCATGTTCAGGAATTAGATTTTTCAGCCTTGGTTCAGATTACAGAAGGAAAGGAGGTTGTCCTTGGTAATGAAGTCATTCAACTTAAAACTAACAAGGTTCCTAAGGGACTTGTTGTTCTAGAAACTATGTTTGATAACCAGGACAGAGTTCAGATAGGTACCAAGAAGGAAGATCATATAAATTTGGAAGAAATAAATCTTGGAACACAAGAGGCACCTAAGAAGGTTTACATTGGTAAGGATATGTCTCATAAAGTGAGGAAGTCACTAATTGAATTACTAAGAAAATTTAGGCATGTTTTTGCATGGTCATATGATGACCTAAAGGTTTATAGAGAAGACTTATTCCAGCACATTATTCCTTTGAAAGAAGATGCCAAACCCTTTAGGCAAAAATAGAGGCCTATAAATCCTACTTTGGCACCTAAGATGCAAGAAGAATTAATGAAGCTAAGAGATGCTGGAATTATCAAGCCCATTAGGCATTCTTCTTGGGTTTCAAATTTGGTTCCTGTCAGGAAGAAGAATGGTGAGATCAGACTTTGTGTGGATTTCAGAAATTTGAACATTAGCTCGTTGAAGGATAACTATTGTCTGCCTCACATGGAGGCTATGCTGCAAAGAGTGACCAGATCTGAATTAATGTCTATGATGGATGGTTTCTATGGTTATAATCAAGTAATTGTGAAGAATTAGAAAAATTTAAGACAACTTTTACTACACCTTGGGGAACATATGTTTATGTGAGAATGCCATTTGGTCTCACAAATGCTGGTGCAACTTTTTAGAGGGCAATGGATGTTTCCTTTTCAGATTTTATAAATGATTTCCTTATTGTTTATCAAGATGATTTAACTGCCTATTCCAAGCAGGAAGAAGACCATTGTATTCATCTAGAAAAAATATTTGTGAGAGCTTTGGAATATGGCATTTCATTAAATCCAAGGAAATGTGCATTTGGTGTCACTAAGGGTAAGTTGCTTGGCCACTTAGTTGGAAAGCAAGGAGTTAGGATTGATCCTAAAAGGGTGGCAACCATTGATAGAATCCCTAAGCCAAAAAATGTTAAAGGAATTCAGTCTTTCTTTGGCCAAGTGAATTTCTTGAGAAGATTTGTTACAAATTTTGCTGAAGTCACTAGGCCAATATCTAAGATGTTGAAGAAAAGATCTAAGATCAAGTGGGAAGGTGAGCTTGATGAAGCTTTCAAGAATATCAAGCAGGCTATCAAAGATGCACCTATGCTTAAGGCACCTGATTACAATATCCCAATGCATATCTTTCCCTTTGCATCTTTTCATACTATTGCTGCAATTTTGTTGCAGAAAAATAATGAAGGTTATGAGCAGCCTATTGCATTTTTTGTAAATCTTTGTAGGCTGCTGAATTGAAATATGATATCAATGAGAAATAGGCTTATGCACTGGTAAAGGCTGTCAAGGCTTTTAGATGTTATCTGATGGGAGCAATTGTGATTTCTTTTGTACCTAGTGCTGCAGTAAAAGATATTTTTTCACAGCAGGAGGTGTCTGGAAGGAGATGTAGATGGATAAATAGAATTTAAGAATTCAATATTGATATCTAGATTACCAAATTGGTTAGAGGACAAGGATTGGCAAAACTAATGGCTCAATCCAATCTTGATGCAAACCAGATAAACCAGACTAAGATTGATTATACTTGTGATATGGATGATTGCATTTGGTATCAGGATATTATCTTCTACTTGAGAAATATGAAATGTCTAGTAGGGATGGATGAGAATAAGAAGAGGACTTTGAAGCTACAAGCCATCAAGTATGTAATTATAAACTACAAGTTATATAGAAAAGATTTAGATTGCATACTTTTGAAATGTGTTGATGAAAATCAAGCTGACAAGTTGTTAAAAGAAATGCATGAGGGAGTTTGTGGGGGACATTATATGGGTAAAACTACTGCTCAAAAAATCTTGAGAGCAGGATTCTAGTGGCCTACAATCTTCAAAGATGCAGAATAGTTGGTAAGGAGGTGTGATGCTTGTCAAAGATTCTCTAGTAAGCTTAAGTTTTTAGGTAATGTACCTTTGAGGCCAGTTGAAGTGCAAGCTCCTTTCTAGTAATGGGGAATTGATTTCATAGGAGAAATACCAAACAAGTCTAGTGGAGCACATTCTTGGATATTAGTTGCTACTGATTATTTCACTAAGTGGGTAGAGGCTATCCCTACAAGGAATGCAACTAGTAAGGTGGTGACTGATTTCTTGTTGAATAATATTGTTACTAGGTTTGGTTGTCCTAAGAGGATTGTCAGTGATAATGCAATGTGTTTCAGGTCTGTTGAATACAAAGATTTCTATCAAGGTCTAGGAATCCAGATGTCATATTCTTCACCCTATCATCCACAAGGGAATGGACAGGTAGAATCAACAAATAAGAGCTTGATAAAAATCCTCAAGAGGATCCTTGATAAGAATAAAAGAGCATGGAATTCAAAATTACCATTAGCTGTATGGGCTGATAGGGTAACTATGAAGAAGGCAATTGGTTGTGCACCATTTGACTTAGTATATAGAATACATGCAAGGATGTCTCAGAACAACTTGTTGGAAATGTATAAGTTTGTTCAATTGTATGATGATGATATAGATGATGAAATGCAGTTAAGAATTGAAGATCTCATCAGGTTGGATGAAACTAGAAGAGAATCAACCTCAAGAAATGCCAAGTTGTAGTTACAAGTTAAGAATTTGTATGATAAAAGGACTGTTGATAGGAGGTTTGAGCCTGGTGACTTGGTATTGATCTGGAATGCTAGATTGGAGGATAAAGGAAAACATGGAAAATTTGATCCAATCTGGCTAGGGCCATATCTAATTCATGAGAAATGGGGCCAGGATTCTTATATTGTCAAAGAATTAAATGGTGATGTTCAAGAATTTCCAATTCATGGATAGTTCTTGAAGAAATACTTCAATTGAAGGTATTTGTATTTCCATGAATAGTAGTTAGGTCTGTATATGTTGTACATTCTACATAGTGGTGGGTTTCCTTCCTGTTCTTTTTGTCTCAGTTCATAGGGTTTTGTCCTATTGCTCTTTGTTGTCAGGTTTTGTCCAATAGGTGGTCTACTCAACCTATGATTCTAGATCCTTGCTATGCCTGCAAGAGGCATACATCCCCAGATAGAGCCACTGTTAGTACCTGCAAATAATTTTCATGGCTGTATAGTTTTTTCCCTAGTTTCTGCAATGGTTTTCTATGCCCTCGCCCTCAAACCCTAGTTCATAAATTCAAAATGTATAGCCATTGGGAGGGTTAAACCCTAGACTTTCTTGGCCCTATTCTATTTTTGCATTACTTTTTCGGTCACTAAAGTCCCATTTACCCATGTGTTAAATTCATTGTGACCACTTCACATGTTGTGTCACTAGGTTATTTTATCCGGGCCCCCTTTTAATTTTTCTATCAAAGCCTAAGTCTTCGACTAAATATTTCCTATGTATCACCCTTTTTAATTGTGTGGTTGTCATTGTTTCGCAAGACTATTTGATGTCAGGAGTTCTAACATGCGATTTAGCGACAAGGTGCCATCTGTCCCGGTGGGCCCAGTATCTCAGCCTCTTTTGATCCTACCACGGTTGTATGATCTCATGGAATATTCTTCCCCCATGAGATCATGCACCAACCGTCTGATCTTCCAGTGATGTGATGTTTCTCAATGGGTCCAATGCTAGGTCATGCCACCATGTTCATTTCTTATTGGTCGAGCTTGAGTATGAGGTGGAGGCTGTCAGAATGACCTATGTGTGATAAAAAGTTGTATGTCTGCTTGCCGGATATTGTGATGTGGCCTTCTCTAATTAGACAAAGGTATTAATGATGAAGATGTGTTAGTGGGGCCAGTGTTATAGGAATCTACAGGGTTGCCAACAGCGCAAGTAGATCTACGGTGGTCATATGATCGCATAGAATCTTTCCATGTTATGCGATCATACGTCAACCGTCCGATTGAAGGGGGCTTGTATGCATTGGGTCTGATATGCTACGTGATGTTGAGGTGCTCAATTTTCATTGGCTGAGAAACTGGTGATGTGGTAGAGACTTTTCAAATGACTTTGTGACTATTGCGGAGATTAATGAGAACCGCCCGATCTGCTGGGAAGAAATAAGATCAATGGTCATGTTTTAAATCTGGCTGATATAGCCGTGTCTCCCAAATTCAAATTTTAAAAGGGTTTCTCAGTGACTAAGGACTGGTTTTTAATGCTTGCACAACTAGATCTGGCTGATTTGATTTCATCGACTATTGCAGAGTGGTCCAGGGAGTCTGATGATTGATTGCAGAGAGTTTGTACATTAGATAGGTGGGTTTGTACCGTGAAGGAATTGCTCGAGGCATGTTGTAGGTGGACAATCAGATTGAATAGTTTGGTAAATTCATGATCTTCAGTACACAAGTCAGAGGAATTATCATAAAGAAAGATCATTTTAGGATCTTTTTGCTCCAGGTTGCTTGGTTTTCCCTCCAATGAATAAATTCTGATTGAATCCAGTTGGTTTGGTAGGTAAAACCCTTGCCCTAGTCATCTGTAGCTTGTTGCATCTTGATCTTTGGGATTCCAAGATGACTAGTGGTATATATGGCAGAAGTTTTTACTTTTTGTTGTTGTTGTTGATGTTATGTTGAAAATCAATGTAGAAGACTAAACAAGGGGAGCCTAGATTTTGGGTCTATTTCCTAGCATTTTGTTGTTTTGGTAATGTATTGATTCTGCAAATTTTAATGAGAATACACTTGGATTCCAATCTTAGATTTATGTTTGTCTTCTTAGTTTGATCTTGGGCTCATATATGTTAATGTCACAAAGTGAGTTAGCATATGGTAAACAAAGAGTATTGTGAAATTATCTTTGAGTTCCTAACAAAGTTAGGATTAAAGTCTTTAAGGTGATTTCAATGAGTTCATGGCTGGGTAAGAATTTGATGATCAGGTTTGGGAGTGAGAGGGATAATAGGCAAAGCACTTATTCTGAATTCAAGAGTGTTTGAGCTAGGATTCTAAGTTGATATATGTTATTGAGTGAGTCTATGCCCTAGGTTAAGGCACTGATCCATTCTCTAGAAGCAGTCCATCATCATCCACCACACATTTAAATGATAAAATCTTTAAAATCAATTTGTAAATGATATAAATGCTTAGTATTTAGTGACTCCTTTGAAGAAGTGAGTCAAAGGTACACCCGCCTGAGCACCTAAGCTCAAAGTGTAAGAGGATCTCTTTGATCCTTGTTAATTGGCCCTTTTCCTTGCAAACTTTGGAGTGGTGATAGATTCAGTGACATAAATTTGTTAATCATAGTGTAAACCTACAAGTATAAAGAAAAGATCACCAACATGAACCATGCCCTCTACTTCTGGGTGCTCCCTATGTTGGCCTCCCCTCCCGCCAATCCTAGTGAACAACTTGAATGGATCTCCATGCTACAATTAGTCCTTGCCTATCGATTGAAGGAATGAACTATGACCATCTATCTTGTGTGGCACATTGGTACCAATGCTCTACATCTAGAACTCCATGTGTATACCCAAACTAGTGGGCTACCTGATCTGGCCTGTTCTACTCTATGATATACTCCCATTGCCCAGTCAGGTAAGTTAGAGTCATGGAAAATGGAATCTATATCTGATCCTTTGGCCATGACCCCACCCTCATATATGGCCTCCATGTGATGCCATCCCTAACACCATCTAGAACCTCTCTCCAATAATTGTCTCATCTATGTCATGGTAGGTCAATGGCTCACCCTAGCTATATACCATAGGCTAATATGTCTCCTCATCTCTCCTCCCCACTAGCCTCACCATAACAATGTTCTCTCACCCCCACACCTACAATAGGATCACAAACCCTATACTTATGCCCTATCCCTCTCCACCATTATACATAATCTGGTGGAGATCCTTGTAAAGCTATGCAAGCATCAGTGTGCCACATGCAATAGACACCTAGACATCTACTATCTGCATGATCATAGGGATCATCACTAAGGTCATGCTAGTCCCTCCCGTGTTAGGGATAATCTACCCCAAAACTAACCCACAAACATAAAAATACCTAACGAGATGTCGGCACTGCATCCAAATGCCTTTCCAAGGATAATTGCATGTGCCACAAAATAGGTATAACCATTGTCCCCACTATTATTTCCATTGCCTTCTGTTGTGTTGTATCCCCCATGATCCCCTTTGTCCCTCAGATCGGGAATTGGAAAATCTTGTATACATCCTCTAGTGTGATCATCATCTCCCCTATCAAATGATGAAAGGTGACAGTCTCCAATTTCTAGTACTCACATAGCATTGTCACCATCACCATGTAGGCCCTCTTATGAGGCATCTAAGCTAGGTGTCCCAGTCCAATTGTGTCCACCTACACCTAGTTAGAAGGTGTGAATTGATCTGTCACACATAACACTGTGAACTGCCTCTCTCGTGAAGTCAAGAAATCCACAAGCCACTGTAAACAATCAAACCAAGTTGTATCAACTTTGTTTCCTGCAAAATCTTATCCTATGAGCCCCCAAGTTTATCCCCTGGCCCTGTCCCTTGCTAAATCCACTTTTTACCCAAAATACACATTCTCGCAGACTAGTCCCCATGTTCTTGCAAAGAGGTTAGTCATCTTGATCCAGAAGGTGCGAGATTTCTTAACCTAACCCTAACCCCTTGGCCACAAAAATACTTTCCCGCAAAAATTCTTCCCTACCCCAATGGTCCCTGGCGGGATCGCATAATTTTCTAGCCTCCCTGCCTTTTGCCCTAGGAATGTGATCCTACCAAAAATTCATCGTGGGATCACATTCTCATGACAAAACCCTATAGCTTACCCATTTTAGTGATCCTACCAAAATCCCCATTATTTCCTACCCCTACCCCAATCCCATGAATTCTTTGTGGGATTGTGATCCTCTGGGACCTGAGGGTGATCCCATCGATCCTGAGCCTATGGAATCATGCATTTGCAACATAAAACTTCAAATAACTAATAATGTAGAAAGTACAAAGTCAAGTCAAAGACCCTACCTATCTATCTATGACCTAGTGCTACCGTAAGCTTCTCATGATCTTTGTCTGGTGCCTCGGTCAGCCTCCTTTAGCCATCATCATGTGTTATATCAGAGCTCAAAAATACAAAGGCTCTCTAAGTTCAAATATGTGCAAATAACCCCTTTCAAACTCTCATGGCCCTTATTAAGCCCACCCCATTTCTCTTTTTCTCCTCCTCAAACCCCTCGACCCCCATTTTCAACCTCCACCTTTTATGTCCCAAAGCTCCACTTTAGTGCCACATTTTCAAGGAGCAACGCAAGCACCTCCATCTACCACCTAGCCAACCTTCACACAAGTAGCCAATCCACCCATTACCCATCCAACCTCTACACAAGTTTCTCTCCCACCTTTCATCTCCAATACACAAGTCCAAAAAACCTTTTACATAATAGGAATGCCACCTACATGATCCCAAAACCAGCCACTCATACCATAAATCCCCACTACCACATCAACATTCCCAATCACTTCCAAATCTCAACTTGTTGCAAGGTTAGGCTTTTCTTGGAGTCTTACTCGAGCACAGATGCACACCTTAGAAATCCAAACACAATCACATATCTTTAATCCCATTGTCCCACAAACAACTATCCAATTTACAACACAACCACCACCACCTCCTGATCAAACCACACCTACCCCTGCATTCACCAACTACCTAGTCATATTGTCATCCATCATCCCTCAAATGGTACCACCACCACACCAACCCAACCATTCCCATTATGCCAGTTACCCTCCACCACCATCAGTTGCCACCAATATCCAAGGAGCTCATCATCCCCTCAGCAATGTAGGTATGCATCCCACATACATTGGTCAAGCCCAAGTGAACCCCTCTATCCAAACACATCACTAATCCACATCATTCTACCAATCACCTCCACAACAATAGTATCTCCCTACAAAATAATAGCATCCTTCTATACCATTGCAACAACAGACGCCAGCATACCCCTCATAACACTATGCATCAACCTTCCAACAATAATACCTTGTCCAACGACCACCGCAAAACTTGCTCCCATCAACCTACATAGATGGGAAATCCCCTTACCAAATCCCATAGCAACCCCCTCAAAACCATCCATACTTGCCTGCACCATCTAACCCTTTCCTAATGGGAGTACCCACTCTAGCGCTTGCCAACCTTGAGTGAGAGAAAATGAAGAATGCTCTTAAGGAGCTCCAGGTCGAGGCTAAGAGAAAAACCTTTAAGTTTGAGGAGTTTTGTCCTTATCCCTTCGAAAAATCTATCAAAATAGTCCCCTTCCCCAAAAATTATGAGACTCCCAAGTTTGACAACTACCAAGAGTAGGGAGATCTAGTCATCCATGTCAAGGAATTCTACATGGCTTGTCAAGAGGTCACAGACAATGATAATTTTCTCATGCGCCTCTTTCCCAAGAGCCTAGGGGGAATCACCATTGAGTGGTTCTATAAGATACCTTATGGATCTATGTCAACTTTTGCAAAATTATCTAAGAAATTTTTAGCACAATACATGCATAACATGGAGAATGAACTATCTCTCTTGGATCTCTATAACTCAAAGAAGAAAGGAGGTGAGAGCCTGGCCGATTATTTACAAAGATGGAAGAACCTCACTATGAGGTTATCATATCAACCTCCATAGAAACATCTAACGAAGATATTCATCGACAACCTGCATCCAAAGTTATCCCATTTCATGTGTATGAACTATATCCAAACCTGAAAAGGGATGGACATCGAGAAGGGCCATTTGTATAATGGTACCATCAGACCTACAAAGAAAACCAACAAGATAGGCCCAACAATGACCGACCTTATTACTGGAATAAAAACAAGGATGTGGTCACTGATGGGAACATTGATATCAAGCACATTCAATTTGTGGTCAGCCCTAAACTGCCTACACTAGCATACCAACAAACTACACCCACCTATAAAACACCTGGGATAACTTACCAAAAGCCTATGCAAAATTGTAAACCCCTAGAAAATCAAACTAATGACATATCACTCACCCCAAGATAAACCAAACCACAAGTCCAAAACAACCAAAAATGCAGGTTCACTCCTCTTGGTGAATCCTTGGACATAATCTTCCATCGAATGGCCAATGTCAACTTGATCATCTATCCTCAAACTCAACCCTTTGATGAGTCAACCCCAAAGCCTACATGGTACAAAGATAATGAGTATTGTGACTATCACCATGCCAAGGGATATGCTACCATGAAGTACATGAAACTTAAGCACTATATCCAAGATCTCATAGACCAGAAACCTACCCAGTCCTTGTCCAATACTAACCTATAGATTTATCAAAATATGTTTCCTCAATGCAATTTTGGAAAGAACACCGCTAACAAAAACCCACCAGCCTAGAACCAAGGTAAGGGTAAGAAAGGTGACCATGATGATGGAAAATATTACACAACTACCTACATCAATTAATATAAATTTGTTGGATGCATCTCCTAGGTTGAACCCATAGTCAATTTCATCCATGTCAAATGTGTAGATAGTCAATGTGTGGTCACCACACGTAGGGGTAAAATAACTATTGCTGGTGCTAATAATGCTTCCTCATCTAATGTGAAATATAACCTCTTGGAATACCTTTGGAATACCCCCACCCAAATCTCCATCCTGGATCTTCTTTGTACCTCGCTCATCCATCAAGAAATCCTCAACAAGGCCCTCCAAGAGGTACGTGTCCCCACATACATTAATACCACTCACTTCAAGAATCTTGTGGGACACTTATCATCATCTTGTTCCCTTTCATTCAAACCTTTTGACATGTCATCCATCGAACCAGACCATAATTTCCCACTCTACATCACCGTCATGGTCAATGACTTCGTAGTCAAGCGGGTCATGATAGATAATGATTCAATGCTCAAACTATGTACACTAATGTTCATCAAACAAGTGGGATACACTGAAGTAGACATATCACATGAGGTCAACACCATCAAAGCCTATGACAACCTAGAGTGTACCTTAGAAGGTGCCATTTTGTTACCCATCAAATTGGGTCCTACAATACAAGAAACTATATGTTAGATTGTTGATCTTGACCCCCCCTGTAACATCCTCCTCAACCAACCATGGATTCATTCCATAAAATCTGTTCCTTCCACCTATCATCGTTGTATCAAATTCCCACACCAAGGCATAGAAATCACCATCCATGTTGATCCACAACCCTTCACATATTGTCGTGTATTGGAAGACTCATTCCCTCACTACACCCACTGTCCTGGAATTGACATTGACATCTCTATCACCAGTTCCTCTTGATCCCATTGCAATCTAGAAATAATCCTCACCTCCACCCTTTCCACCATCATGATCAATAATAGAGGATGTGGTGAGTACAACTTTAAAAATGCCTTTGCAGTAGGGTCCTTGCAACTCGATCCACATACTCAAGGATGCCCCTCTCACCAAAGCACAACCCACCAGAATTGGAAAAGCTCTTACAAATTAAAATCATACGCGCCATTGACTATTCAAAATGGATTTCTAACATGGTGTCAGTCTCCAAACCTCATGGTAAATAAGAATATGCACTAACTTCTAAGACCTCAACAAAGCATGTCTAAAGGATTAGTTCCATCTACCTAACATTGATATGATCGTGGACCTTACTATCGGGCATGAGATGTTGTCACTCATGGATGGTTTCTCTAGCTATAACTAGATATGTATTGTAGAAGAAGATCAACACAAGACAACCTTCACAACCCCATGGGGTACCTTCTGCTATAATATGATGTCATTTTCTCTGAAGAATGTAGGAGCCACCTAGAAATGATCCATGATTGTTATATTTCATGACATGATCCACAAGATCCTAGAAGACTATGTAGATAACATCTTGGAAAAATCAAAAACATAGTTACACCATCTCAATGTGTTGGAGTGTGTCTTTGACCATCTTCATCATTATGGTCTGAATTTCAATCCCAAGAAGTGTGTCTTTTGAGTCACGTTAGGAAAGCTCCTAGGGTTCATTATATCTTGTCGAGGCATAGGGATCGATCCTACAAAAGTCAAAGCTATAATGGAAATGCATCCTCCAAGGATGGCTCAAGAAATTGTGAAGTTAACAAGGCAAGCTACAATATATTAGAAGTTTCATATCACATCGTGTATACAAGTGTCAAGCGTTCACCCATCTATAACGTAAAGACACCAACTTCAAATGGGATCCTTTGTGCCAAAGAAATTTTGAGAAAATCAAGGAATACCTAGAAAATCCACTAATCCTCATGCCACCTACTCCAAAGAACCACTCATTTTGTACATATTATCCACTACTATAGCATTGGGGTCACTCTTGGCTCAGTTGCACAACAATAGAAAGGAATGAGCTATCTATTATATCAGTTGTATAGTGGTTGGTTATAAGCTCAATTACACACCAATAGAAAAGGCATGTCTTACAGCCATTTTTGCTACTAAGAAGCTACACCGCTATATGCTCAGTCACATAGTGAAGCTCATTCCCAAAATAGATATACTCAAGTACCTACTCCTAGGCACAACCCTCATAGAGCGAATGGAAAAATGGGTAATGCTCCTTAGTGAATTTGATAGTCAGTATGTAGACAAGAAGGTGATCAAGGGCCGGGTTATTGTAGATAAACTAGCTAAGGCACCTTTGGTAGATGCATATCCTCTAGTAATGAAATTTCTAGATGAACATTTGTGTATGATTGAATAACAACCATCATGGAAACTATATTTTGATGGATCCCACACATCGCATAGATTAGGGGCAGGAATTCCCTTTGTCACTCCTCAAGGTGATTATATCCCCAAATAATTTAAATTAGGATTATTTTGCATCAATAATATTGCAGAATATGAGGCACTCATCTTAGGCCTCAAAATAGCTATCCATTAGAACATCATAGAGTTGCAATTGTTCAAAGATTCATAAATCATCAACAAGAAAGTCATGGATAAGTTTCAGACAAAGGATAACAATTTTTTACCCTACAAGGAATTAGTGGACAAAATAAAAGAACAATTTATGAGCCTTCAATTCACGCAAGTACCTAGACTACAAAACAAGTTAGCAGATGCAATGGAAACTATTAGCCCATTTTCCTAAAAATATGCAAAATCCAATGAAAATGGTCTATTCCTGCAAAACCCTAAGAAACTTGCCATGTCCTGCTGCAAATTTGTTTTGATCGGTGAAGAACATTTATGGTGTTTTATGGCTTGCAAACTTAATCAAGAATAGTTTAAGGTGTGTACAAGCTTTAGTTAAGAGCTTGTGTGCTTAAATGCAAAAAAAAGTGAGGTATGGTTGTTTGAAGGTCTGAGAAATAGGTCTTTTCCATGAATAAGGGTTTCAAAATTTGTTTAAGTCCAAAAAAACCCTAACCAAATCTATTTCTTCATTACCTTTTTCAGGCCACTTAAGTCTTATTTCTACACATCCCTTTTCTTTTCTTTGTTCACATATTCTCCAGGTCTAGGCAATCATTGTTCATCTAGCCAATGGGCGACTAAGGTGTTCTCCAAGTCTCTAGATCGTGGCAGTTAGTGGCTAAAAAATCTAGCGATCCAGTGAGCGGTCTTGTTTCCTTCAATCGTTGAATCTCCAAATGAAATGGCTAAGGCACTTAACATTTAGCGAATAGGTGAGAACCATCAATGTTGATTTTGATCAACGATTGGTGGGTGTTCTCATAATGAAACATTCAAGAAAGGAAACATTCAGCAATTACGTGAGGACCGTTGATGGTAATGTGGATCAGTGACTGGCGCATGTTCTCGAGATGGAACCAGAGTTAAGCAAAGAATCTAGCAATTCAAAAATCAAAGCATTTTCATGTTCTACAAATATAACCCTGATTAAGATAGTTATTCAGTGATTGTGAGATTCTTTAGTCGTGTGATCTCCAAACTGAGCTTGGGTTAAGATAAAATTTCAGTGACTGTGTGAAGCCTTCAGTCACGTAATCTATAAATGACTTAGGGTTAAGGTGCTTGCTAAGGTCAAAGTGGGTCTAGTTCTAGGTCTACTGACATGCTCATTTCTGATTGGTTGCTAGGAAACGATGATGTAGCCAGATATTTTTCAAAGCTTAATTAACTTTTGTCAATTTATAAGGACTGTCCAATGTGCCAAGAAAAGATTATGATCAACGACCACATTATAAATTTGATCAATTAGTTGTTGCGGCCATAATTTGAAATGATTAAGGGTTTCTATAGGGTTTGTTACAGTGAGCCAAAATATGACAAACGTCAAATCAGATTTGTTTGTTCCAAGGCAAGTTATAGGACAAAGAGATGACACATGGTGAAATCTGGTGCATTCTAAGTAAAAAGTGCAGGATTTATAAGTGAAGGACATATTTAAATGATTTACATAGTCTTCTTTATAGTTTAATGAAATGATTTTTATGCAATTTCTGAGAAGCATTCATGGAGGTTTTTCACATAACATAATCAAATCATTGCATGAGAGTGAAGGAATCAAATCAGTTGGGAATGATTGCAGACATGGTGGGAAGTTGGAGAAGATCAGTTTGAAGATCAATATGGTGGGAACTTAGAGATATTTTGGCTGGAAATTGACAGCTGTTAGTTTGGTTGAACTGACTTTCTTGTTCCTATATCTCTGAATTTCTCTCCATTGTTAGGGATGATGAAAAATTTACAGTAAGGAGAGGCTTTGGCTCCATTATTGAGCTCTACGAATTTTTGTCAATCTGGAATGTACTGATATAGTGAAATTTTGCTTGAATACATTGGAATTCCCTTGCATATTTTTGTTGTCTTCTTGTCTGAATTCTAATGCTTTTATGTGTTAAATTTGTAAGGTAGTTTTATTACATCATTTACAAGGTATTTGTGAAATCAGTCTCTAGTTCCTTTCAAGGAAAGGGTAAAATCTTAAGGGTAATTTCTGAGAGCTCAAGATTTCTGCAAGAATTTGATGATTGGGTGTGTTTAAGAGAGGGTGAATTGTAAGGCATTTCATATGGGTTTTGGATGTGTTTTACTTAGAAGTTTTATGTATATGTATGTCTTCTTTTTTACTCTTTTCCCTAGGATAAGGCACTTGTCTATCCTCAATTTGCAGGCATTTCATCATCACCAAAAACTTGAATGACTATTTAATTTTATGTATGTTTGAAGAGCAAAGAAGATTAAGTTTGAATCAAGGGTATAAGCAACTGTTGTAATTCCTTGAAGAAGTAAATATGATAGGTAGGTACACCCACTTGTAGCTAAGTTCTCAAAGTGAAGAAGGATTTGATCCTTGTTAATTAGTCTTTTTTCTTGCTAGAATTAGGAGTTTAGGAATCATAGAGTTCCATTTAAGCACTCAGGGCTTGTGTTAGGATCCTACAAGAAAAATCACTAACAAATTGGTGACTCTACTAGGGAATGAAGTAAAGTTACCATCAAGAGTATCCCAGAGTCTTGCTATATTCAATTTGGGGAAGAGTCTCAGAAGTGTAAAAATCTAAAAATTGTTTTCAGATCTGAAAGTGTATTGCCTAGAATTTGTTGATTAAATTTAAAAATATATGTGACTTTGTTGTGATGAATGCCCAGAATCTGGTGATATTTCAGTAAAAGATCAGTGAGTGAATTTGTGTCCTCTATAAGGAGGTGGCAACTCTATGTTAGAACAAACCTGAGATGTGAAGCTTTATTTCATATTTTAGTCGGATATGAAGTGAACAAAAACATTTAGCAAAGACATTCCAAGTATTCTCCATTCAGTATTTTGAGTGTTTGCATGGTCCTTATCAAATGGTGTTGTAATTAAAGAAAGGACAGATGAGTGAAGTTACATACTTCTGGATTAAATTTTGAGTTAAGTCATATATGTGTGAAGTATGTCAGCATGATTAAGTGATTAAGTCATATATATGTGTATAGATTTCATGTTACTGGTTTTGAAAATATCAAGTGTATATGCACAAAGGTTGCAGTTAGTAATGGATGTTCATAAGAGTTATTTTATCAAAGGATATGTGCCATTTTGTTATGATGGCCTACCTAGTTATCCTAATGAGATCCCTGATAAAATCAAAAGATATTTGTCAAAGTTTGATAGGAACCAGTCCCAGTCAACAAAAAAGCATGTGCAAGATTTTGCTGATTTGATGTATGATTTTGATATCTGCCATGAAGATCTATGGATGAGGTTGTTTGTGCAGACTCTGAAAGGAGATGAAAGAGATTAGTTCTCATTTTTTCCTACAGCTTTGATTTCTTCATGGGATGAGCTAAGTTCATCCTTCATTGAGCAGTTTGATGGGTGGGTAGATGTAAAATTAATGTTAGATAGATTGATGGAGATCCAGATTGAACAAGGTGAGTTAATTCCAAGGTTTAATAGCAGCTTTTCAAAGACATTGATGGATATCCCTAAAAATTGTAGGCCCCATGATCATATATGTTTGATTATTTATTTGGGCACATTGGGCCAAAAGATGGGTTTCTTGCTAAGGGATAAACAACCACAAAGTCTATATCAAGCTTTTGAAACTACAATGGATATGGAGTGCATTCTAAAGTATGGAGTTATAAGAAGGCATGCTTCTGCTGGTTTGTATTTTCAGAATAGAGTGAATGATCAAGAAAAAAGTGAGCAGCATCAATACTTTGATTCCCCTACTAATTGCATTGATCAAAATATTGTATGTAAAGGTAGAAATAATGTCATTGTTGAAGATATAATTGATGAAGAGCTGGAATCTTTTTCAGCTAATGAAGGTAATAACCATTTCCAGATTATTAGAAATACATTCTTCCCTTTTCATGATTTACACAAGTACAGCAATGATAATTATCAAAATAACTTCCCACCAGCTGGTGTTGATATAAATATTGAGAGAAATGGTGATTGTGATGAGTCCATGGATGAGGAAAATTTGTCACTACTGTAGCAATAGCAACAGTAAGATTATGGAAACATGGATAGATTTGAGAGTGAATTTGTTTCTAATGGCCTATCACAAGGTTTCTCTCACACTGCAGATGTCCATGCTTCTCAGTCTTCTATGTGTTCCAATGGTAATGAAGCTGAATATAAAGTCTTGAAGACTGAAGACAAATGGTGGATTTCATTGTCTGACACTTGTGAAGATAATAAGATTGGTTGTGATACTGATTTTTCATGTGATGATAGCAGAAGTGGTGAGTCATGCTTTGATTCAGATTCTAAATTTTCTTTTTGTGTTGAAGATGTATGTGAAGATGGATGTGATGATATGTCTTGTCAGATTATTAATGTATTATTTGATGAAGATATTGATTTGAACTAGCCAGCTCTTTTTTTAAATGATTATGAGAAACAATTCCATGTAGTTTCTAATCCATTGTTCGAAGAATGTACCCAAGAAATGGAATTTGCTAAGGGTATCTCATTTTCTAAATTTCATATTTTAAATATGATTGAGCTTGAACTTCCATCTCTAATGCAATCAGTTGGAGGAAAGGTAATGCAAGATGAATGTTGCTTATTTAATGAGAATGCATTACATAATGATAGTTTATTTCTTCTACCACCAAGCATTGAGAATAATGAAGATGATTTGATTTATGGTGTGGATTGTGTGAATCATCCTTGTGTGGATAAAAGTGTGATTTATCAAGAGAAGTCAGATTTGATAAATCTGAATGGTTTGATGCATGAGGATGTTTTAGTTTCCTTAGCCAAACTAAATGAATGTGAGTATGGTTTCTTCTCTTTTGATATGCAAGTGTGCATTGAAGATGAGCTGGATGTTTGCAGCCAAGAAGAGAAGGTATCAATTGTTTGTCCCCTTCCATATGTTTTAGTTTATGATGAATTTGATGTTACATGTTTTCTAAAAAGTGAGTTTGTGGGGAGATGTAAAAGAGAAGGAATAGGTGATTTTGAATTTGAAGTTATTCTATAGCCTATGCTCAGTGGTGTCTTCTATCATCATGTATATAATGGTGGTTTCAGATTGTTGATTGAGTTTGAAAATAGAAATTGATTTTTTGACAAAGGTAAATGTTAAGGTTTCTTAGGCATTTTGAAATTGCTTGTGTATCTTATGTATATCTTGTATTGACACAGGTCAGGGATGGAGAATCCAATAAGGACAATCCAACCTTGCAGCCAATTATCAACACAGTGGAATAACACAACAAGATAATGTTTTCAACTGAATTTTCATTAACATGCCTAGCTATAAGGCCTTCTAGGTTAGGGCCAAATACAATCAAAGTATTTATGCTATCCCTCTAGCTAGTCCATCTCTAAAATAAATTAGCAACTGATGGAAACACTAAGGAAGATTTGAACTTGAGCCCGCAAGCCTCCAAGCAATCCTTGTCTCCAAGCATGCAAATCACTAGCTTTGCTATTACAACTATCAGATAAAAATCTGATCTTCAAGATCTCTCAAGATCAAAATATGATTCTACTCTCATGTTACTACCAATCCACTCTTAAACATCTACCCAAGCTCTCAATATATAGCCAGCTAAGCCACAAGTCGGCCAGTCAGGCATTTAATTACATTATAGGTCCAGCCTAGAAGAGTAAACCTACACTAAAGAAATAAACAAAAAAACATGATGCACCTTTAGATTCAAGTCTACACATGTTCCAAGAACATGTCCCTAACTTAGCAAGATCCAATTCCATCATACGGATCTGTGCAAGATGAAAAACTCTGCATTTCGTGTGAAACAGGCTGAAAATTGATACCCGAGAAAATGTTCATAACTTTTAACTCATAATGAACTAGGACTTGCGGTCTTAGGAGAAGATATTACTTTAGGTCCTCTTAAAGGCCTTAAGAGTGCAAAGGCTGATTCATTAAGGATCAATAGCTACATGATGCATAATCAACACCCATAAAGCAGCAAAATACAGCTCCGACAGCAAGGAAAATAGCTCTAACTTTGAAACGATCCATCCAATCCTTATGTGATCATAGGAGAAGGTTCCAAAATAGGTCCTCAACATCATGCAAGATTTGCACAACATGAAACCAAAAAATGCAACAAGTATAATGCAAACAACAGAAAATAGGAAATGTTTTTGGTTGATGCAAGACTGCTCAAAGCCCGAGATGCTCCTACATCATGTACAATGGTGTTGGTGTTTTCAATAAGGAGCCAATTTTTGGAAACATTTGGAGTAAGAGTGAAAGCCTAGTTGATCTTCTTTGTTTGGTCTATTGTACCCAAGATTCTGGATTTTCTTGCTATGCTTGCAAGACGCATACATCCCCAATCAGAGCCACTATTAGCACATTTTCCTAAAAAATGCAAAATCCAATGAAAATGGTCTATTCCTAAAAAACCCTAAGAAAGTTGCCATGTCCTACTGCAAACTTGTTTTGATCAGTGAAGAACATTTATGGTGTTTTGTGGCTTGTGAACTTAATCAAGAATAGTTTAAGGTGTGTACAAGCTTCAGTTAAGATTGCATGTGCTTAAATGTAAAAACTAGTGAGGTATGGTTGTTTGAAGGTCTGAGAAATAGGTCTTTTCCATGAATAAGGGTTTCAAATTTTGTCTAAGTCTAGAAAAACCATAGCCAAATCTATTTCTTCATTACCTTTTTTGGGCCACTTAAGTCTTATTTCCACACATGCCTTTTCTTTTCTTTGTTCACGTGTTCTCCAAGTTTGGACGGTCACTGTTCATCCAGCATACGGGTGACTAAGGCATTCTTGAGTCTCTAGATCCTCGTAGTTAGTGGCTAAAAAATCTAGCGATCCAGTGAGTGGTCTTGTTTCCTTCAGTCGTTGAATCTCCAAATGAAATGGCTAAGGCACTTAACATTTAGTGAATAGGCGAGAATGGTCGATGTTGATTTTGATCAATGATTGGCACGTGTTCTTGTAATGAAATAGTCAAGGAAGGAACTATTCAGTGATTATGTAAGGACTGTTGATGGTAATGTGGATCAACGACTGGTGCATGTTCTCGAGATGGAACCAAAGTTAAGCAAAGAATCCAACAATTGAGTGATCAAAGCATTCGCGTGTTCTCCAGATATAACTCTAGTTAAGATAGTTATTCAGCAATTGCGAGATTCTTTAGTCGCATGATCTCCAGACTAAGCTTGGGTTAAGATAAACTTTCAACGACTGTGTGAAGCCTTTAGTCACATAATCTCTGAATGACTTAGGGTTAAGGTGCTTGCCAAGTTCAAAGTGGGTCCAATGCCAGGTCTGCTAACGTGCTCATTTCTGATTGGTTGCCAGGAAAAGATGGTGTGGCCAAATATTTTTCAAAGCTTAATTGACCGTTGTCAATTTATAAGGACTATCTGATGTGCCGGGAAAATATTATGATCGACAACCACATTTTAAATTTGATCAGTTAGTCGTTGCGACCATAATTTGAAATGATTAAGGGTTTTTGTAGGTTTTGTTACAATGAGCCAGAATACAACAAATACCAAATCAAATTTGTTTGTTCCAAGGCAGGTTACAGGACAAGAGAGATGACACATGTTGAAATCTGGTGCATTCTGAGTAAAAAGTACAGGATTTAAAAGTGAAAGACAGATTTTAATGATTTATATAGTCTTCTCTATAGTTTAATGAAATGTTTTTTATACAATTTTTTAGAAGCATTCACATAGTTTTTTCACAGAATAGAATCAAATCATTGCATGAGAGTGAAGGAATCAAATCAATTGGGAATGATTGCAGACATGGTAGGAAGTTGGAGAAGATTAGTTTGAAGATCAATATGGTGGGAACTTAGAGATATTTTGGCTGGAAATTAACAACTGTCAGTTTGGTTGAACTAACTTTCTTGTTCCTATATCTCTGAATTTTTCTCCATTGTTAGGGATGATGAAAAATTTATAGTAAGGAGAGGCTTTGGCTCCATGGTTGAGTTCTAGGAATTTTTCTCAATCTAGAATGTACTAATATAGTGAAATTCTACTTGAATACATTGGAATTCCCTTGCATATTTTTGTTGTCTTCTTGTCTGAATTCTGGTGCTTTTATGTGTTAAATCTGTAAGGCAGTTTTAGCACATCATTTACAAGGTATTTGTGAAATTAGTCTCTAGTTCCTTTCAAGGAAAGGGTAAAATATTAAGGGTAATTTCTAAGAGCTTGGGATTTCTGCAACAATTTGATGATTGGGTGTGTTTAAGAGAGGGTGAATTGTAAGGCATTTTATCTGGGTTATGGATGTGTTTTACTTATAAGTTTTCTGTAGATGTATGTTTTCTTTTTGACTCTCTTCCCTAGGATAAGTCACTTGTCTATCCTCAATTTGTAGGCATTTCATCATCACCAAAAACTTGAATGACTATTTACTTTTATGTATGTTTGAAGAGCAAAGAAGATTAAATTTGTATCAAGGGTACAAGCAATTGTTGTAATTCTTTGAAGAAGTAAATCTGATAGGTACACCCACTTGTAGCTAAGTGCTCAAAGTGAAGAAGGATTTGATCCTTGTTAATTAGTCTTTTTTCTTGCTAGAATCAAGAGTTTAGGAATCATAGAGTTTCATTTAAGCACTCAAGGCTTGTGTTAGGATCCTGCAAGAAAAATCACTAACAGAAACTATCAGGTCCCTACTTGAAATCCCTTGAGACACCACGTAGTATGAATTCTTAGTTGAGTAGCTCCACACACCCTCTTATGAGAACATTGATTCAGAAATGGTGTGTTTCTTGGTTGGTCCTCATTCCCCATGGTAGCATGACATTCATGCTTACCTAAAAAATGGTATCTTATCCCCCCACCCCACCAACACCTAATGCCAGAACCTTATTCAGAAAGCATCCTGATACACTCTTGTAGCTAACACCCTATATTGTCTTGGGTATCACAACGTCCTCTCTAGGTGTTTAGGCTTGAATGAGGCCACTCAAGATTTATAGGAGGTTCACGCTAGAATATGTGGTGCCCACATGAGTGATGTGGTCTTAGCAAAGAAGTTGCATAGAGAAGGGTACTATTGGACCATAGTGGAACAAGATGCTTGTGAATTTGTGCAAAATTGTCTACCATGTCATCACCATGCCAATCTAATTCATGTCCCAGTGCAAGACCTACATCTGATTTCACCACCATGGTCCTTCTCATGTTGGAGCTCCGACCTTGTTGGTAAGATAACTCCCCCTTCCTCAGATGGACATAAGTATATTATCACAGCTACTAAATACTTTACGAAATGGGTTGAAGAAATTCCCCTCACCCTTATTATTGGTGTCCAGATATCCAATTTCTTCCTCTACCACATTATCTGTCACTTTGGCATCCCCTCCACCATCTTCACAAATCACAGAACACCATTTGAAAACCAACACATGAAGGATTCGTGTGACCAATTACACATTTACCATCGCTTCTTCGGCCCATATTTTCTCCAAGGGAATGACCAAGATGAGGTAACCAAAAAAACCATCCTAAATATCCTCAAAAAGGTTGTCAATGATTTTGGTCGTGACTGACAC
Organism: Chamaecyparis obtusa; assembly: GCA_027943335.1. Classification (NCBI taxonomy): domain Eukaryota; kingdom Viridiplantae; phylum Streptophyta; class Pinopsida; order Cupressales; family Cupressaceae; genus Chamaecyparis; species Chamaecyparis obtusa. The sequence goes on along the minus strand of BSBK01002199.1, from coordinate 154,239 downwards.
CTCCAAATTAATCATGCCCTCTAGGCATATCACACTTCCTTCTGCACTCCCACAAAAACCACCCCATACTCTCTAGTAAATGGTGTTGAATTTTTCTTACCAATTGAGGTTGAGTTTCCTTCACTACAGGTGTCCCTACAGAACTATATCACTGATAAAGATTACCACGTAGCACGCCTCACATAGTTGGACCTACTAGATGAGAAGAAGTTACAAGCATATGATCATCTGATTGTATACCAAAACTGACTTAACAGAAGTTACAACAAAAAGGTCCACTAGAGATAGTTCTAGGAGGGGGACATGGTCCTTAAGGAGAATCAAAAGGTACAAGCGGATCGAGAAAAGAAAGGCAACTTTGAGCCTACTTGGTTGGGTCCCTATATTGTCGTAGCCTATTTTAGCTCATGATCATACCAGTTGTCGAAACCCAAAAGGGAACCTCTAAATGATCCCATCAACATCATTCATCTAAATAAGTTTTATGCTTGCGCTATGATGTGTATCTGAAAAAATCCATAAAAATTGAAAAATGTCCTGAAACAATCATTGTCTTGGTGAAAACCTGGTAAATAAGCACCTTGATGATAACAAATAAAAAATAAATTAAAAATTAAAAAAGATCAAAAATGTGAAAAAAAAGTAAAGAAAAAAATCTTCCAATGGTGAAAACTTGGAAATTAAGCACCTTGGACAAGTATGTTGGTGAAAACCTAGAAACAGACACCATACATAATGGACCATCCCATTATCTATCAAAATATTGTTCCATCACAATTTTGTATCCACCCACTATCTCCCCACTAAAATTCATGTCAGAAACCTGTATTCTTGGGGTGTTCCATCATCACACACACACATCAAGAGTTGAATTGCTATCCAACATCTTAAGCAATATCTCTGTAGAAATATAATTAACCCCATTAAGGGTGAATTACAAAATCGAATGCATAAGAATTCAAGCATGCTACCTAGAGAACACTGCTCAATTACAGAAGAGGGCTACAACCCTTAAGAAAGTTCACTTCTTACAAATAATATTGGACTACAATCCAAAATTTTGAACTAACAACTATAGACACTCAAAAATGGTCAACACCTATGTGCCCCCTTTTTTTAACATGTCTTCAATGTCTAATTTTTCATCCCTAATTCACTAATATTTCTCCTCGATTTTCCCTCACATTTTACCTAATCAATCACTTTCGAAATCAATTCAAGCCATTATAAAAATTATTAGCCATTTCAACTCCTTATCAAAATCATCAAAATCGATCCTTTGCCTCACCAAAATCATCAATTTAGTCAAATCAATTATTTTGTCTTCTTTAGGGGTAAATAAATCATAATTTATCCCTAATTCTTATCTTTGATAAATAAATTACATTTATATATCATTTTTCCCTAATTTTCATAATTAATTAATTGGCTAATTATTGATTTGGTAAATTTTCATAATTCCTAAATCATAATTTCCATTTTCTGGGAATAAATAAATTTTAAAATTCAATAATTCCCTCCTTTTTCCAAATGGGATTTTATCCCTTAATTCGTGCTTCACCCACTTTTCTAGCCTTCACTTCCTCTTTTTTAGCCTCCACCTTCCCTTTTCCTTTTTTCATAAATTGTCATAGTTTATGACAATTTTCATTTTTCCCTTTTGGAACATATTTGTCATAGTTTATGATAAATGTCCCCTTTTTAACTCACTAATTTCTAATTTTGCATTCAATTTGTCACAAGTTGTCATAATTAATGAAACATTTCCTCTTTCAAATTTTCCAATTGTCATAATCTATGACAATTGCCCTTTTGCACACTTTATTGCTAAATTTATAATTTCTCTTGCAAATTCTATAAATTGAGATCATTTCTCTCATTTTTGGCTAACCACGATCCTAGAATTCTCATGCTATCATTTCATTTTCAATCATTTTTTGAATCTTGTGTCATTATCAAGAGCAACATCACATCATTTTTATAGAGAAGAAAGGAGAACATAGGAGCTACACTTGAAAGGGAGTTTTTTTGTTTGAATTCTTTTATATTTCAAGTGGCTTTTATGGTAGATTAGATTGGTTTGCATATATTGTGTATGAGATTTGTGGTTATCTCATGTATGCTTTCTGTAATACCCCAAAAATGGGTTATAGGTTCATTAACCTCTTACATCTTCAAATCAAACAAAATCGACATCGAAGTACTAACCTAAGGCACATCTGCACATTATCGAATCCTAAATGATTTTATCTTAATTTTGCATCAGAGAATATTCCTTGAATATTTTGATTTTATTCTAATTATCTTTGATTTAATAATTATTTGGTGATAAATCTTATTTATCCTAAAGTTTGATTAATTGAATATTCTGAATATTTAATTAATCAGATTTAATTATGCCACTTAATTTTTTAATTAGATTTAATTCTATTTATTCCTAAATTGTATTATTTCATTTTGACAATAAATCAAAAATCTCATGACTAATTGATTAAATTCTTGTTTAATTAATTCATGTCAATTGTCAATTTTTAATAATATAGTTTTGAATAAAGTTTGATTTAATAATTGATGAACCCATAAATCAATTGTTTTAATTCAAAATCAGGTAAGTTGAAAATAAATCACTTTATTTTTAAATTAATTCAAAATAAATCATACACAATCAAAAAAGCAGGCAACTAGAAATTAACAATCAATTTTAAATTTAAACTCAACATTTGATGATGAGTTGAAATTTGATCTAAACTCTATTTTGAGTTAAACACTGCTTTTGCATAATTTTTGTGAGTTAATTATCTATGATTTCTTGATAACTCAAAAATCAACCTGAGTTTATCAAGAGTGATTTATGGCTTTTCTCAATGCATCATCAAGCCCTAGATTTCTATAAAAATAAGGCTCAGCTCTTCATAATTCACCACCTCGAATTTGCACAACTACTCTAGCGAATTTGCAATTGAAGGATTAAGCACTTGCGACAGACGATTTGTGAGATCTTTCATTGTTGGTCACAGTTTTTCATAGTTTTCATATCATAGCTTTACATTCATATTTTTCATATCATTCTCAGATTAATTTGCAATCAATTTTATTCTAGATTAGTTTCATATCAAATTTTTCATCTAATTGCATAGAAAATACAAAAATATAGATCAAATCTGCATTCATACTACTTTCATTCTTTTGCATTCAAATCCTTCGTTTAGGTGTTGCATTGTCACTGATCTCGGTCTAATCTGAGAATACCATACTCGCACCTACTAGAAGGCAGTAAATCACTTGGTTAGCTTAGTTTCATTTATTTACAGATTTTTTATTTATGCTAACCTTTAATGTTTTACTAAAGGGTTGTGTCCGCAGCTAGATACAATTTTCACACACACATTTTTGGCACCCACGTGGGGCCCTGAAATGGGTTTCCCTTCAATTCTATCAATTTTCTATCTTTTTCTATCAAAACTACAATTTTTAATTTTATGTTCGTACTTTCATACATCCCTATATGGATTCTTGCATGAGATTTTTCATCTCATCACGCAAATTTTTGTTGGTTTCAACACTTCCTCATGCGGGACCACATCCTTCCTCACGCAAAATCGCATCCTTCCTTGCGCGAGACCGCATCCTGACTCACATGAGATTTTACATTCATAAACACAAAATCTGCAGATCTATACTTTCATATTATTGATTTCTGATGCTTATTGTTTGCTATTGATTTCTCTTGATTATGTACTTTTAGAGACAGCGTAATACTGAATTGTAGAGTTTTTAGATGTGTGATAAATTCTAGATCGCAGAGCATTGGAACCAAGGTATTCTACTATGATCTAATAACACTTCAATTTGGTTATAAAATGAACATCTCTTGTGTCTAGCTTGTGTGACTTTCCAGCTTTTATAAATCAAACTTCATTTTGGGCTATAAAATGAACATAGATTTGCTTTTTGTGTATCTGTTACACATAGTAAATAGGCCCTATGAACACTATTTGTAGATGATCTTGAGAGAGTGGGCTTCATTCATTTGTTCACACATGTGAAGCTCTTCTTAACAAAGGATCCCCTTGTAGGTAGGGAGGATATTGAGATTATCTTGTGTTCTACTAGATTTTTGAGTCTTCAACTTTTGATCGATACATTCTCTCTTCGGAGAGATTGATAGACCATAAGTCGTTGACATCATAGATCTTTATGAGATAATTTTAGTCTTAGCATGTTGGATTAATATGCTTGCTTTGTTTTGGTGATGTGAAGAGGCTAGGGGATTATGCTCTACTTCCCTTTTGGATAGTACCAAAAACTCAGATCTTTGAATCTGATCTAGTCCCCCTATGGTATCTTTTGTGAGTCACCTTTAGAGAGGGTTAACCATAGTGGACATTCCGTTAATTGGGTCAACCACATGGATGGAACCTTGAGCGGTAATAGCCATTTTCACCATGGTAGTAGCAGTCGCTATATAAATGTCCTTGTGGAGAAAATCTTCATAGGTGTGGTCTCTTGTTGGGCTATCAGATCTCCCTAGCCGCTCCTGATTGATTAAATTTTGAGACTATGTCAAAACCCTGGTGCACCTGGATTGGAGTTCACCCTCTTGAGATCACAAAAGTTGCATAGTCAAACCATTACTAAAAACCCTGGTGAGGCCAAATTTTTCATTTTTTAGGATTATGTGCATTATTGAAAAACTTTTGAGAACATACACAAGTAGCATTTCTAGGGATTAGCACAATAAGTCACTATTGTTTGTTCATGTGCAAGGTTTCTTTTACCCTTGTTCATTGTCTTCAGACAATTGCTTTCTTCCCTTGCTTATTATTTTGTGTGCTTGATATCTTCTTGGTTACTTGAGACGAACTATCACACAGATCTTCAAACCTGAACAGAGAAAATCTTGCAAATAAACTGATTCTAAAAACTAAAAATTTGCAAAATCTGAACAAAAATCCTTTTCTGGTGTGAAAACTAAATATTCTATCAGAGAACAACCAGCACTGTGTCTCAAAATTTGTGCCTTGAAAACTGTGCCAAAACTATCAAACTTTGTTCCTTTATTACATGAGATTTTAGTTTTTTAGCACTTCCTCGCATGAGATAGCATATTCTTGCATGCAGCCTGGTACTTCCTTGCGCAAGACAGCATTTTCTCACGTGAGACTATCCCCAAATTTTCAAAATAGCAAGCCTATTCCCGTTAGTTGGTCAACTTTCTGCCAGATCTTATTTTTGTTTGGGATCCATATGCCTATTTTCCTGTTGTACACTACTTGAAACTGGATGTCTATAGTTGAGAAACAAATCCCAAAATCTGTCAAACAAATCATTATGTCAGGAACAGAGTAGAAACTATAACAAATCCATTCATTTTCCTAAAGTGGTCTCTTGAGTCTGATTTAGCCTTCTGATTTATCCATTTGAGTCTTTTTCATCTTGTGTCAAAACCTTGTCAAAATTATCTTCCAATTCAATCTTCATACAAAATGGCTAAGTGTTGTGAGCTCATGTCCGCCATCTTTTGGGCATCTACCCATACTACTAGGGCACAATATCCTTCATTTATGTCTAATCTAATCTTCAATCAATCCAATCTTGACAAGGTTGCGTCATTCGATCTTCTTGAATCAAGTCATTCTTCAGTTGTCTTCATCTTGCTCTCTTGCTTCACCCAAGGTTAATGGTGGAAACTAGAGCCTCTTCACATAAGAAATTCGGAGAAGCACCTCATACCTTACCTTTGTCTACTCACGTGGGTCCAACCTTTGATGAACTCTACAATTCAGGTCTTTACGAAGATGATGATTTTGGCAATCTGTGATTAAAAACTGGTTACATACCCCCTCCTCCCTCAATCCAAGGAGGCGATCAACAAACTCTACATCAATCTATTCCAGGGAGTCCTAAAAATCCTAACATGTCTCAAGGACATCACTCTCAACATGGTGCAGATCAAGAACCCACACCTTCTAAAATTGCTCGATATCAAAATGAAGATGGCTTCAAGAAAATGATGAGGCATTTCTTGAAGGAAGATAGAGAAACATACTTCCTAGAGTTGGATCATCAAGGGGCTAAACTTCCTCCCAACTTTAATGTTGAAGATATCATTACGCATGAGGAAGAAACTCCAATCACCGCTATGATGAAATAGATGGATGCCATGCAAGTCAAGCTTAACAAACTTGAAAAAGAAAAGGAACCTAAGGAGTTTTTCATGGAGGCTCTATGCCCTTTTCCATTCGATAAAGACTTGTACATGTCGCCATTCCCTAAAAGAGTGGATATGCCTAAATATGATAAGTATGATGGAAAATTTGATCCTCAAGATCATGTCAAAGAATTATGTACTCAGTCTATGGAGTTCATGCACGAACCAACCTACCTAATGTGTCTTTTCCCTCGATCTCTGGGAGGGTCGGCTATTCATTGGTTCTCAAAAATGCCTCCTACTATCAAAACTTTTGAGGAATTAATCAAAAAATACTACTCTATCAACAATACTCCTATAACATCCAACATCCTGTCACCATGATCGATATCTACAATCTGAAATAGAACTCAGGAGAACCATTCCTGACTTTTCTCAAAATATGGAGGAAAAAATTTTCTCTATATGCTAGACCTATTCCAAAAACTAAGAAGCTGGAAATCTTCATCAAAAATCTTGTTCCAAAACTCAACTACCATTTGCAAATGCAAAATCATACATTCTTTGATAAAATGGTAGAAAATGCAATCAAAATTGAGAAAGTACTTGTACAAAAAGGAGACATATCACTTCAAAAGGACAAGTATGAATCTAGATCTAATTCTAGAGACAAAGGCAAAAAATGGAACAAGAATAAAGGCATTGTCACAGATGGTGTTGTTGATACTATTTGTGCCCCATCTAAGGCACCCACTTTCAATCTCACTATTGGCACCCAAGCTATCAAAGCTTCTAAAGCTAAAACAATAGAATCAAACAAGAAGTCATCTGACTATAGACCTTGGGCTACCAATCCTAAATGCAAGTTTACTCCTCTTGGAGAATCCTTGGAATCTGCCATGAAAACTCTGTTGGCTAACAATATCATCTTCTTGCCTGAGATCCGACCATTTGATCCTGAACCTAAACCAAAATGGTGGAAAGAGACTGATTTTTGTGACTTCCATCATAATAAGGGTCATAAAACCAATAACTACGTATGCTTGAAACACATAATACAAGACAAAATTGACAATGGAGAAATCATAATTGACAATCATAAGAGCAATAATGATCATACAGCATTCACGGAACCATTTTTGAAACATAATCAAGGAGATTCATCTTCTCAACCTAATATGGGTGCTAAGGTCAATTATACCTACTCTGGAAACAATGTTGTCATAAATATGGTTGAACCATGCGTATCTGAGCATTGCAATATCATCACAATTGTAAGAAAAGATAGAGATAATCAATCAACAAATGTAGTTAATCGATCACAAGCTCAGGCACATCTGCAACGACAAATCCCAGATTCATCTAATGTCCCTAAGATGCCTTTCAATCTTTCATCTACTTCTAAGTATAATTCTGCCTCTAAATCATCAAATCCTAAAGATACGAGGTCTACATCATACAGTATTGTCCAACAACTTCAACATACAAATGCAAAAATCTCAATGTTTGAGCTACTTCGGATATCTCCAGCTCATAGAGCCATTCTAGACAAAGCTTTGCTCGGATCCAATGTTCTTGACAACCTTGATTTAGACAAATTCTAGACTATGGTTGGTCATCTGGCATCTCCCTAGTATATCTCCTTTTTAGAGGAAGATGATAACTCCTTGAGTCATCTGCATAACCAGCCCTTGCATATTGAAGTCTTGATCCAAAACCATCATGTCAAACGTGTGTTGATAGATGGAGGCGTTGGTCTCAACATTTGTTCTTATAGCTTGATCACACACTTTGGATTATCTAAAAATTCCATTGATCCTAAGAAGAGGATAACTATCAAAGTATATGATGAGAAAGAAAGATCTTCCAAAGGAACTATTATCTTACCTATCAGAACAGGACCTGTTATCAGAGACACCATATGTCAAGTTGTTGATCTACCTTTGGCTTACAACATCCTTCTAGGGAGACCCTAGATACATGAAATGAAAGCTATTCCTTCCACATACCATCAATGTGTGAAATTTCCTTATGAAGGAGTAGAGGTGATGATTCTAGCTGACCTATATACTGTGTGTGTGAATTTTGTACTTGATCTGTAGACACAACACTTTAGTAAAACATTAGAGGTTAGCAAAAATGAAATCGTGTAATGAATTGAAAGCTAAACTAACCAGGTGATTTACTGCTTCTAATAGGTGCAAGTATGATGTTCTCGAATTGTTATCGAGATCAGTGACCTTGACGACACCTAAACAAAGGATTTGAATGCAAAAGATGGATATGGAATATGAATGCAATTAATCTATTTTTTTAATTTTCTATGCAATGATATGATGAAAATTGATATGAATCTATGATATGTAAAAATTGATATGCTATGATATGCTAAATGATCTAACAAATGAAAATTAATATGATATGAAAAACTATGCAATATTGATCTCACAAAGCTTGGATTCGCAAAGATGATTCTTTAGTCTCCAATTTGACAGCGTGATTATGCAATTCTTGTGGATTTGAGAAATGATTTGTGAAGAGCTAAAGCCTTAATTTATAGAAATCCAAGGCTTTGAGGATGCATGAAAGAAAGCCATAAATCACTCAAATAACTCAGCTTGATTTTGAGCTTATTTTTAAATAAAGATAATTTAATTCACAAAAATATGCAAATCATGCAAAAACAGCTTTTTAACTCAAATTAGAAGTTTAGATCAACTTTAAAACTCAAAAATGATGTTGAGTTCCAAAAAGTCAATAACTTGCATTGATTTTCTGATTTGGAGTTTAACTGCTCTTTGATTATGCACATGGATAATTATGAACTAATAAATAAATAAAGTGATTTATTCTCAACTTAACTGATTTTTGAAATAAAACAATTGATTTATGGGTTAATCAATCATTTAATCAAACTTTTATTCAAAAATAATATTATTAAATATGACAACTTGCTTTAATTAATTAAATAAGAATTTAATCAATTATTCATAGAATTTTGGATTTATTGTCAAAATTAAATAATACAATTTAGGAATAAATAGAATTAACCTCAATTAAATAATTAAGTGGCAAAATTAAATCTAATTAATTAAATATTGAGAATATTCAATTAATCAAACTTTAGGATAAATAGGATTTATCGCCAAATAATCATTAAATTAAAGATAATTAGAATAATTAGGAATATTACTAGGAATATTCCCCAATGCAGAATTTAAGATAATCAATTAGGATTCAATGATGTTTCGATGTGCCTTTGGTTAGGACTTTGATGTCGATTTTGTTCGATATGTTAATATAGAAGATTAATGAACTTATAGCCCATTTTTGGGGTATTACATATACAACTTGCAATACTTTGAAAGAAAGTGTTGATAAACTTGTTACTAATAATAGAGAATCTTCCACTATGCAAATGGACATGGTGTCTACATCCAAAATGGAAGACATTGCTAAAGAAGTCAAAATCAAGGATAATGGCATGGGAGAATACACAATGGAACCTTTTTTTATCTCTGACATCTCTCCCGTTGTCCCCAAAATATTATGGACAACCATCTGACAAAGTGAAACCTACAGCTAAAGAATCCCAAGTCATATTCAATGGAAGCTTTGTCACAGAGCAAGTATCTAAACAAGAGTTTGAGGAAGATGAAGTTGTGCTTGTGTGGTTAGACAAGGATAAGCCTCAATCCCAATCAGTCCAGAAATCTGACTCTACTTCAAGCAATATTCCTCAGAAGTCATATGGACCAAGGGACAAATTGATCACAAAAATGGGATATATTGGAAAAGGACCTCCAGGACTGCAAGGCAAAGGTCTTCTATCACCTCTTGACCATCATGGTCTAACCAACAAGAATAAAATAGGTCTAGGATATAAGAAGAAGCCTTTCTATCTTAGCAAGAACTCCCCACATGTCTTAGAACAGGTTGAACCAATAGAAGAAACAACACAACAATCTTACAGTGATGATTAAGACACTACTAAGGAGCTCATTCCTTATGAGTGTTTGCCTAAAGAAATAAAAGACCTCCTTGAAGCTGAAGATGATCTAGTAAAAAGAATCAATGTAGAAGAAACATAAGAACCTACTATAGAACAAGAGACAGTTGCACCACAAGAACTAGCTGATCTTGAGAAAAATCAAATAGACAAGGAGGAAGGTGGCAGCTATTCTGAGATAGATTCTCATGAGTATGAATTCAAATCAGAATCTAAGCGTAACCCTTCTTGGGGTATTCATCCTGACTTTACACGCATTCTCAGATTTCCTAGAGGCATAGATGAGGAATCAAATGACTATGAATGGGGAGCCATTCCAGAAGAAGATAAGCTTATCACAGAAAAATATGTTGATGTTATTCACCAATATGCACCTAAACCCAACATAAGTCTAGAGCGAAATGATGAACTTAACGAGTCTGATCCACCGATGGTTGAAGTGGACTCCCACAATGACATTGAGCCTATTCATGAATTGAACATTTTGAGTTGTAATAGCACCTTCGAACTTGAGAGTTGGGTTAGGACCAATGATGACAGATCCATATCCCTAAACATTATTTCCCAATCTTTCACCACTTTGACTATCCAACATCCTAAACTTCTTGACCAAACCTCTACAAATCCGAGCCAAGGTATCTATACTTTCCGAATGACTATGCCCTTGCTTGCTACCTCAATGCAATTGAGCCTATGATGACTTCCATTAGTGAACTGAGCATTAGCATGACGGAGTCGGACATCAAGTATCTTAGTCAAAATAATAAGAGTAAAAATAAAAAGAAAAGGAGTTTTGAGGGTGAAAACCACTTTGTGGCAGTCTCAGAACCTACAAAAGTAAAAATAAAAGATGTATCTGAAGGTGAAAATCTCTCTAAGGTGCCTAAGGATGAGATATTTGATGTCCTTCTGAATCATTTACAAGACAGATCTCTAGTTCTAATTGAGTCCACTCAATCTATCAACTTAGGAATAGCAGAAAAACCACAGTTGATCCATGTAGCACAATCCTTATCAGAAGAAGAAAAGCAAAAATTTACCACTTTCCTAACAGAAAAGAAGATCAACTTTGCATGGAAATATTCAGATATGCTAGGGTTGGGTCCTGATCTTATAATGCACCATTTATCTATCACTCCAAGAGTCAAACCTGTTAAGAAAAAATTGAGAAAGATGCATCCACATGTCGCACTCTTGGTCAAAGCTGAATTAGAGAAACTACTAAAAGCCAGATTCATCCATGTTATTGACTATGCTGAGTGGATCTCTAATATTGTACTTGTTTCTAAACCAGAAAAATCTATAAGAGTATGCACAGATTTTAGAGATGTAAACAAAGCCTGCCCTAAGGATGATTTTCCACTACCTAATATTGATATGATAGTGGACATGACTATGGGCTTCCAAATGTATTCTTTAATGGATGGTTTTTCTAGATATAATCAAATCAAAATTGCTCCAGAGGATCAAGAGAAAACTACTTTCACATGTGTGTGGGGTACCTTTTGTTGGAATGTCATGCCATTTGGGCTTAAGAATGCTGGTGCTACATATCAGAGAGCTATGACATCTATTTTTCATGACATGATGCATCGCACTATGGAGGATTATGTTGATGATACTTTAGCAAAATCTATGATAAGATCTGAACATCTAAATGACTTGAGCAAAATACTAGATCGAATGGAGAAGTTTAGTCTTAGACTGAACCCTAAGAAATGTGCTTTTGGTGTCACTTATGGAAAGCTCTTAGGATACATTGTTTCAAAGAAAGGCATTGAGGTTGATCCTACTAAAGTAAAATTTATCATGGAGATGCAACCTCCCAAGAATATCAATCAAATGAGAACATTAAAGGGAGAGTACAATCTATTAGACACTTCATATCTCATCTAGCAAACATATCACAACCTTTCACAAAGACATTACATAAAGGTGTGACCTTTGCATGGAATGAGGAATGTGAAAAGAACTTTGATCATATCAAGAAATATCCATCAAATCCTCCTATTTTTATGCCTCCTATTCAAGGGAAGCCTTTGATCCTATATGTCTCTGCTACAGATACATCACTAGGAGCATTACTAGCACAACATGATGAGAACAAGAAGGAAAGAGCTATATACTATATTAGTAGAACATTGGTAGCATATGAGAAGAACTATTCCATGATTGAAAAATCTTTTATAGCTATGATCTTTGCATCACAGAAACTGAGACATTACATGTTGGCTCATACCACACATTTGGTAGCTAAGATTGATCCACTAAAGTAACTACTAAGCAAAGCTACCCTCACAGGTAGATTAGGTAAATGGGTGATGTTATTAAGAGAATTTGACATTGAATATGTTGAAATAAAATCTATCAAAGGACAAGTTATTGCTGATCAACTGGCATATGCACCATTTTTTGATGATACACCAATGCAAATGGAATTCCTGGATTCCTCTATCATGCATCTTTCTTCTAGAGCATGGTAGTTATTCTTTGATGGCTCCTATATGCAGAATGGATCTAGAGAAGGCATATTGTTCATCACTCCTCAAGGATACTCAATCCCTAAAGAATTTAGAATCAATTTTCCTTACACAAACAATATTGCTAAATATGAAGCCCTTCTTAATGGCATGAAAATAGCAATTGAGTGGATGGTAACAGAACTACACATTCATGGAGAATCACAACTTGTAATACACCAAGTCAATGATGTGTATCAAATGAAATATGGAAAGTTGATCCCATACAAGAGAATGGTAGATGATCTAAAGAAATATTTCATATCTATCACCTTTGAGAAAATACATAGAATAGACAATAAGGCTGCTGACACTATGGCAACGCTATCTACTTTACTGCAGTAGCCCAAACATGAGCTACGCTATGAGTTCCTAGTGGAAGCACTATCTTATCTAGTATATGATTCTCCTAATACCTGCATGATCTGCACTATTGTAGGTCATGATTCATCCAAATATAAAAACCTTTTCTCCTATCTCCAAGATCAAATCATTCCCGATACCTTTAACCACCATGAGAAATGATACCTTATATGAAATGCATCTCGGTATGTCATCATCGGTCATGATATGTACAAACAAGGTCTAGATGGTACACTACTTAGATGTTTAGAATAGGAAGAGTCTCAACGTGCATTAGAAGAAGTCCACGAAGGTATATGTGGGTCACACTCAAACGGTTTAACACTAGCTCGAAAACTTATTAGGGCTGGGTACTATTGACCTGAAATGGAGAAAGAGGCTATCAAGTTTGCTAAGAACTATCAAAAGTGCCAAGTACATGGTAACTTAATTCATTCACCAAGGAGAGATCTAATTCCCTTTACTACACAATGGTCTTTTCACCAATGGGCATTTGATCTTATAGGAGCCATACATCCTCATTCTTCTAATGGACATACCCATATAATCACAGCTACACACTATTTCACAAAATGCGTAGAAGTAGTTCCTTTGACTCAAGCAACCGACAAACAAATATCAATGTTCATTTTGAACTACATCATATGTCGGTATGGTATTCCCACATTCTATAGTTACGGATAATGGTGGACAATTCAAGAACAGAGACTTAGATGATCTATGTGCTAAATTCAAGATTACACAACATTGGTCATCTATTTACTATCCTCAAGGGAATGGACAAGCAAAGGCTTCAAACAAGAATCTATTGAAAATCTTGCATCGCATAGTTAATATAATAGGAAGAGACTGGCATCTCATGATCAATCCAGCTCTCTGGGCCTAGAGAACAAGTATCAGAACACCCACTAGGGCTACACCATTCATTTTAGTGTATGGGTTTGAAGCGGTACTGCTATTGAGGTTGAAATCCCATCACTAAGAATCAGAATGCATGGTCTAGTAACTGATGATAACTATAGAGTGTCTAGGTTTCAAGAACTTGAACTACTAGATGAGTGCAGACAAGCAGTGTATGATCATCTTAGAGTGTATCAGAAAAGAATGTCTAGAGGCTACAACAAGAAAGTCAAACACAAAGAATTTTAGGTTAGTGATCTAGTCTTGAGAGAAAATCCTAAAAATCAATCACATAGAGAGCACAAGGGGAAGTTTGAACCCAACTGGCTGGGTCCCTTTGTAATCAATGCTACTTTTGGCTCTAGAGCCTATCAACTCTCAACAACTGAAGGAGAACAACTCTGAGAACCAATCAACATTCTCCATCTGAAGAAATTCTACGCCTAAGGCATTCAATATTCAAAAATGTCCTAAAAAAATATAAAAATCTAAAAAAATGATCATCTTGGTGAAAACCTAGCAAATAGGCACCTTGATGTATCACAAAAAAATGGAAAAATATCAAAAGTACAAAAAAATTGAAAAAATGAAAAATACAAAAAAATGAAAAAAAGAAAAAGTTCCTTGGTGAAAACCTGGAAACAGGCGCCTTGGTAGCAAAAATAGAATCGCTACCAAGATGGTGAAAACTCGGCAAACGGGCACCACTTGTTCAAAATGCTACATCTATTAGTGCAATCTTGGTCTTTCCCAGCTTTCAGTCTTGCTTTAGTTTGTACATATCTCCTGGTTTATTTCTGCATTCCTGTTTCCAACAAAGTTGATCTGTACACCAATCAGCTCAAACGTATGTATCCTTTCAATGTTCAAACTTGGGGGTAATCAATATCATATACTATGGTCTCTAGTGTATCTTAGATGAGTCATATCCAGTCAAAGTCCTTTGAAGCTTCATCTGAGTCTATCTGTCTGTCTCCTCTCCAGAAAGGATTTTGCATCTACAACAATGCAATCAAACATCAACACAAGTTGAAAACAATATATGCTTCTTCATGCTTTTATCTCCTTGTATGCTTACTGATTCACATTGAGATTTTTTAATATTGTGTCCCTTTGAGCTCTTCGATGATGTCCTTTATAGGATTTAGAGAGTGATGAAAGGGGGCATAACCTTTTCTTTGACTTCTGCTTGTATGTGAAAATCTAACAACTTTGGAAATTCTAGATTGAAATGGTGTCTGTCTTTAAGAGCCTCCATCTCGTATTGGATGGCCATGAGTACCTTGACCATAGATACCCAAAAAATGCAAGGAAGTTTGATCTAACTATTGTCTTTTTGAGTAAGTTCTTTCTCCTACTGTGAAACGTGATTTTGCCTAAGGAGGTGAACAATAAAGGGTCACTATGGGTAATTCACACTAGATTTAGAATGATCTCATGACTGTTTGATGTGTTTGTACCGCAAGGCATATTTTGGTCATCATGACATCTATGTTTTGATGCTTATACAAATTTCAATATCAAAATGGACATGATATTCAGTCATCCTGACATTTGTGCCTTGGTGCTTATATCTAATCTGACATTCCAAAAACAAAATCAATATTCATATGTCCATGGTTGTCTAACTAGTGGTCGTTGTATTGATTCTTGCGCATACAAATCAATATTCATGTCTATGGTATCATGGCTAGTGGGCATTGTATTGATTTATCTAGTTACCTAATAAAAATTCAATGATGAAAACAACTGACACATGATCAGTGACTAGGTCCTAGGTCTTAGGTTTGCATTTCATTCTGCATGTCATTTTACATTTTGCATATTTGCATGGTCTCACAAAATCAGCTTGACACTCAAACGATTCTTCAAAAATATGCTTAACATGACACAAGGACTAAGCATTGTATGAAGGTCCCCTCAACGAAACAACAAGTAGAACCCATTTTCAGGATCAAAATCAAAATCTGAGATCATTTATATTGTCAACTACTTGTATAATCGACCTTCAATCATCACAAAACTCTAGAATTCAACTGCACTAATTATCTTACATCAAACTATCAAAATTTCAACTTGGTCAACCATGGTCAACTCATGGTCAAACCTAGTCAAACTTGGTCTCCAGGACCTCCAAACGATGTAGAACGTGTTCTCGAATGTGTATAACCACTTCTCAAATCAATAACATGCTTCTAAACTATATAATGTTGACTTTCCTTGTTAGATTTTGATTTTAATCCCAAAGGGAGCATGGTATTGCACATCATTCAAAATCTGTCAGTCTAATTTTGTCAATCAAATCTTTCCTCAGTAATCAAGACAAAAACCACGTCTAGTTTCTGATTCATCAAAATTCCTCATCGCTTGGGGCAAATCTATCATTTCTTGGGGTATATCAAATTCATCGAGATCCATATCAATCTGGTATCCTAATCTATCTTGTAAACTGTATCAGCTTTTCGTAACCATCAGTTCATTAGCGTCATTTCCTTGTTTCTTTGTAATTGAAGGGTTCAGATGTGATACCAATATTGATTCCTTTGGACAATCAGGTCTGGAACTAGGTCACTCACTTCTTCGTAATCATAAGGTTCAAAATCAAGCATTTTGATACTTTTTCGTAATCACCGGTTCATTGTTGCTATAGTTAACATCATCACGATTCTTGGTCAACCAAGACCTGAATCATCTTTTTCAAATCTTTCAATTGATTTCGGTCTTGGAATCAGTTCATCTTTCAAATCAATTTCATACATCAAACACAGACTATCTTTGAACCACTGCGCTTTGCACATTAATTCAAAGAGGGGTAAAATGTAATACCCCAAAAATGGGCTATAGGTTCATTAACCTCTTACATCTTCAAATCAAATGAAATTGACATCGAAGTCCTAACCTATGGCACATCTACACATTATCGAATCCTAATTGATTTTATCTTAATTCTGCATCAGAGAATATTCCTATTTATCCTAATTATCTTTGATTTAATAATTATTTGGTGATAAATCTTATTTATCCTAAAGTTTGATTAATTAAATATTCTGAATATTTAATTAATCAGATTTAATTTTGCCACTTAATTATTTAATTATATTTAATTCTATTTATTCCTAAATTGTATTATTTCATTTTGACAATAAATCAAAAATCTCATGACTAATTGATTAAATTCTTGTTTAATTAATTCATGTCAATTGTCAATTTTTAATAATATAGTCTTGAATAAAGTTTGATTAAATAATTGATTAACCCATAAATCAATTGTTTTAATTCAAAATCAGGTAAGTTGAAAATAAATCACTTTATTTTTAAATTAATTCAAAATAAATCATGCACAATCAGAAAAGCAGGCAACTAGAAATTAACAATCAATTTTAAATTTAAACTCGACATCTGATGATGAGTTGATATTTGATCTAAACTCTATTTTGAGTTGAACACTGCTTTTGCATGATTTTTGTGAGTTAATTATCTCTGATTCCTTGATAACTCAAAAATCAACTTGAGTTTATCAAGAGTGATTTATGGCTTTTCTCAATGCATCCTCAAGCCCTAGATTTCTATAAAAACAAGGCTCAGCTCTTCATAATTCACCACCTCAAATTTGCACAACTACTCTGGCAAATTTATGATTGAAGGATTAAGCACTTGCAACAGATGATTTGTGAGATCTTTCATTGTTGTTCATAGTTTTTCATAGTTTTCATATCATAGCTTTGCATTCATATTTTTCATATCATTCTTAGATTAATTTGCACTCAATTTCATTATAGATTAGTTTCATATCAATTTTTTCATCTAATTACATAGAAAATAAAAAAATATAGATTAAATTTGCATTCATACTACTTTCATTCTTTTGCATTCAAATCCTTCGTTTAGGTGTTGCATTGTCACTGATCTCGGTCTAATTTGAGAATACCATACTCGCACCTACTAGAAGGCATTAAATCACCTAGTTAGCTTAGTTTCATTTATTTACAGATTTTTGATTTCTGATAACCTCTAATATTTTACTGAAGTGTTGTGTCCGCAGCTAGATACAATTTTCACACACACACTTTCTATACCTTTTTCTAGTCTTACATTTGGTGAACCCAACATGAACACTCATATCTGATTGGTTTTTGATATTTTTGGTGCATTTGCAAGTCACGAGGAGTTTATTGATGTTTAACAGGAGAAGTTGCACAGTTGGTAGGAGAAACTGCACAGTTGGTAGGATAAATTACGTAGTTGGTAGGAGAAATTACGTAATTAGTTGAAGGAAATGCGCATTTGGTTCCCAAAATTGCGCAGTTGGAATCCTAAAGCTACACTTTAGGGTTTAGGGTGTTATTGCATATTTTATATTTCCTGGTTGTTTCTCCTACATCCTAAGGGTTAAAATGAACTTTCAAATGCATCAAATCATGTTTTAAAGGGCTTTAATGAATGTCACATTTTAATTTGTGTTGCTTAAAAAGAACCTCACACTGCAATTGGGTTGATAAAATGAACTTCACCTAGTTTAGGTTTCAATCAAGCAATCTTGTTCAATTGTCAATAAATCAATCCTAATTGTTTCAAATCTACAAATTAGTGTAATTAGAGGCTATAATTAATCAAATATCAATCAAAATATCATCATTAATGGCTTAATCACCTCATATTACACACTCTTGCATGTTTTTAGGGTTAATCTATAAGTTAGATCTGTTATGGAAGTCTTAAACTTGGTTTTTTCTCTATCTGATTGTAGAACTACATAGTTGGGTCCTAGAATTGCGCAGTTGATGTTTAGAACTATGCAGCTAGTAGAAATATGCACTTAGAGAGAGAAATTGTGCACTTGGTCAAATTGCGTAGTTGGTTCTCTGAACTGCACAATTGGTAAGTTCTTTGTGATTCATCTTTAAATTTTCTTTGTCTGATTTCAAAACTTTATTTCTGCACTTAGGATAGCATATTTGGTGTTACTAATGACTCTATTTTAGCTTGTGGAAATCATGGGATAAAGATACAATTCAAAACTACTAACTCATTGTGATTTAGGATTCTTGACAAAGACCTTGTGTGTCTTCTAAAACTATGTGTGTTTTAGTAGTTAAAAAACACTCAATTTGGTGCTTAAAATGAATCTTTTTTTTATTGTTTGATGTTTCTTATTATTTGTAATCCCAAAGAATTGTATGGACTTATCCTCTCCTCCCACCTTCATAGATCTTAGGTGTAAGATAAATCTATTCGATTCTATTAGAGAGACCTACCTTGGACCAAGGCATTCACTTTAAACGTGCCAAGGGATGACCTCAAACGGTAATAGGCCAAAGCTAGGTCTCCATCCAAGCCACTATATAAATGTGTTTTTGTGACTAATAATCCAATTGATAGTGTGGTTGGGTGATAGCTCTCCTCCAATATCCTTTTGGTGCGTAAAACCTTGGTTCTCAAGGCTGGGAAACCTCTTGCAGGAGCTTATCACATCAACCATTGAACTGGATATCACATACTAAACACCATGTTCTAGTTTCCAAAAACCCTCTATTCACTGATGCAAGGGGTCACCCATGCCCACGAATACATCTCACACTTTCATGGCTCATAGTAGAGATAACAGTTCCTTGGGAAGTAATTCCCCTTGGAATTTGAAGCTTGGTGTGCCTGATAAGTGAGTGCATTGTAAGGGGGATCCCGTGCCTCCAAGCTTCTAGGCTATCCGCTATGAGTAGGTGCAGATAAACTTTGTTCATGTGGGACTTCAGTGAATATTGTCCTTCAATCCTAGGTTGTGACATGTTTGTTTAAATTTTACAACAGCCATTCTACTTGATGTGTCTTATGTGAGTTCCCAAACATTGCAAGAACTTTCAAAAACACTTTCAAAACATTCCAAACATTTTAAAACTTGTGAAAAAACTTTCATTGGTCACAAACACCTTGATTCAAAACCTTGTGAGCATAATGGATTTTCAAAACATGCATTTTTTAACCTTGTGGCATGATTAAGAGTCCTCATCCTAGTCCTTATTTTTTAATATCATAGTCCCTTATCAAAACTTTAGCTTACATTTCACTTGCGCCATTTCATTATCATTTTCAAGTCCTTGCATTAGTCCTTATTGCAAACCTTCATTATAGTCTTTAGCATAGTCCTCATTTTGCATTTAGATCCCTTGAGAATTTTTCAAAAAATCCAAACAAAAGGCAAGTCTTAGAGTCTCTCCTTATGTTGATGAATAAAGGATCTCATCTTTGTTGGTCTTTTTATCAATGTTTTGTCATTTATCCCTTTTCAAGTCAAATTCTACCTATGTCTTGGAGGGTTTGACTTGGTCCTTTATCAATTTGATCCTTTTTATCCTTTTAACTCTTTTAAAAATTCAAGATCCAATATTCAACTTCCTAAGGTCATACTCTTAGATTTGTATTTTCCAAAGCTTTTTTCTCAAAATCTTCACAGTCCAAAATTCAAGTTGCATAAAGCCTTAGCTTTCATACCATATCTTAAGTCCAAAATCCCAAAAACATAGCTATATTTTTCACAATCATTTTAAAATCCAAAAAATCCAAAAAAAAATTTGCATTTGTGTATCTCCCTAAGTTGTATTTTGCATTATCATTTCTCAAAAGTCCTTGCATACTTTAGGTTGCATTTTGCATACCTCTAGTCTCCTAGAAAGCCAAAAAAAGTTGCATTTTGCATATAGTCAACATGAAAATTATCACAAGGTGAGGTTCCTATCAATCTGTGTACACTTCACAAACGTCTTTTGACCCAAGACAAAGTGCATCCTTGCAATTACAATGTTTTGACCCAAATGTGATGTACCCTTAAAGACAAGAGACGCAAGAACATTATGAAACACTACCCACGTCACTATCACAAACACTTCCTAATTCAAGACAAATGACATTCTCACATGATCAATCACATCAATCCCAGGCACAATTGACTCAAAAGTGGATAGATGAATTGAAGAAAGTAATTAAGCTTGTGGAACAAGTCAAAAATGCTAAAAGGAATAGAAAAGATATGGCCAAACTATGTAAATGTCCAAAAGAAAGGTTTAGTGAAATTAATGTCAAAGCTCTCATTGAAACATCACAAATAACAAAAAAAAATTCACAAATATATGAATGTTGAAACCAAGCCCAATCCAATCACATTCAAGAGCAAACTTTTTTCAACCAAACCCTAGATCATGCTCAATTCAACCAAATTTCAAATCAATTTCCATGTGATCAAATTTCAAATCAATCATTCAACCAACTTCCAAATCAAACATTTCAACCAAAGTGTGGTGTAATTCAACTTGGGTCATCACCTAATAATGAACAAATCTTCATTCCAATGCAACCAAGTGCTCCTCAAGAAATTTCACAACATCTTGTGCCCATCATGTAATCCATTCAACCAATTCCATGGTCACAAAATTATTTTCCTTCAAGAATATTGCATGTTGAAGAGAATCCTTTTATGTCCTCAAATTCACCACCAAGGTTTTCCCAAATGAACACAAATTTAAATATGTCATCTTTTGAATATGAATCAAGCATGATCAATGATCAACCTTTTATGGGACACGTTCCATCAACAAATTCTTCACAACTTTCAAACATTAATGTGGTCTCACCAACAAGATCAACCAAGTAGCGGAAGTTCAAATCTAAAGTTTTAAAGGATTTGTTTCAAACATTGGATTGTATATATAAAAATAATAATTTACCCATGTCTAGCAATGGCTCATCCCAAAAAAATCACATGCATGACACACCTATTTCCTTTTAATAAACATTCATGTCCCTTTCTATCCCTTTATCCCCTAAATCTTCACAAAATAAATTTCCTCCATCTCCCACCAGTGACCTATTTAATGATGAAACCTTCCAAGGGCTATCCATAGAACAAATTCTAGCTAATCCATTTTTTGACACAATTCCCTTCCATGCTTCCAAAATGATAGATCCAAGGCCATAATGTCCTCCATCTCTAAACAATCCTATTCAATAAAGTCACATTCAAAGTCCATCTCCTTCATTTCAAAACATTGACCCCTTTCTAGAGCTTCCTATACATATCCCAACTCATACCCCATGTCAAGAGGATGACTCAAAGAAAGAAGAAATAAATCCCAAAATAAATCAAGATCAAGATTCCAATGATGACCAGTCCTCTCCATTTTTTGACTTAGACCCCATTTCCCTTGGGCCTCATGATGATCCTATTATCCTTAATTGTCCTATCAAATATTATTCCCCTATATCTCAATAGAAAAATGTCCTTCTAAGTCCCATTGATATTCCCCTTCCTAAGCAAGATCATGTCCTCCCTTCCATTTTTTTGAATGATCCCATTCCAAGTCAAGATCAAAGTATCCCCTTGCCTCCAGATACTCCACAAGATCCCATCATCCCTTTGGATCCTCCTCAAGATCCATCCATCCCTTCATCTCCATGTCCTAGTCCTCTAAATCCTCCACAAGATCCTATCCTACTAGATGATCCTATCACTATTCCTATTCTACCACAGGATCTCATTATTCCTCCTAACCCCCCTCATGATTCATACATATTTATGCATGTTGTTCATACATGTCAAATGAATTCCTCTATTATAATATATTTCAAGCCACTTTATGATCCTATTGTTTCTTTCCTATCATGTCCACCTCAAAATGAACTCGCTTCTACCAGCAAGTGTCCTATTAGTCAAAGAAAGTATTATCAAGTAAAAGGGTTTAGCATTCAAGAACTAATTATATTAGAACCCTTTCATAAAAAATAAAAGTCTAAAGGTCATGACCTTAGTCCTAAAACTCACCCTCATGGCGTCGGTATCCCTTCAAAATCCAAATCCAAACATATACCTCCCCCTTCACCCCTTCCATCCATCTTAGGTCCATATATTACTCCATCCACTAGTTCTAAATCCACTTACCCTTTTCCACATACAATTCAACAAAGGCACACATCTTCGAGAACCTTTCATCCATCCAAAAGGCCTCCATACAATTCCTATCCATCCATGAATCCCCTTCATTTTCCAATCAATTTAGATGCCAATAATAAATTCCATAAGTCAAGCAATCTACATGTAGTTAATGATCAACATGTTCGGTCTAATAGACATGTGAATACAAAGAAAAATATGATCCAAAAAGAAAAAGAAATGTTAAAAAGGCCACAAAGGCTTGTTATGCAAAAAGAAAATTCAAAATCAATATGGGTTCCTAAATCCATTATGAAAGTAATTCAATTAAAGGACCCGCAAAATAATGAAAAATCAAAAACCATGTGGATTCCTAAGAATCTTCGTGAAACACAAAGTCCTAAAGAGAAATCCAATTCTGCATCCAAAATTTCTATACCTCTATCTAAAAGCCTTCCACCTTCCAAATCCATTTTGGTTCCTTTTGTCCCAAAATCCATACCCATTCCTCCACCAAATCCAAAATATCATTTTCCTCCATCACTCCATCGCCCCTCAAGGTGTGTGCCAATGTTGTTCTTGCATCCATTTCCATCTACTCAAAATCAATCCTTCCTCGATTCCCTCCATTATTCAACACCTATTTTCAAACTTTTCATTCAACCTATCTAATCCTTTTCATAATCCTATCCTATCCAATCATCCATTTCACATTCATTTTCCATTACCCTACCAACATTTTTGAGCATATTATCATAGTCATGGCCCATTATTATATACCCTTTCAAAATAACCATCCAAAGAACAAGGAATTTGAGTCCTTCATCCATTTCATGTCATGCATCCATTGTCTTTTGAAAAATTTGAAAAATACAAAAAAATTGGAAAAAAAAAAGTTGCCTTGATGAAAACCTAGCAAACAGGCATCTTGGCAACACAAAAAAAATGAATAAAGAGAAATAATTTCTTCCAATAGTGAAAACCTAGAAAAAGGGCACTTTGGGAAAGTATTGTGATGAAAACTTGGCAAATAGGTATTGTGTGTAATTTAAGAACTTCTTGCATTCCATACTTGGGAGCAAATTTTGTCGATATTTCCATATCCTATTATACCCTTGTCATTTCCTCCATTATCCCTATCATCTCCTTGTTGGCAAGTGATGATTGGAGAGCACTAGGGATCAATTAAGGGTTTTCATTTATGGAAGCACTTGTGTTGGAGTGATCACATGAAGTGAGTATAGGTATTGGAGACAGTCATGAAAATGACTAAGTACAGAATCAGAATAATAGTATACTACAGTACAGTTTTGGTCAGTGAAGATAATATATGATGTACTATGGCTTGCAAACTTAGAGGAAGATAGTTTGGGATATGTATGACCTTTAGTTAAGGTCGCACATGTTTTGGTTTTGATATCAGTAAGATATAGTGATGTGAAGGTATGCGAAGACAGAGAAATGGTGAATCATGGTATATGAACAGTCGCAGTGATTGAGGGAAGATTAGATGGAATGGTAACGTTCTAAGTCAGAGGAAAGTTTTATATTGCCAACACTTTGGTAATACAAGATCGTCGACTCTACATTTATCATTTGTATAAGTAATTTTTATGTTTTGTATTGTATTTGAGAGTCGACTGGATGGAAAAATTGATATAAGTATAAAGTGTTTTGTGAAAGTGATAAGTGTGAAACTATGTGATAGAGATGTATATGTGATGGATATGAATTTGGGATATTAGAAAAGGCAGATAGAAAATGCGAGATCAGAGATTGACAGAGCTATAACTGGAACTATCAAAGCATAGTAGATTCTTGTATAGTTCACTTATTGAAGAACGCTTTTGTAATAGAATTATGATTGTAAGAGCTATAAGATCACCACACCTTTAACAAGGTTTTTGTATACCCCTAACAGGGTTTTCTATTCCTCTAACAAGGAAATGTACTATGTAATACTTAGCTCCTAACAGGGCTAGATCTCCTAATAGGGATTCAATATTTTAGTGCATAGTTGTGGGTACCATCCCCACTAAGGTTTTCCCTTGGCCAAGGTTTCCTCAAAAACAAATAATGGTGTTATGAGTTATGTGTTATGTGTTTATGTTCTTTTCATTTCAGCATTGACAGGCTTTATTTGCAATTGGTCGAAGTTTAATTAAAGTTTTGTAATACTGATTCACCCACCCCCCCCCCCCCTCTCAGTATTACTTAATCCTAACAAGTGGTATCAGAGCTATTAGCCCTTAGAGAGATAGCCTAATAGCTTAAGGGAGATCATAATGGATTCGAAAAGTTTGCAAGAAAACTTTGAAGCAGCACTTGATGACCTAGACAAAGAAAAGGCTGAGAATGGTGAATTCAAATTCAAATTAAGAATAGAAGAAGGTTTCATTATGAAACTAAAGGAACGGCTTGAAATTTCAAGAAGTCAGAGACAAGACCTTATGGATAAGATCAAAGAGGGTTCAGACAATGATACATCATACCAAGTAAAGAAGCTGGAGAAAGAAAAAGAAAAATTAATCTTCTGATGATTAAAGAAATTCAATATGAAAAGGATTCAAGATACAAAGTTGAAGAGACACTAAAAGAAGCAAATGTGTAGATAGGACAAATGAAGAATGAACTTGATCACTACAAGGATAAATGTCAAGAATTGGATAAGTACAATCTGATCACAAAAGGTGAATTCGCTCAGTCCAAATTGCACATTGAGAAGTTACACATGAGCAGTGATAAAATTGATGAACAAAGAGAGACAGAAACCTAAAGGAGACATGAGTAGAATTGGATACAGTGAAGGAGAATGTTCTAAGACTAATGATGAATCACATGAAGCGAAGACTGAAGATAGATCCACTTTTGAAGAACCTAAAGATCAAATCATACCTTTCAAAGGTAGATGCTTTGGATGCAATAAAGTTGGACACATCAAAAGAGATTGCAGAAGTAAAGGTCCTTTCAAAACCTTTACTAGTTATTGTTACAATAGTTATGCATATGGACATAAGAAAGCAGAATGTAGAAAACTTGATCAGTTAAGGAATAGACAAGATTAGATCAGAGAAGAGTCATCAACCAAGATCACATGCTACAAATGCAATAACCTTTGGCATACTACAAGGTATTGTAAGTTGCTGGTTAATTAGGACAGAAGACCGCCTACATGTTTTAAATGCAACAACTTAGGACACATAGCAAAGTTTTGTTGGTATAATGGAATGAACAATAGAAGAGGACCACCACCTGTGCTTATAAAGAAGAATATTGGTGACAGTGGTAAAAGTCTTAATGAGTACATGGATGAGTTTAAGAATCATTTCAAGAAACCAGAAAATGAAGATGATGAAAAGATATGGAAGGTAAAAGATTTCAATAAGACATTGGTTCAGGGAGAGACAGTAGATGCTACTATGTCTTCGCATGATGTTGACATTACTACATCAACCTAGAAGGTTGCATGGCCTTAGGGGGAGCATTGGATGCAGAAAATAGAATATATCTAGCCTCTAATTATGTGGAATAAGCCAATGCAAGCTTAGATATGGTATGTACAAACACTATGGAGTTTATGTTTGTGATCACAGCACTCGGATATTCATATCCTATGATTGCGACATTTATGACTGGACAATATGAAAAGTTGAGATACCTATGATTAATGCATTCACTCACCTTGTGATGGATAAAAAACCTTGAAACATATCATTTCTACACCGTTTGATTAACACCAACCAAGGAGAATAGAGTTAAGAAGCACTACAGCCATCTAGAAACTACATTGCGTGATCGTTTGAAGCAAAAGTTCTAGAATTCAGCATATTCAAGGTATTTATATTATAAACTCTACCAGAAGCTATGGATGCACATGTCATATTTAATGTTATTAATAGACCAAGGTATAAGTTTAAGAGGCACCCATTTAATTCTTGTGAGCATGATCTGGAAGGAGAATTTTTGCAAACTCCTTACGGTGTGTTACACATTGAAGATATTAGGGCTTACATTCACTGCAAGTATGAGACTAGAGCAAGATTGAGAAAATGGTTGATGACATTGTTGCGAAGGAAAAAATTTCTAAGGAACTAAGAGAAGTAATAACAAAGATGACATAAGGGTCCTCTAGCTTGGAAATTGAGGCACCTCCTCTTTCTAAAATAGAAAAGGTAATAAGTGTCACAACTGATATAATTGATTTATAAATTACACATGAGAAGATAGCACAATTAAATGTACCTGCGAGCACACCTAGGAGATCTACAAGATCTAAAAAACCAAGCAGCCCTAAGAAACAAAAGGTAGAAGTAGAAACTAAGAAGAAAGAGGACAAGGTGATTGAGAAGATAGAGGAAAAGAAGTACAGAAGATGCCACAAGATCTATGAAATTCAGATATCAAGATGTTACAAAAGAGAATAATAAGAGATGGAAATCTGAAGATAGTAAATAGATACTATGAAAGGTATGATTCTGGAAATCAAACAGTAATTGAGGATATAGTAATTGAGCACTTGTTAGTCTACAAGAAGAATTTGCTAGAAATAGAAGGCAGTATTCCTAAGGACATGTATAGCATGTTGGAAATAAGAAAATGATTAGCACATTCTAAGGATGAGACTATAAGAAATAAGGCTATTGAAGACATGTTTCCTGTAGTCTCCATACAAGAGACTGAGAGAATCATTAAAGAGTTGTAACCTCTATTGAGAACAAAGGCCATACTTGTGAAGATAATGGCAAGGAAGTATGATGAGGTTATAGAAGACACACAAAAGGCATGGGACCAAATTATTATGTGTGACATGCCTAAGAAGACCTCACCTCCCAAGGTTACCAAGCCTACACCTTTAGGAATGGGAGAAAGCTCTAGGATAGCTAAAGAGAGTGAGCAAGCAAGCAAAGTTGACAATCAAACAGACTTCTTAGTTTTGGTTGTACCTATATCATTAGACAATTCACTTCATGAAAATGACCCATTTCAATAAAATATGGATAGTGCAATGATAGTAGAAGAGGAAAACTAGGAAGAGAAAGAACAAGAGAAGGAGAAACAGCAAGAGGAAATGCAGGAAAAAGAGACAGGAGCAGAAAAAGAAGAAGAAGTAAGAACTGAGCTTAAACAAGAATCAAATACCTCCTCCACCCTATTATTGGAAAGTATGGCCAAACTGATAAGCATTGATGTGGAAAGCATGGATGAGGATGAACTCATGAGGTTATCCTTCATGGCATTTGCTAAGGCAAAGGAAAGGTTAGAACAAAAGGGGGATAAGAAGGTAAAAGTGATTGCTAGGGTAGTAGAGATTGTGAATAAAATACTCCCTACACCTCTCACATTTCAAGGAAAGGATGATGTAGAGAACTTAAACATGGCCTTGGACAACTTTGACAACAATTATGAGTCACTGTTGAAGATCGCAGAGGATAAGGCTGAGAAGAGATAATTATAAAATAAGTTGAAGGATGTTTGTCAATCCATCTCATGGGACTTGGACATTCTGAAAGAAACCACAATTAAGGCTAAAAAATGTGTGGAAAAAGGAATAAAACTCTACAGTTATTGCATCAATCCCAGTAGACACATAAAGAATATTGAAGATATCATAGCCAAGGATAGGGCTGCATTAGACAGCATAATGGATAGTTGTGAAATCTCTTCACAGACTGTGTTGGAAATGGACAAGCAGACATCCAAAATCTTGGATAAGATAAGTGCTTTGAATATAGAGAAAGGGAGAGTAGTAGAAATATTTGGTTTTCTAAAGAGTCTAATCACTCCTAAGCTTTCAATTCTTGAAGCTCATCTCATAGAGATGGAGAAAATAGAAGGATCAATGACAAACTCTATACCCATTAAGTTGAAGGCAGTGGAGACTGCATCTTATGCACTGAATGGATGGATCCATGTCAGTGAACTTATGATCAAGTCATGGGATGATGAAGTAAAGACCTTGGAAGACTCTTTCCAAGACATTCTGAATCTGGTAAGTAAGCACTAAAGTCTCATATGCTTAAGATTTTGAAATTTTGTAAGTACCTTTGCCATTGATGTCAATGGGAGACAAGAAGAGAGGAGAACAATGAGGAGAAGAGAATAATAAGAAAAGAAGTAAAAAAAAAGAGAAGGAGAAAATTGCAAATAAAAAAAGAAAGAATGTGTATATAGAGAAGTAGAAGGAAGATAGTGTTTGACACTTAGTCATTTTTTGCTAAGTGTTGCCATCAATGCCAAAGGGAGAGATTTTTGGAAAGTAATGATTGGAGAGTACTAGGTATCACTTAAGGGTTGTCATTTATGTAAACATTTATGTTGGAGTGATCGCATGAAGTGAGTATAGGTATTGGAGACACAGTCATGAAAATGACTAAGTACAGAATTAGAATAAAAGTATACTGCAGTACAGTCTTGATCAACAAAGATAATATATGATCTACTATGGCTTGCAAACTTAGAGGAAGATAGTTTGGAATATGTATGACCTTTAATTAATGTCAGACATGTTTTGGTGTTGATATTAGTAAGATAGAGTGATATGAAGGTATGCGAAAATAGAGAAATAGTGAATCAAGGTATATGAATGGTCATGATGATTGAGGGAAGATTAGATAGAATGGTAACTTTTTAAGTCAAATGAAAGTCATATATAGCTGACACTTTGGTAATACAAGATCACCAACTCTACATTTATCATTTGTATAAGTAATTTTTATGTTTTGTATTGTATTTGAGAGCCAACTGGATGGAAGAATTAATATAAGTATAGAGTGTTTTGTGGAAGCAATAAGTGTGAAACTATGTGATAGAGATGTATATGTGATGGATGTGAATTTGGGATATTAGAAAAGGTAGATAGAAGATGTGAGATTAGAGATTAAGAGAGCTATAACTGGAACTATCAAAGCATAGTAGATGCGTGTGCAGTTCACTTATTGAAGAACACTTTTGTAAGAGAATTTTGATTGTAAGAGTTGTAAGCTCACCATACCTTTGGCAGGGTTTTTGTATACCCCTAATAGGGTTTTCTATTCCTCTAACAAGTAAATGTACTATGTAATACTCAGCTCTTAACAGGGCTAGATCTCCTAACGGGGATTCACTATTTTAGTGCATAGTTGTGGGTACCATCCCCACTGGGGTTTTCTCTTGGCGAGGGTTTCCTTGAAAACAAATAATGGTGTTATGAGTTATGTGTTATGTGTTTATGTTCTTTTCATTTCAGAATTGATATGGTTTATTTGCAATTGGTTGAAGTTTAATTTAAAGTGTTGTAATATTGATTCACCCCCCCTCTCAGTATTACTTAATCCTAACACTCCTCCATTATCCTATTTCCTTTCATATCCCTTTATCCTATCAACTTCCATATTAATTTTTTCCAAACTTTGATCTTGACAAGGCTAAGTATCTTCCTAGAAGTATCAAATGTCCTATCTAATTTGTGTTCCCCATATCCCTCTAATCCATATTGTCTATCTTATTGTAACCCTTAATTTGTATCCCTTACCCTTATCCCTTATTTATCTTGCATATCTTACCCATATCTTGCTTTCCCTATTCATATCTTATCATTATCCTATCCAAATCCCTATCTTGGTCTTGATGAAAATAAGGACGTAAAAATGCAAAATATTTTCAATAAAACCTCTTGACATGTTTATTCCAATGTATCGCATGTACCCTATCATTGTCAAATCCCATCCTTGAGCTTTCTTAAAACATGTTATCACATTTTGTGGATAGTTCTAGTGACCCAAACAAAGCTTCAATGACATACTCAGTAACCTTTGGCCTTCATCCATCTACTAGCCTATCCATCGATCCATAATATTCCTACCTTGCATGTAAATACCATGATGTCTTGAAAAAAAAAAAATTCAAATAATGTCTTGAAAAAATCTTTAAAAATGAAATACGAATCTGAAAAAATCCTTAAAATTTGCATAAAGATCTGAAAAAAGACTTTAAAAGTCAAATATGATCCTGAAAAAATCCCTAAAAATCATAAAAAGACTTGAAAAAAAAATCTTAAAATCATAAAAATACCAGAAAAATCTCTAAAAATCATAAAAAGACCTTAAAAAAATCCCTTAAAAATTATAAAAAGACTTGAAAAAATCTCTAAAAATCATAAAAAGTCCTTAAAAAATCCCTAAAAACCATAAAAAGTCCTAGAAAAAGACTTTTAAAAGTTTAAAAAATCCCTAAAAATCATAAAAAGTCTAAAAAAACCCTAAAAATTGTAAAATGTCCTAAAAAAAGATTTTAAAAAAATCCAAATATTGCTAAAAATCCTAAAAATCAAAAAATATTTTCAAAATCTACAATAAAGTTGTATATATTCATTGTATATAATCATCTTCCTTTTGTGTCATGGCGAGCATGCATGCAGACAGTTTTAAAACCATGTGCTTCAACAAAATCATGCTTTCACAAACAACAAAATTGAGACAATTGATTTGACACTCAATCTGGTTAGATTTGTTCATTCTTCCAATCGTCACAGTCAACCTATCCAACATGTCGACCTCTCAATCATTCAACCTTTTTCGATCAAATCAAACAACACCAATATCAACATTTATCTAACAAAGTACTAAAGCAAGTAACAATAAGATAAGAATGGTTGTTGGCTCACATTGTTTTAGTGAGTTGTTTTATCTTTTATTGATTTTTATTTGATCATGTTCCTATTTTATTTGATGATATTTATGAAGAATATGAGAATGGTCGGGATGGTTCATGATTGTTTCTTTTTGTTTTAACTTATGTCTGTTGGATGATCTCATGAGATTTTGGGGTATTTTGTTAATATGTGTCAGGAAAGACGAGACCATTCTTTGTCTGCAATGTGTTTGTTTCACGCAAATGGATTGCATTATCGCTCTGGCTCTTCATGCCATGATGGGTTGCTTTCCTTTGCAAAATCAAAATAAAGCTCTTATAAATGAAATGCACTTAAGAAATCAAAGTTTTATCATTACTATTTTTTCTTTGTCTAATTTCAGCCTTTTACTAACATTCCTTCCATCAGTCCTTGCAATCATTCTCTTTTTGAAAAATTGTCCTTGAGTCAATTTCTACCCAATTTTTTGAGGGGGCATCGTACCTCCCTTCTGTTGATCTACTAGGGCATGATCCCTTTTTTTTCTTTGAGCCAATACTCATAATCGCATTATCACAAATAGGGGCAAAATGTAGACACCTAAAAATGGTTCACAACTATGTGTCCCCTTTTAACATGTCTTATATCTTGTGTCATTTCGCATTCGATCAGTTACTAAAATTTCTTGCATATCTTGCATCATAACCTCGATCTCTTTGGCCAAATCAATCAAATGCATCATCGATCCTAAATGTTCGTAAACCAATCTTAAATATTCCTAAATGTTCTTAATCATTCCTAAACTAATCCTAAACATTCCTAAACATTCCTAAATCATTCCTAATCGATCCTAAACCATGTCAAACCTTCCTAAATCATTATGAGTCAGTCCTAAATCAATTGTAATCATTTCAATCATTCTCAAATCAATTCTAGGGTATTTTTAAAGATCGTAGATGCCCTATCAAATCACTTCCAAATCAGTTCAATCCTTGTCAAACTTATCCTTATCAATTTAATCCCAAATCAATTCAAGATCATTATCAAATTTCATCGATACCTCATCATCATCAATCCAAGGCATTGTCAAAGTTCATCAATGCCTCATCATCATCATTATCAATTCAAGTG
Source organism: Chamaecyparis obtusa (assembly GCA_027943335.1). Lineage (NCBI taxonomy): Eukaryota > Viridiplantae > Streptophyta > Pinopsida > Cupressales > Cupressaceae > Chamaecyparis > Chamaecyparis obtusa. The sequence goes on along the minus strand of BSBK01002199.1, from coordinate 121,641 downwards.
CATTGTCAAAGTTCATTGATGCCTCATTGTCATCATCCTAATCCAAGTCAATTCAATAGCATTGTCCAAGTTCATCTATGCTATTTTATCATGTCATCCTCGATCACGCACATTGTCCAAGTTCATCGGTGTTGCATTGTTTCCTAATCATTTTTAAATCATCAAGATCGGTTCAAACGTTCATCAAAGATTTCAAGACCAAACCCTTTTCGATCATATGTCATCATTCAGTCAATCATTTTTACTAATTTTTCCCCTTGGGATAGATAACCCATAGTTAATCCCTTTTGTATTAATCTATTTATTAGATTAATTCCCCCTATTCTATGTCTCCCACAACTAATTAATTTCATATTAATTAATTGTTCCCTTTTCCATGAGTTTTCATAAATTCCTAGTTCCTAATTATCATTTTTTATGGAATAATGATTTTCCATATTTAAAAATGATAACTCTTACACATTTCCTTAATTTGTGATTCATTTCCAACTAATTGGACTCCACCTTTCCCCTAACATCTTCCTCTTTTTGTGCTTCACCCTCTTACACCTTCCCTTCCAAATTTCCCCTAATTATGCTTGCATCTTTCCATGCACATTTTCTTACACATTATTATAATGTGTCATATGTGACACTTTTCTAATTTGGCCTCTCATTTACTAATTTGTGCCTTAAATTTTTATGACATATTTTCAAGTTGTGCACCTAATTTCCATTTCAAGAATTTTGGCTCTCAACCCTATAAATTGAGCCTCTTTGTGCACTAATTTGTCTAACCACTTTTGATAACCACTTTTGCCATCATTTTCACTCCTAGTATTCTCATCATTTTGCTTTCAAGTTTCTTAGTGCATTTCATCTTTTTCAACAGAGAAGAAAGGAGAGAATTGGAACTACATTTGAAGGGAGTTTTATGTTATTTTGCATATATTTTTAAGCTCTCATTTCAAATGTTTTTAATGTTATATTAGATAGGTTTGCATGTCTTTGAGTTTTTTTGGCTGCCTTGATATGATTTCCATACATTTTTCTAGTCTTACATGCATAAATCACGAAGCATTTGTTTGTTATTATGTAGTGTGAAGGAATACTTTTGATTAATTTGCAGTCACTTAGAAAACATTATCAATCACCAATTCACTCCAATTGTAGTTCATATCTTGTATTGTATAGGTGTGGTGTGTTTAATAAACATTGTTGATTAGGTCTAGTCTCCATGACTAGTGTTTAAAAATATTGTTAGGTCTGAGTATTTATGCAATATTGTTTATGTTTTAGGTTGGTGGTATTAAGAAATACCTTTGGTTAAGGGCGAGTGTGTATCCGAGTTGGTGTGAAGGTGAGTCTAAAACATAATGTTAGGTTAATGATCCTGGTGCTATGAATCAACTCCAATTCAAATCTCACCAAGGTCACCACAAACCCTTTCAAAGGGCACGTGTGTAGCCGAGTTGGTGTGGACGCGATTCCTAAGGCATAGTGTTAGGTCAATGATCCTAGTGCTATGCATCAAATTCAGTTCAAATCTCACTAGGGTCACCACAAACCCTTTTAAAACCCTTTAATGACTATGGCTCATTTTGTTCCTTCTCCTACTCAAACATTTCTAGCTTTTTCTGTGAATGGAGTTGTTATTGGCTTTGATGCATGTTTCCCCAAATTGGTGAATGTGCTAAATGACCCCAAATCTGGGCTTGAAAAATCTCAAATGGGTGGGATTCTAAAAGTTCCACAAGGTTTTTTTAAATCCCCTACCACTGGGGCTAGGGTTTCAACCTCGCTTCACAGTTGAAGGTAAAATTTGTTGCTCTTTCTAGTTTTTATAGCTCTAAGTGCAGTGGTCTACATTCATGCGAATATGTGAACAAAGATGGGGAGATTTTGGCTATCTGATCACAAAGAAAGGACTTCAAAGGTTTTTTAACAAGTGAGCCCTCTACTAACACATTCCCTTAGCAGAATGAATGGGCTTGGGGGCACAAGAGACAAGTAAAGTCTCAGCTTCTTCTATGTAGGGTGTGAAGACTATCAATGATGCCAAAATAGGCAAATGTAATAATGATGATCCACAACAGGTGGTTTCCCTTAACGGACGATGGAAGGAAATGGTTGGGGGGACAAAGGAGCCATAGACCTGGAACCATGTGTTGAAAAGGCATGGTTCAGGATCTCAGAGACAAGGGGAAAATGGGTTTGGGGGTTCTTGTTTACCCACATCTAAGAGGATTTCAGTTGAGGTGGATTTGGAGAAAGAAGCAGAGATTGATTGTTTCAATTTTTTTAGAACTAGGTGTTATAGGGAGATTTAGAGGCCTCTAGCCAAGCCTACATGATCTCCACTCTTGGATTACAAACAATTGGGAACCCTTCCTTAACGAGTATGTGCAAATATATCCTATAGCTAAGTGGTTTTTTATTCTTGTGTCTTAAAAATATCAAGAGAAAAACAAAATTTTATGTAAGCATTTTTGGAGTTGGGAGAAAAAGTCCTCTTTAATGTTGAAACCCTAGCACCTAGAATTTTGTCCAACTACAAAAACTTTTGATAAAATCCCATTGTGGGTTTGACTTCCCAACCTTCCTCTCCATCTCTGGTTTGACACCTTACTAGAATTTGTCAGGGAGTCATTAGGGAATTTTCTTATGGTTGACAAGTAATATTCAAATCTCCTACATTCTACCTTTGCTCGCATTTTGGTAGAAATTGATGTCTCTCATGGTCTTTCGTCGAAAATCTCCAATAAAACCTCAAAGGGCTATCAGAACCAATCATTGGACTATGAAGGTGTCCCTTTTCAATGAAGGAGATGTTATAAAATAGGGCACATGGCTACACACTGTGGAAAAGAGAGGAGGTCTAAGGAAGCTTCATGGTTGAAAAATGCATCTCAACAAGACTACATGGTTAAAAAGAAGGCTGAAAAATAGAAGAGTTTCTCCTAGATTGTAGGGGAGGAGAAGAGGCAATAATCCCAGGTTATGCTTGATGAGGCATTGCAACAAATGGAAATGATGTAAGGTCGGAAGCCCCGCTAGTTAAGACTGATGTTGAGGCTAACATGGCTAGTGGTGAAATTTTGAGAAATGCCAGTAAGGTTACAGCTACACCGGAGGGAAGAGAAAAGAAATGACCTGTAGGATCCCGAGATAAGGAGGATGAACATGGAAATGTGCTTCAACAAAATCATAGAAAGACAAGAGAAGTAAATTATGTTGAGGAGAACCTATTGACATGGAAAAATGAGGTTGCCAATGTGGAAGATGGTTGGGAAACTGTGAAAGGAAGAAGAAATCCTTCGACATGATTCTTCGCTCATAGAAGAAGGGTTGAAATAAAAGTAATTTGTGATGTCTGTGTGTGTGAATTTTGTACCTGTTCTGTAGACACAACACTTCAGTAAAACATTAGAGGTTAGCAAAAATTGAAATCGTGCAATGAATTGAAAGCTAAACTAACCAGGCGATTTACTGCCTTCTAATAGGTGTGAGTATGATGTTCTCAAATTGTATCAAGATCAGTGACCTTGACGACACCTAAATGAAGGATTTGAATGCAAAATCTAGATATGAATCAATGCAATTAATCTATTTTTTTGGATTTTAGATGCAATAAGATGAAAATGATATGAATCTATGATATGCAAAAATTGATATGCTATGATATGCTAAATGATCTAACAAATGAAAACTAATATGATATGAAAAACTATGCAATATTGATCTCACAAAGCTTGGATTCGCAAAGATGATTCTTCAATCTCCAATTCGGCAGCGTGATTATGCAATTCTTGTGGATGATTGTGAAGAGCTAAAGCCTTAATTTATAGAAATCCAGGGCTTTGGAGGTGCATGAAAGAAAGCCATAAATCACTCAAATAACTCAGGTTGATTTTTGAGTTATCTGAAAATAAAGAATAATTAACTCGCAAAAACATGCAAAAGCAAAGTTTAACTCAAAATAGAGTTTAGCTTTAATTGATAATTGATAGTTGTCTAATTTTGTGATTGTGCATGCTTTATTTATGAATTAATTTAATAATAAAGTGATTTATTTCCAACTTAACTGATTTTTAAAAAAATAAAACAATTGATTTATGGGTTAATCAATTATTTTTCAAACTTTTATTCAAAAGTAATATTATTAAAAATTGACAACTTCCTTTAATTAATTAAATAAGAATTTAATCAATTATTCATAGGAGTTTGGATTTATTGTCAAAATTAAATAATACAATTTAGGAATAAATAGAATTAAATTCAATTAAATAATTAAGTGGCAGAATTAAATCTAATTAATTAAATATTGAGAATATTCAATTAATCAAACTTTAGGATAAATATGATTTATCACCAAATAATTATAAAATCAAAGATAATTAGGATAATTAGGAATATTACTAGGAATATTCCCCAATGCAGAATTTGAGATAATCAATTAGGATTTGATGATGTTCAGATGTGCCTTAGGTTAGGACTTTGATGTCAATTTCATTCGATGTGTCGATATAGAGGTTAATGAGCTTATAGCCCATTTTTGGGGTATTACATTTTGCCCCTCTTTGAATTACTATGCAAAGCGCAGTGGTTCAAAGATAGTCTATGTATGATGTTGAAACTAATGTTTGATAGAGATATGAAACTGATTCGAAATTGATAATTGATATGAGATAGAAGCTGATTGAAAGATTTGATATGAAGATAATAGGTCCTGAATGACCAAAGATAATGTTAACTATAACAACGATGAACCAATGAAACAAAAGTGTCAAAATGCCTGATTCTGAACCTTATGATTGCGAAGAAGTGAGTGACCAATTCCAGACTCGATTGTCCTCAGAAGAATCATGTAGGTATCACATCTGAACCCTTCAATTACCGAAGAACCAAGGAAATAACACATTTGAACCGATAGTTGCAAAAACTGATACAATTTACAAGATTGGGAGAATACCAGATTGATATGAATCTCAATGAATCTGATATGCCCCGAGTGATGATTGATTTGCCCTGAGCGATGAGGTCTTTTGATGAATCAGCAACTAGATGTGGTTGTTGTCTTGATTACTGAGGAAAGATATGATTTCAAATTTGATTATAGACTTTGAAAGATATGCAATACCATGCCCCCTTCGGGATTAAAATTGAAATCTGACAAGAAAAGTCAGCGTTGATAGTTTAGAAGCATGTTAATTGATTTGAGAAGTGGTTAAATATGTTTGAAAATGCATTCTACATCATTTGGAGGTCCTAGAGACCAAGTTTAACTAAGATAAACCATGAGTTGACCATAGTTTGACCAAGTTGAAATTTCAATAGTTTGATGTAAGATAATCAGTTAAGTTGAATACTGGATTTCTGTGATGATTGAAGGTTGATTATGCAAGTAGTGAATAATATAAATGATCTTAGATTTTGATTTTGATCCCAAAAAAGGATTGTACTTGCTATTTCATTGGAGGAACCTTCATGTAAGATTCAGCTCTTGTTAGATTTGAAGAGACAAGTGGAGAATTGTTTAAGCATTGAAGTTTAGCCAACCATTGTGAGATCATGCAAACATGCAAAATGCAAAGAGACATGCAAAATAAAATGCAACCTAAGACCTAGGACCTACTCACTGATCATATGTCGATTTGTTATCATCATTGAACTTTTAGGTAACCAAATAAATCAATACAATGCCCACTAGCTATGAAACTACAGACATATGAATATTGATTTGTATGTGCAAGAATCAATACAACACCCACTAGTCAACAACCATGGATATATGAATATTGATTTTGTATGCGTAAGAATCAATACAACACCCACTGGTCAACAACCATGGATATATGAATATTGATTTTGTTTTCAGAATGTCGGATTAGATATAAGCACCAAGGCACAAGCGCCAGGATGACCTGAATATCATGTCCATTTTGATATAGCAATTTGTATAAGCATCAAAACATAGACGTCGTGATGACCAGAATATGCCTTGCATTGTAAACACATCAAACAGTCAACAGATCATTCTAAATCCAATGTGAATTACCCATAGTGACCCTTTATCATTCACATCCTTAGGTAAGATCGCATTTCACAATAGGAGAAAGAACTCACTCAAAAAAAAGACAATAGTTAGATCAAACTTCCTTGAATTTTGTGGGTATCAATGGTTGAGGTACGCATGGCCATCCAATTCGAGATAGAGGCTCTTACAGTCGGACACCATTTCAATCTAGAATTTCCAAAGTTATTAGATTTTCACATACAAGCAAAAAACAAAGAAAAGATTATGCCCCCAGTCATCACTCTCTAAATCCTATAAACGACATCATCGAAGAGCTTGTGGGAACACAATAATGCAAAATTCTCAATGCAAATCAGTAAGCATACAAGGAGATAAAAGCATGTAAAAGCATAGATTGTTTTTAGTTTGAGTTTGATGTTGATTGCGTTGTTGTAGATGTAAAATCCTTTCTTGAGACAAGACTAACTCACTCACTCACATGAAGCTTCACAGGACTCTGACTAGATATGACATGTCTAAAGATATACTAGAGACCATAGGATATGACATTGATTGCCTCCAAGTGTTAAGTATTGATAGGATACAGACACTTGAGCTGATTCATGCACAGACTGACTTATTGAAAACTGGAAATGCAGAAACAAACCAGGAGATATGTACAAACTGAAAGCTGGGAAAGACCAAGATTGCACTGATAGATGGAGAATTTTGAAACAAGTGGCGCCAGTTTGCCGAGTTTTCACCATCTTGGTAGAGATTCTATTTTTGCTACCAAGGCGCCTATTTCCAGGTTTTCACCAAGGCACGTTTTCTTTTTTTTCTTTTTTTTGTATTTTTCATTTTTTCAATTTTTTTGTGAATCAACAAGGTGCCTATTGCTAGGTTTTCACCAAGATGTTCATTTTTTTAGGACTTTTTCCAATTTTTATGATTTTTTCAAGACATTTTACCATACACTAAATGCCTTAGCCATAGAATTTCTTTAGATGGAGAACGTTGATTAGTTCTCAGAGCTGTTCTCCTTTAGTTGTTGAGAGTTGATAGGCACCAGAGCCAAAAGTAGTAGTGATTACAAAGGGACCCAGCCAGTTGGGTTCAAACTTCCCCTTGCGTTCTCAATGTGATTGATTTTTAGGATTCTCTCTCAAGACTAGATCACCAACCTGAAATTGTCTGTGTCTGACTTTCTTGTTGTAGCCCCTAGACATTCTCTTCTGATATACTCTGAGATGATCATATGCTGCTTGTCTACACTCATCTAGTAATTCAAGTTCTTGCAACCTAGACACTCTGTAGTCATCATCAGTTACGAGACCATGCATTCTGATTCTTAGTGATGGGATTTCAACCTCAATAGGCATGACCGCTTTAGACCCATAAACTAAAGCAAAAGGTGTAGCCCCAATAGGCATTCTGATACTTGTTTTGTAGGCCCAAAGAGTTGGATTGATCATGAGATGCCAGTCTCTTCATATTTTATTAACTATACGATGCAAGATTTTCAATAAATTCTTATTAGAAGCCTCTGCTTGTCCATTCCCTTGAGGATAATAGATAGAAGACCAATGTTGTGTGATCTTAAATTTGGCACATAGATCATCTAGGTCTTTGTTCTTGAATTGGCCACCGTTATCTATGATTATGGAATGAGGTATCCCATATCTGCATATGATATAGTTCAATATGAACATAGATATCTACTTCCCAGTTGCTTGTGTCAAAGGGACTGCTTCTACCCATTTTGTAAAATAATCTGTAGCTATGATTATATGGGTATGTCCATTAGAAGAATGAGGATGTATAGCTCCTATAAGATCAAATGCCCATTGGTGAAAAGGCCATTGTGTAGTAAAGGGAATTAGATCTCTCCCTGGAGCATGAATTAAGTTGCCATGCACTTGACACTTTTGACAATTCTTAGCAAACTTGATAGACTCTTTCTCCATTTCAGGCCAATAGTACCCAGCCCTAATAAGTTTTTGAGGTAGTGTTAAACCGTTCAAGTGTGACCCACAAATACCATCATGGACTTCCTCTAATGCATGTTGAGACTCTTTGCGTTCTAAACATCTAAGTAGCGTACCATCTAGACCTCATTTGTACAAATCATGACCAATGATGACATATCAAGAGGCATTACAGATAAGGTATCTCTTTTCATGGCGGTTGAAGGTATCGGGAATGATTTGGTCTTGGAGATAGGAAAATAGGTTTTTGTATCTGGATGAATCATGACCAACAATAGTGCAGATCATGTAGGTCTCAGGGGAATCATATGTAGGATAAGATAGTGTTTCCACCAGGAACTCGTAGCATAGCTCATGTTTAGGCTACTGTAATAAGGTAGATAGTGTTGCCATTGCATCGGCAGCCTTATTCTCTGTTCTAGGAATTTTCTCAAATGTGATAGATATGAAATACTTCTTTAAATCATCTACCATTCTCTTGTAAGGAATGAGCTTTTCATCTTTAGTTTGGTACACATCATTGACTTGATGAATAACAAGTTGAGAGTCTCCATGAATGTGTAGCTCTGTCACTCTCCATTCAATCGCTATTTTCATACCATTCAAAAGGCCTTCATATTCTGCAATATTGTGTGTACAAAGAAACTTTAATCTAAATGCTTTTGGTATGGAGTATCCTTGAGGAGTTATGAACAATATGCCTGCTCTAGATCCATTATGTGTATAGGAGCCATCAAAGAATAACTGCAATTCTCTAGAAGAAAGAGTCATGATAAAGGAATCAAGAAATTCCATTTACATTGGTGTATTATCAATCATAGGTGCATCTGCTAATTGATCAGTAATAACTTATCCTTTTATAGCTTTTCTTTCCACATATTCAATGTCAAATTCACTTAAGAGCATAACCCATTTAGCTAATCTACTTGTGAGGGCAGCTTTGCTTAGTAGGTACTTGAGGGGATCAATCTTAGCTACCAATTGTGTGGTATGAGCCAACATGTAATGTCTTAGTTTCTATGATGCAAAGATCACAGCTAGACAAGCTTTCTCAATCATTGAATAGTTCTTCTCATATGCAACCAATGTTCTACTGATATAGTATATAGCTCTTTCCTTTTTGTTCTCATCATGCTGTGCTAGCAATGTCCCCAGTGATGTATCTGTAGCGGAGACATATAAGATCAATGGCTTCCCATGAATAGGAGGCATCAAGATAGGCGGATTTGATAGATACTTCTTGATATGGTTAAAGTTGTTCTCACATTCTTCATTCCATGCAAAGGTTAGACCTTTATGTAATGTTTTTGTAAAAGGTTGTGATATATCAGCAAGCTGTGATATGAATCTCCAGATAAATTGTACTCTCCCTTGTAAGGTTCTCATTTGACTGATATTCTTGGGAGTTTGCATCTCTATTATAGCCTTGACTTTAGTTGGATCAACTTCAATGCCCTTCTTTGAGACTACGTAGCCTAAGAGCTTTCCAGAAGTGACACCAAAAGCACACTTCTTAGGATTTAGTCGGAGACTAAACTTTTCCATTTTGTCTAGGATCATGCTCAAGTCCTTTAGATGTTCATTTCTAATCATAGATTTTTCTAAAGTATCATCAACATAATCTTCCATAGTTCGATGCATCATGTCATGGAAAATCGATGTCATTGCTCTTTGATATGTAGCACCAGCATTTTTAAGCCCAAATGGCATGACATTCCAACAGAAGGTACCCCATGCACATGTGAAAGCAGATTTCTCTTGATCCTCTAGAGCAATTTTTATTTGGTTATATCCAGAGAAACCATCCATTAAGGAATACATCTCGAAACCCACAGTCATGTCCACTATCATATCAATGTTAGGTAGTGGAAAATCATCCTTACGGCACACTCTATTCACATCTCTAAAGTCTATGCACACTCTAATTTAACCATCTGGTTTAGAAATAGGTACAATATTCGAGATCCACTCTGCATAGTCAATAACTTAGATGAATCTAGCTTTCAGGAGCTTCTCTAATTCAGCTTTTACCAAGAGTGCAACATGAGGATGCATATTTCTCAACTTTTGTTTAACAGGTTTGACATTTGGAGCTATAGATAAATGATGCATTATAAGATTAGGATCCAATCTTGGCATATCTAAGTATTTCCATGCAAAGTTGATCTTTTTCTCTGTTAGGAATGTAGTAAATTTTCGCTTCTCTTCTTCTAATAATGATTGTGCTACATGTACCAATTGTGGTTCCTCTGTTGTTCCCAAATTGATAGATTGAGTGGGCTCAATTAGAACTTGAGATATGTCCTATAAATGACTCAGAAGGACATCAAATATCTCATCCTTAGGTGCCTTAGAGAGGTTTTCACCTTTAGATACCTCTTTTCTTTTTACTTTTGTAGGTTCTGAGACTGCCACAAAGTGGTTTTCACCCTCAGAACTCTTTTTCTTTTTCTTTTTATTCTTATTTTTCTGACTAAGATATTTGATGTCTGACTCCGTCATGCTAATGCTTGATTCACTGATGGAAGTACTCATAGGCTCAACTGCATTGAGGTAGCAAGCAAGGGCATAGTCATTTAGGAAGGTATAAATACCATGGCTTGGATTTGTGGAGGTTTGATCAATAAGTTCTGGATATTGGATAGTCAAAGTGGGGAAAGATTGGGAGATAGTGTTTAGGGATATGGATCTGTCATCATTGGTCCTAACCTGACACTCAAGTTCAAAGGTGATATTACAACTTAAGACATTCAATTCATGAATAGGCTCAACATCATCGTGGGAGTCCAATTCAGCCATAGGTGGATCAGACTCGATAGGTTCATCATTTCACTCTAGACTTACGTTGGGAATAGGTGCATATTGGTGAATAACATCAACATGTTTCTCTATAATAAGCTCATCTTCATCTGGTTCTAGAATGGCTCCCCATTCATAGTCATTTGAGTCAGCTTCTGATTCAGGATCTCTAGGAAATCTTAGAACATGAGTAAAGTCAGGGTGAATACCCCAAGAAGGGTTACCCTCAATTTTTTATTTGAATTCATACTCATGGGAATCAGTTTCAAAATAACTACCACCTTCTTCCTCTTGATTTTTTTTGAGATTAGCTGGTTCTTGTGTTGCAACTATCTCTTGATTAATAGTAGGTTCTTGTGTTTCTACTACATTAATTCTTTTGATTGGATCATCTGTATCATCAAGAAGGTCTTTGATCTCTTTAGGCAATTTTTCATAGGGGATGAGTTCTGAGCTATCTGAATCACTATCTGATGGTTCTATTTCTTCTTTCTTAAGAAGAGGTTCTCCTGGTGTGATCTGCTCTATGACATGAGAACAACTACCTTTGAGGTGATAGGGTTTCTTCTTAAAGCCTAGGCCAATAGTATTCTTATTTGCCCTACTAGTATGTGGGAGAGGTACCTCAAGACCTTTTCCTCTGACTCCTAGAGGTCCTTTACCTGAATATCCCATCTTAGCTATTAATTTATTTCCTAGACTGTATGACTTAGAAGAATCTTCGGATACTATAGAATCATGAGTTTGGACAATTGGGGATTTAGGTTCATCTTTGTATAGCCATGATAGCACAGCTTCATCCTCTTCAAACTCTTGCTTGGATACTTGTTCTGCCACAAAATTCTTTTTATATGCTTCAAGAGGTTCCTTAGGTTCAGGCTTGGATTGTTTCAAAGATTTCCCATAAGACTTAGGTGAGATAGGGAGAGATGTCAAAGATAAGACTGGCTCTATAATATATTCTCCCATCCCATTTTTTTTGATATTGACCTCTTTAGCAATGTCTTCCATTTTGGACGTTGAAGCAACATTTAGTTGTTCAATAGAAGATTCTTTGTTATTGGGAACAAGCTTATCAACACTTTCCTTCAATGTATTGCAAGTTATATTCAGATCTGCGGGGATAGTAACCTCTACTCCTTCATAAGGAAACTTCAAACATTGATGGTATGTAGAAGGAATAGCTTGCATTTCATGTATCCATGGTCTCCCTAGGAGGATGTTGTAGGCCAAAGGTAGATCAAGCACTTGACATATAGTATCTCTAATAACTGGACCTGCTCTGATAGGTAAGACAATGGTTCCTTTAGAAGATCTTTCTTTTTCATCATAGGCTTTGATAGTTATTTTTTTTCTAGGATCAATAGCCAATTTTGAAAATCCCAATTGTGTGATCAAGTTGTAAGAACAAGGCCAGCACCCCCATCTATCAACACACGTTTGACTCTATGATTATGGATCAAGACTTCTATATGCAAAGGATGATTATGTGGGTGACTCAAAGAGTTTTCATCTTCCTCTGAAAAGGAGATATATTGCGGAGATGTAAGATGTCCAACCATAGTCTAGAACCTGTCTAAATCAAGGTCATTAGGAACATTGGAACCGAGCAAAGCTTTGTCTAGGATAGCTCTATGAGCTAGAGATATTTGAAGCAACTCAAACATAGAGATTTTTGCATTAGTGTGCTAGAGTTGTTGGACAATGATATAAGATGTAGGCCTCATATCCTTTGGATTGGAAGATTTGGAAGCAGACTTCTATTTGGAAGCAGATGAAAGATTGAAGGGTATCTTAGGGACATTAGATGAATCTAGGAGTTGTCCTTTCAGATGTGCCTGAGCTTGTGATCAAGTAACTACATTAGCTAAGGAATGATCTCTTTCTCTTCGTACAATTGTGATGACATTGCAACTTTCAGAGAGACATGGTTCAACCATATTGATGATAGCATTATTTCCAAGGTAGGCATAGTTGACTTTTGCCCCCATATTAGGCTGAGAAGTTGAAACTCCTTAACCATGTTGCAGAAATGGTTCTGTAAATGTCGTATGATCATGATTGCTCTTAGGATTGTCAACTGTGATGTCTCCATTATCGATCAGATCTTGAATGGTGTGCTTCAATCATAAGCAGTTATTAGTTTTGTGACCTTTACCTCAATGGAAATCACAGAATTTGTTTTCTCTCCACCATTTTGGCTTGGGCTCAGAATCGGGTGGTCAGATCACTGACAAAGAGATGATGTTATCAGCTAGTAGATTTTTCATAGCTGATTCTAAAGATTCTCCAAGAGGAGTGAACTTTCACTATTTATCCCAAGATTTGTATTCTGGCTTCTTTTGAAATGGTTTGGATGACTTTTGTTCTGAAGCTTTAATGGCTTGGGAACCAAGAGTTAGGTTGTAGGTTGGTGCCTTTGATGGGGCATAGATAGTGTCAACAATGCCATCTATGACGATGCCTTTGTTCTTGTTCCAATTTTTGTTCTTATCTTTGGAACTAGATCCAAATTCGTACTTGTCTTTTTGAAGTGTGATTTCTCCTTTTTTCACAAGCACTTTTTTTATTTTGATAGCATTGTCCACCATCTTGTCAAAAGATGTATGATCTTGCAGTTGTAGAGGATAATTGATTTCTAGAACCAGGTTATTGATGAAGATTTCCAGTTTTTCTATTTCTGGAATAGGTCTGGCATATAGAGAGAACTTCTTCCTCCATCTCTTGAGAAATGTTAGGAATGGTTCTCCTGGATATTACTTGAGATTACAAATATCAATCATGGTGACTGGATGTTGAATATTGTAGGAGTATTGCTGATAAAACAATTTGATCAATTCCTCAAAAGTTTTGATAGTGGAAGGTAATCGAGAGAGATATTGAATGGCCGCTCCTCCCAGAGATCGAGGGAAGAGACACATCAGATAGGTTGGTTTGTGCATGAACTCCATTGATTGTGTACAAAATTCTCTGACATGATCTTGAGGATCTGAGTGTCCATCATACTTATCATACTTCAGCATCTCCACTCTTTTTGGAAATGGCAGCATGTACAAGTCTTTGTCAAATGGAAAAGGACATAGAGCCTCCATGGAGAACTCTTTGGGTTCCTTCTCTTTTTCGAGTTGATTTAGTTTGACTTGTAAAGCATGTATTTGTTTCATCATAGCTGTGAGTGGAGTTTCTTCCTCATGTGTGATGATAGCTTTGACATTAAAATTAGGAGGAAGCTTAGCTCCTTGATGAGCTAATTGTAAAAATTATTCCTCTCTATCTTCTTTCAAGAAATGCTTCATCATTCGTTTGAAGTTATCGTCGTTTTGATATTGAGCAATTTCTTCAGGTGTGGGTTCCTGATCTGCACCATGTTGAGATTGAGTTCTTTAAGAGCCAAAGTTTGTCCCTGCTTGAGACATGGTAGGAGTTTGTGGACTCCTTGGAATAGATTGATGTGGGGTTTGTTAGGTACCTCCGTGAATTGATGAAGGAAGAATGTAACCAGTTTTTAATCAAAGGTTGCTAGCACCATCATCTTTGTAAAGACCAGAATCGTGGAGTTGCTCAAAATTTGGACCTATGTGAGTCAAAGGTAAAGTATGAGATATTTCCCCAAATTTCTTGTGAGAGGAAGCTCTAGTTTCCACCATTAACCTTGGGTGAGGCAAAAGAATAAGATGAAGACAACTGAAGAATGACCTGAATCAAGATGATCAGATGACACAACCTTTTCAAGGTTTGATTGGTTTGAAGATTCGATTAGATGTGGGTGAAGGATATTGTGCCCTTGATGTATGGGTAGGTTCCCAAAAGATAGCGGACAAGATATCACAACACTTAGTCATTTTGATGATTGATTGAAGATTGATAGTTATGACAAGGTTTTGACACAAGATGATAAAGACTCAAATTGATTAAACAAAAGGCTGGATTAGATTCAAAAGACCACTTTGGGAAAATGATTGGATTCTCAATAGCTACTACTCTATTCTTGACATGGTGATTTGTTCGATAGATTCTAGAAATAGGCTAAAAAAGCTAAGTATCTGGCAATTTGACAACTTTCAAAATTTTCCCAAATGACACTCTGAAAAGCTCATACGATAGTGGGTATGCTATGAAATGATAGTTGAAAAGCTCGTACGATAGTGGGTATGCTATGAAACGAAAGTTGAAAAGATCGTACGATAGTTGCAAAACTCGCACGATAGTTGCTAGCAGGATTTGACTTTTTGAATTTGACAGGCAGAAAGACTCGTACGACACTAGGTTCTTTTCCATGCGACAGATGGGCAGTAATGAAATGACACTTGATAGAAACTCGTATGACTTTCTGACCTCCTGAGATGACTTTTGACTCTAGAAAAGAATTTTACTTCAGATTTTGCAAATTTTGAGTTTTCAGATTCGGATTGTTTGCAAATTTTAATGTCCAAATTTGAGGATTGTAACAAATTTGTCCATTTTCAATAACTAGATAGATAAACAAGCACGCAAAATAGCAAGCAAGTGATTTCAAGCATGTCTGAAAATAATGAACAAGGGCAAAAGCAACCTTGCACATGAACAATCAAGTGACTTATTCATTCTAATCCTCAGAAGCGCTAATTGTGTATGTTCCAAAAATGTTTTGCAATAACACACATATACCCTAGAAAATAAAAATTTGGCCTCGCTAGGGTTTTTAGTAATGGCTTGACTCTACAAATTTTATGATCCAAAGGGGTGAACTCCAATCCCAGCACACCAGGGTTTTGACATAGTCTGAGAATTTAATCAATCAGGAGCTGCTAGGGAGATCTGACAACCCAACAATGAATCACACCTATGAAGATTTCTTCCACAAGGACATTTATATAGCAATTGTCACTACCACGGTGAAAATGGCTATTACCACTTGAGGTTCTGTCAACGTGGTTGACTCAATTAAGGGAATGTCCACTACGGTTAACCCTCTCTAAAGGTGACTCACAAGATATACCACATGGAGACTAGTTCCAGATTCAAGGATTTGGGTTTCTGGTACTATCCAAAAAGGAAGTAGAGCATAATCCCCTAGCCTTTTCACTTTTAACCCAAACAAAGAAGACCGATTAATTCGACACGCTAAGACCAAGATTATCTCACAAAGATCTATGATGTCAACCCCTTATGACCTATCAACCTCTCCGAAGAGAGAATGCCTCGATCAAAAGTTGAAAACACACAGATCTAGTGGAACGTGAGACTCCCTTAGTATCCTTCCCACCTACAAGGGATCCTTCATTGAGAAGAATTTCGCTGGAAACCCACTCTCTCAAGATCCACAAATAGTGTTCATGGGGCCTAATTACTATGTGTAACAAAGATGCTAAAAGCAAACTATGTTCATTTTTATAGCCCAAATGAAGTTTGTGATAGGAAAGCAATAAAAGTCACTCAAGTTAGACACATGAGATGTTCGTTTTAGATCCAAAATCAAAGTTTTATCAGCTGAGAAGATTGCCTGAATTCCTTGCAACGCACTTAGTATATTTTTACCTATTTTTAGTAATTCTTGCACTTTTTCCAATCAAAACCAGCAGGAGTCAATCAAAAATAGAGAATTTCAATTGTTAAGATTAGCCGTTAGTCAAAATCTGAAAGCCAAATATGACAAACTACCTTGAAAAATGAAATGACAGTTGAAACCTGATGTCAAAACTCATATGACAGTGGGTCTATTACCAGACGACAGTTTGAAACTCGTATGACAGTGGGTATGCTCCCAGACGACAGTCCAAAAACTCGTACGACACTGGGTGTTCTCTGAAATGACAATTGAACTTTCAAATGATAGTGTGTATAGTATGGCATGATCCTCGATCCGATAGACTATCGTACGATAGTGGGTACAGTGCGAAATGAATTTTGTCAGAAACTCATATGAAGATTGTACGGACAGAAATTAAAAATCATAGTTTTGCACAAAAACTGAGAAAAAGATAGAAATTGATAAAATTGAATTGGAAACCCATTTCAGGGCCCCACAGTGGGTGCTAGAAATGTGTGTGTGAATTTTGTACCTGTTATGTAGACACAACACTTCAGTAAAACATTAGAGGTTAGCAAAAATTGAAATCGTGCAATGAATTGAAAGCTAAACTAACCAGGCAATTTACTGCCTTCTAATAGGTGCGAGTATGATGTTCTCAAATTGTATCGAGATCAGTGACCTTGACGACACCTAAATGAAGGATTTGAATGCAAAATCTAGATATGAATCAATGCAATTAATCTATTTTTTTGGATTTTAGATGCAATAAGATGAAAATGATATGAATCTATGATATGCAAAAATTGATATGCTATGATATGCTAAATGATCTAACAAATGAAAACTAATATGATATGAAAAACTATGCAATATTGATCTCACAAAGCTTGGATTCGCAAAGATGATTCTTCAATCTCCAATTCGGCAGCGTGATTATGCAATTCTTGTGGATGATTTGTGAAGAGCTAAAGCCTTAATTTATAGAAATCCAGGGCTTTGGAGGTGCATGAAAGAAAGCCATAAATCACTCAAATAACTCAGGTTGATTTTTGAGTTATATGAAAATAAAGAATAATTAACTCACAAAAACATGCAAAAGCAAAGTTTAACTCAAAATAGAGTTTAGCTTTAATTGATAATTGATAGTTGTCTACTTTTGTGATTGTGCATGCTTTATTTATGAATTAATTTAATAATAAAGTGATTTATTTCCAACTTAACTGATTTTTTGAAAAATAAAACAATTGATTTATGGGTTAATCAATTATTTTTCAAACTTTTAATCAAAAATAATATTATTAAAAATTGACAACTTCCTTTAATTAATTAAATAAGAATTTAATCAATTATTCATAGGATTTTGGATTTATTGTCAAAATTAAATAATACAATTTAGGAATAAATAGAATTAAATTCAATTAAATAATTAAGTGGCAGAATTAAATCTAATTAATTAAATATTGAGAATATTCAATTAATCAAACTTTAGGATAAATATGATTTATTACCAAATAATTATAAAATCAAAGATAATTAGGATAATTAGGAATATTACTAGGAATATTCCCCGATGCAGAATTTGAGATAATCAATTAAGATTCGATGATGTTCAGATGTGCCTTAGGTTAGGACTTCGATGTCAATTTCATTCAATGTGTCGATATAGAGGTTAATGAACTTATAGCCCATTTTTGGGGTATTACAATGTCTAGTTGTGTTCTTTATTGTGTTTTCTGGTTTGATTATGTTTTTCCTGTGATTTATCTTATTTGGGTATATGTCTATCCCGGTTATTATCATCCCTAGTTTGGGCCAATTTGTAACTCATTTTCTCCTACTTTTAATAAAAAAAATTATTGTTATAGATCAAAAAAAAAATACCTTCAGTTGTGTAGTTTTATGTTGAAACGTGGACTTTAAGATAATAGAAAAACCTAGCAGAGAGCCCTAACGACAATCAGATGACCTTACTACTAGAATAACCATGACCAATGCCCCCTAGAGAATATGACTTTCTCGGGACTTTGGTATAGACAAATTCCACTTTAGGATTAAAGGATATTTCTGATAGCTTGGTCCAAGATTTGATTATCACAAAAGTGACTAAAAGATTTTACAAGCTGAAACTTTTAGACTATCCAAGTGTGTAAGAGTTGTATTGATAGATAGAGTATTGATTACAAGTAGCCTATTTACCAATTTTTCACCACTTGAAAAAAATTTCTATTTTTTCTACCAAGGCGCATGTTTGTCAGGTTTTCATTGAGGCACTTTTTTTATTTTTCAATTTTTTTTGTACTTCTAATTTTTTTCTTTGATTCATCAAGGTGCCTGTTTGCCAGGTTTTCACCAAGATGATCATTTTTCAAGACTTTCTCCAATGTTTTTTAATTTTCTACTTTTCATTATTTTTTCTTTTCTTCGGGATCAATATTTTCTTTTTTTATATATTTCTTCAAGATCAAAATTTTCTTTATAGGTGTTGTATCAAGAATGTAAGGCGTAAAACTATTTCAAGTGGAGAGTGTTGATTGGATCTAATATGACATCTCCTTCAAGTGTAGCCAGTTGATAGGCTCCCAATCCATATGAAGTTGTGATAACAAAGGGACCCATCTAGTTGGGTTCATTTTTTCCTTTTTACTCTCAATTTTGTTGGTTCTTTAGATTTTCTCTTAAAACTAGGTCTCCTACCTAAAATGTTCTTGGTTTCACTTTCTTATTGTATCCTCTAGACATTATTTTTTGGTAGACTTTGAGATGATCAAACATATGTTTCCTACGCTTATCTAACAATTCAAGTTCTTGTAGACGTGAGATTCTATAGTTCTCAACAGTGACTAGATTTTCCAATGAAACCCTCAATGATGTAATCTCTACTTCAATTGGTAGCACTACCTCAAAACCATAAACAAGTACGAAAGGAGTTTCTCTTGTTGGTGTACTAATGTTGGTGTGGTATGCCTATAGTGATGGATTGATCTACAAGTGTCAGTCTCTTATGGATTTGTTGATTGTTCTATATAGGATCTTTAGGATTTTCTTGTTTGATACCTTAGCCTCTTTGTTACCTTGAGGGTAATACATCAAGGAACAGTGTTGTGTGATTTTGAAGTGTAGACATAATTCATCCATATCTTTATTTTTTAATTGCCCATGATTATCAGTTACAATTAATGAGGGTGCCTCGTACCTACAGATGATGTAGTTTAGGATAAATATTGAAACTTGTTTTCTTGTAGCATTGGCCAATGAAACTACTTTGACCCATTTTGTGAAGTAATCAGTAGTGGTGATAATATACATATGTCCATTAGATGAATTTGGGTAAATTTGTCCTACTAGATCAAAGGCCCATTGTTGAAAAGGCCAATGTGTGATAAATGGAATTAACTCCCTAGATGGAGCATGTATCAAGTTTCCATGAACTTGAAATTTCATACATGTTTTCACATAATGAATAGCATCTTTCTCCATTGCAGGCCAGTAGTATCCCACTCTTAAGAGTTTCTTGGCTAATGAAAATCTGTTTGAGTGAGACCCACACACACCTTTTATGGACTTCCTTTAATGCACGATTTGACTCTTCATATTCTAAACATCTAATTAGTGTACCATAAAGAGCACATCTATACAAGCCATTTTCAATGATTAAATAACACAATGTTGCTCTTATTAGGCATTTTTTCTCATTTTTCAAATAATTTTTAGGAAAGGTTTGATCTTTCATATAGGAATAAATATGGGCATATCGGGATAGGAATTGGGTTTCAATAGCACATATAATCTAAGAATCAAGGGACTCATAGGCTGGAAAGGGTAATTCTTCCACCAGGAATTCATAGCAAAATTGATGTTCCTCTAGTTGTAACATGGATGCTAAAGTAGCCATCGCATTAGCAGTTGTATTCTCTAACCTTGATATTTGTTTAAATGTGATGTAAACAAAATATTTCTTGAGATCATCCACCATTCTTTTGTAAGGCATTAGATTATCATATTTTGTTTGGTAATCATCATTGACTTGATTGATTATAAGCTATGAGTCTTCATAGACATGTAACTCAATGATTTTCCACTCTATTGCTAGTTTCAATCTATTGACCAGTGCTTCATATTCTACTATGTTTTTTGTGCATGGAAATATTATTTTGTAAGCCTTTGGTATTTTTTATCTCTAAGGCGTAATGAATAGATATCCATCTCTTGACCCTTGGTGTGTAAAAGAGCCATCAAAATACATCTTCCATGGGTGTTTAGTGAGATGCATGTTTGCTTCGTTAGGAAACTCTATGTGTAATGGCCTATCATCTATTAGTGGTTCCTCAACAAGTTGATCAACTATCACTTGTCCTTTGATGTATTTCCTATCAATGTATTCAATATCAAATTCACTCAATATCAGGACCCATTTTACTAATCTTCCTATCAATGTTTCTTTATTCAACAAATATTTGAGTGGGTCTATTTTTGCGACTAGCTTCACCTTGTGTGATAACATATAGTATCTAATATTTTGAGATGTAAATACTACTTCTAAGCATACCTTTTCAATTACTGAATAATTTAGTTCATATGAGACTAGAGTTTTGTTCATGTAGTAAATTTCCCTTTCTTTGTTGGTATCATCTTCTTGTGCTATTAATACTCCTATTGATGTGTCAATTGTTGATATGTATAATAAGAGTGGTTTTTTGTGAATCAGAGCCATCATAATTGGAGGATTTTCCAAATACTATTTGACCTAAGCAAAGTTCTTGTCACATTGTTCACCCCATGTAAATGTGACTCCTTTATTCATAATTTTGGTGAATCATTGAGCTTTGTCTACTAATTGATATATGAATCTCCTTATAGATTGTAACTTTCCCTAGAGTGTCCTCGTTTGAATAATATTCTTTAGAGGTTTCATTTTTAGAATTGTTTTTACTTTAGCTGGATCAACCTCAATGCCTTTTATAAAAACTATAAAGCCTAAAAAATTACCAAATGCACACTTTTTAAGATTTAACCTAAGTTGAATTTGTTCCATTATGTCAAATATTTTCCTTAGGTCTTCAATGTCAATTGTTCTGATTCTTAACTTTGCTAACGTATCATCAACATAGTCCTCCATATTCCTATACATCATGTCATGGAATATTTTTTTCATTTCTCTTTGGTAGGTTGCACTTGCATTCTTGAGACCGAACAACATGACATTCCAACAGTATGTACACCATGCACATGTGAATATTATTTTCTCCTAATCTTCAGGAGAAATCTTGATTTGATTATAGCCTGAGAATCCATCCATTAATGAGTACATTTCATATCTTGATGTGAGGTCTACAATCCTATCTATGTTTGGAAGTGGAAAATCATCTTTCAGGCAAGCTTTGTTTAAATATATGAAATTAGTGCAAACTCTTATAGATTTATCTGCTTTGGAAATAGGGACTATGTTGGATATCCATTATGCATAATCAATGGATCTTATAAATCCATCTTTCTGAAGTTTTTCTAGTTCCTCTTTCACTAGTAATGCGACATGTGGATTAATTTTTCTTAATTTTTATTTCATAGGCCTTACTCCAAAAGAAATAGATAAATGATGCATTATTAAGTCAGTATCTAACCTAGGCATGTTAGAGTAAGACCAAGAAAAGTTGATCTTCTTTTCCTTGGAGAATTTAGTGAATTGTGTGTTTTCCTCTTCTGATAAGGATTGAGCAATGTGAACCATTTGTGGAGCTTCAGTTGTCCCAAGATTAACTAGTTGTGTTGGTTTTATCAATACTAAAGATATTTCTTGGAAATGATCAGGAAGAATATCAAGAGTCTCATCGTTTGGTGCCTCTACAATGTTTTCACCATTGGATACATCCATTATTTTTACCATTTTAGATTGTGATACTGCCATGATGTGGTTTTCACCATCAGGTCTCTTTTTCATTTTATTTTTCTTTTTGAGACTAAGAAACTTGATATCCCCTTTTGTCATATTAACACTCCTTGCACTGGTGAAAGAGGTGAAGGGTTCACAAGCATTAAGATAGAAGGTTAAAGTATAGTCATTGTCAAAGGATAATAGGCTTGTGAATTTAGATTCAATCCAGTCTATGAGTTTGTGATTCAATAAGGATAGGGATTCATAGGGTCCAAGAGAAAGCACTACATTATTATCAATGTTAGTGACTAGCAAGATGATTTTGATCAAGTTAGCTTCTAAATAATTGTTAAGAATATTAAAGTCATGATCATCATTATCAGATTTCATGTTGGTGTTATGTAAGTCTAACCCTATTAACCTAGCATTAGAACTTTCTCCTTCTTCAAAGAGAAATCTAGGAGTGTATTTATATATTATATCAATCTCTATATCCATTGCAAAGTTAGAGAGTATGTCACATTCATATTCATGTGAATATGTTTGACTATTATCTAATATACCCAAGAAACAGGCTATAATCATTGGTGTCCCTTATTCTTCTTAAGAATTATTTTCTTCTTGTTGATTCTTACCTTCTTTTAGAGGTATTTGTAGAGATAGGGTTGCATCATGGTGATCCTCAAAATGAGGCATATCAATAATATGAGTAATAGTAACCAACTACCCTTAGTTAGGATGCATTTCTTATTGTTATAACTCATGTTCATCTTCTAACTCTATTTCAGATTTAGGAATGGTAAGAATGGTGCTTAGCTCGGATAGAAAATATCCTTGAAAGAGTAGTAATCTCTCATATGAGATTTTTTCTCCTTCTACCTCTTCTTCATCAGTTGAATCATATGCTCTATCAAATACATGACCATCTCCAAACACAGGATGAGATACTTCTTTGAAACCCACACCAATTTTATCTCTAGGGTTAGAAAATTCTATATGCATTGGTTCTATGATTCCTTATTTGTTTTTACCAAGTGGTCATTTTACTTTGTAACCCATTTGTTTCATGATATCATATCCTTTTCCATATTTTTTCGATGATATCTCCACATTTTTAATATTTCCATCATGTTCGTCTTTTTTGTATAACCATTGTAAGATAGTTTTTTCTTCATTTTCTTCTGATAAGGATGCCTTAGCTTTGACCATCCCCATTCCTTTATGAATTATTAATGTATTACCCTTGGACAATGTGAAGTTTGATGAAGGTCTTCCCTGAGATCTAGGAGATGAAGGTAAATATGTCATGGACATTAATGAGTCTATTTTATACTCTTACATCCCTATATCTTGGATATTCAACTTCTTTGTGAAACTTTGTAAGACCATCTCTTTGGAAGTTTTAGCTTCTTTAGAACTCTCTTTGTTATGTGGAATCAATATATTATCTGCTTGCTTGAGATTATTGCAAGGATAAGTTGTATCAATTGTTAGGATTAACAAGGTAGAACTAACAATTACATGCAAATATAACCAATATCAGAAAACAATAAACCACACAGAAGAGAACACAAGACACAAAGATTTAACGTGGTTCACCCAATCCTTGGGCTACATCCACCAACAGCGAGTCCAATATTTTATTATCCAGTGATTACAACCTGATTACAATCTATAATCCCTTACAGCTCAATTCCACCGTAAGTACTAAAATCATACATCATAATGAAATCCCTAACCCTAAGCCAATATAACAAGGTTATGTCGGTTAACAAGATAACCCTAAAATACTTGATGAGTCAACCTAAGAAAAGGCTTGACGAGTCAACCTAGGGAAATGTTTGACGTGTCAACTCAAAAATGCTTAACGAGTTAACCCCAAAATTGTACAGTACTTTCCTAGATAGTACTTTCCTGATCAGTCACCACAAGCTAACAATCTCCCACTTGGGGACTGATCAGACTCCACACCAAACAACAATCTCCCAATTGGAGACTAATCATGTAGCTAAACTGCTACCCTATGAGGCTCCCACTGGATCCAACCACCCTAGACTAAACTATCCTTTTATTCTATTCAGTCTAGTAGACCAACCGAAGTTGAACAGGAGTTCAACTTCTCCCTTGTTACTACCTTTGTAAACATATCTACTGGATTATCATCTGTATGTATCTTTTCCAACTTTAACTGCCCATCATCCAAAAATGACCGAATGAAATGGTACCGCAACTGTATGTGTTTTGTCTTTGAGTGCAAAGCAGGATTCTTCGCAAGATGAATGGCACTTTGGCTATCTGTATGTAGAAAATTATCCTTCTATGGATGTCCCAATTCTTCCATGAATAATTGAAACCATATCATCTCCTTGGCTGCCTCTGTAGCAGCAACATACTCTACCTCTGTAGTGGATAAAGCAACCACCTTTTGTAGTCAAGAAATCCAACTCACTGTTGTCCCTCCAATAGTAAATACATAACCTGTAGTACTCCTCCTGCTATCTATATCTCCTACCAAATCTGAGTCAACATAGCCTTGTACAGTAGTAGTAGAACCCCCAAAGTGTAAACACTTACTAGATGTACCTCTCAAATATCTAAGAATCCATTTGACTACATTCCAATGCTCAATACCAAGGTTACTCATATATCGGCTAACAACTCCCACTGCGTGTGCAATAACTGGCCTATTACATACCATAGCATACATTAAGCTCCCTACAGCTGAAGCATAAGGTGCCTTAGACATTGTAGTCTCTTCTTCTAGTGTCTTGGGACACATCTCCTTAGTCAATTTCAAATGACCAGGCAAAGGTGTAGTGACAGCTTTGGCATCCTTCATGTAGAATCTCTGCAACACCTTTTCAACATAATCAACCTAAGATAGAGTTAATTTTTTGTTCTTCCTATCTCTGCAAATTTTCATGCCAAGGATTTGTTTTGCTGCCCCCAAATCCTTCATAGAAAAAGATTTTGCTAACTGTTGTTTCAACCCCTTAATATGATCCATGTTAGATCCAGCTACAAGCATATCATCAACATATAAACATAAAATAATGTAGCTATCATCATCCAACCTCGTAAAATAAACACAATGGTTAGAATTACATCAAGTGTATCCATTCTCATTCATAAAAGTATCAAATTTAATATACCATTGCCGAGGTGCTTGCTTCAAGCCATATAAACTTTTCTGCAATTTACACACTAAACTCTCCTTACCCTTGACCTCAAATCCCTGTGGTTGTACCATATATATTTCTTCATTCAAATCACCATGAAGAAAGGTTGTTTTAACATCAAGCTTCTCTAAATGTAAATCTTCAATAGCCTCAATACTTAAAATTGTATGAATAGAAGTCATTTTAATAACTGGAGAAAAAATCTCATCAAAATCAATACCATGTTTCTGTGCAAATCCTTTTACGACTAATCTGGCTTTAAATCTTTTCTTACCTCCATCCTCTTCTTTTATCCTATAAACCCATTTATTCTGTAAAGCCCTTTTACCTATAGGTAACTTGCATAAATCCCAAGTCTAATTTTTTAGCAAGGAGTCCATTTCATCTATCATTGCAGACTCCCACTGAAGCTTTGTATCCACCTGCATAGCTTCATTATAACATTCAGGTTCACCAGCATCAGATAATAAGATAGAATACAAAGAAGGTGAAAATCTATCTGGAGGTCTACTTAGCCTTGTTGACCATCTAACATTCACTAGGGTGTGTAGTATTTGTAGTTGTTGTTGTTGCAGAGCATAAGGAACTATCAGAACATCAACTTTTGGAGTATCATCCAATACTACATAGTCATTTTATTTCTTCTCATGCTACTACAAAAGACTTTGTACAATACTTTCTCATTGAATATGACATCCCTACTTCTTACAATTTTATGATTTTCAAAATCTCAAAGCTTATAACCAAATTCATCAATGCCATATCCAACAAATACACATTTCTTTGACTTAGCTTCCAGCTTGGTTCTATTTTCAAAATCTATAAGTGCAAAAGCTTCACAACCAAAGGTTTTGAGAAAAGAATAACTCACCTTCTTACCACTCCATGCTTCCTCTAGAATACCATAGTCCAAAGGAGTAGAGGGGCCTTTATTGATTAAATAAACAGCAGTGTTCACAGCCTCTATCCACATATTTTTGGCCAGCCTAGCATGCAACCTCATACTCCTTGCATGCTCCATTATTGTCTTGTTCATGCGTTCAGCCACTCCATTTTCTTATAGAGTCCTTGGTATAGTTTTCTACCTGCGAATACCATTAGAGGAACAATAATCTTCAAATTATGTGCTACAATACTCACCACCATTATCAGATCTGAGACATTTTAACCTTTTACCAATCTCATTCTCAACCAAGCATTTCCATTTCTTAAAAGTTTGAAATACATCAGATTTCTGTCTAAGGAAATAAATCCATACTTTTCTTGTTGCATCATCTATAAATGTAACATAATACAAAGAGCCACCAAGGGAAGATACCTGAGCTGGTCCCCATACATCTATATGCACAAGCTCTAATCTCTCATTTTTCTTTTCCTTCCCACTCTTCACAAAACTAACTCTCTTTCATTTTCCATAAACACAACTTTCACAGAAATCCATATTGATACATTTCAAACCAAGTAAATCTTTCTTTGAATGAATTAATTTCATACCTTTCTCACTCATGTGCCCGAGTCTATTGTGCCACAGTGCTATGTCAGAATCTACAGCAACGGTTTGATGTTCTTCCTGCTCAACTGCAGCCACTGTTCCTGGACATTCATTATCTTCTGAAACAATTAAAGTAGAAGGAATAGTATGACCTGTACAAAGATAAAAGGTGCCTACTTTCACACCTCTTGCTATTACTAAAGAACCTTTTGAAACCTTCCAATTTTTATCATTAAAAGTAACTGTGCAACCCTCATCAGTGAGTTTCCCTACTGAAATTAAATTTTTACTCAGCCTTGGAACATGTCTTACCTCTTGTAATAGCCAATGATTCCCATTGTGCAACTTAATCTTGATTTTCCCTTTTTCCAACAATTTGACAGGGTTCATTATCTCCCAAATAAACTAGCCCAAAATCCCCTTGGACATAATCAACAAAATAACCTCTATGGGGTGTAGCATGAAATGAAGCACCCGAATCTAACACCCATGAATCATCAACATTTTCTAAAGACAAGAGCAAAGCATCCTCTTCAAATTTGTTACTTACCACATTTTCCTCCTTGTTTCCATCATGTTTGTCTCCTTGATCTTTCTTTCGAGACCAACAATCTTTCTTCTTATGACCTAGTTTTCCATAGTACCAGCAATCATTTGGCCCTTTGGATTCAGACCTCTTTCCCTTTGATTTTCCTCTTGATTTCTCATGATTTCCAGAGTTATTTCCTCTATCTCTTGTTCTACCTCTGCTTTCTGCATTCAATACACTACCTGATGTAGATGCCCCTGAGCTTTTCCTATGAATTTTCCCACTCAATATAACACCAATAACATCATCAAACTTTAGGGTATTAGAACTAGAAACAAAATTACTAACAGCCATTACCAAGTCATTCTAGCTTTCTGGCAAAGAACACAAAATCAAGAGAGCCTTAACCTCTTCATCAAAAGTAATTTTAACTGAGACTAGCTGACTTGTAACTATATTAAACTCATTCAAATGATCAATGACTGATCCACCTTCTACCATTTTCATATTAAATAAACGCTTCATAAGAAATACCTTGTTTGAAGCTGAAGGCTTTTCATACAACTTCGCTAGGGTATCCATCAAATCTTTAGCTTTCATTGCTCCAATAATATCGAATGCCACTGATAGTGCCAGGCATAGATGAATACTCCCCAGTGCCTTCCTATCCAAAATATCTCATTCTTCTTGAGACATTGTTGCCTCTTTCTTGGCTATTCCCTCTAATGGCCACCATAGATCCTTCTAATAGAGATAGTCCTCCATTTGCATCTTCCATAATTGGAAGTTCTACCCATTAAACTTTTCAACCTTCATTCTACCCTCATCTGCCATTTCTCCCACTTAACCGAGAGACTCTCCCACTGACTCGTGAGACTTGCTTCAGAGAATAGATGAAAGAACAAACAAAATAACCTGGCTCTGATACCACTTGTTAGGATTAACAAGGTAGAAATAACAATTACATGCAAATATAACCAATATCACAAAACAATAAACCACACAGAAGAGAACACAAGACACAAAGATTTAACGTGGTTCACCCAATCCCTGGGCTACGTCCACCAACAGCGAGTCCAATATTTTATTATCCAGTGATTACAATTGGATTACAATCCATAATCCCTTACAGCTCAATTCTACTGTAAGTATTAAAATCATACATCATAATGAAATCCCTAACCCTAAGCCAATATAACAAGGTTTATGTCGGTTAACAAGTTAACCCTAAAATACTTGATGAGTCAACCTAAGAAAAGGCTTGATGAGTCAACCTAGGGAAATGTTTGATGTGTCAACTCAAAAACACTTGACGAGTTAACCCCAAAATTGTACAATACTTTCCTAGATAGTACTTTCCTGATCAGTCACCACAAGCTAACATTAGTTGGAATTGTCACTTCTACTCTGTTATGGGGGAACTTTATACATTGATGGTATGTAGAATGTACTAATTACATTGTATGAATCCATGGCCCTCTAAGAAGAATATTGTAATAAAGTGGTAGATCAATAAATTGACATATGACATATTTCTCCACTTGCCCCACTCTGATAGGTAAAACAACTAATCATTTGGAGGATATGTCTTCTTTGTCATAGGATTTTATTGCAATCTTCCTTCTTGGGTAAATTTCATGTTCTGAGAATCCCAATTGTTTCATGAGATTAAATGTGCATATGTTCAAACCAATGCCTCCATTTATCAAGACATGCTTGACTCGATGTTTGTGAATCAATACTTCTATATGTAAGGGCTGATTATGCAGATGATTCAAGGGTTTGTCATCTTCTTCAAAGAAAGAAAAATAATGCAGGGAATTTAAATGACCAACCATAGTTTGGAATATATCTATATCTAAGTCTTTGGGAACATTAGTTGCAAGAAAGGCCTGATCAAGAATCTCTCGATGGACTAGAGAGATTTTTAGCAATTCCAAAATGGAAATTTGAGTAGGGTAATTGATCCACTAAGTTTTAATTTGGAGATGATGTCATTTGTTTGGATATTGTCTTAGAATTCATTGTCATAGTAGGTTTATTTGATGTGGAAGCTCCTTTAATTGTGAGCTTAGCTTGACTCCATGTCACAGTGTTAGAAGATTCTAATTTATCTCATACTCCCTTGAGATTAATCATGTTGATAGATTTTTCCCATGGTTCCAACATATTAATCACATTATCACTATTAGTTTATGTGTAATTGATCTTATTGTCGTTAGATGATTCACCTTTCTCGTAGTTAGGAAATGGTTGTTGGAATACTTTGTGATCATTGTTTGTATTATGTCCATCAATTTTTACCTTGTCATCTTTGATTAAATCTTGAATGACATGCCTTAACTTCATACAATTATTATTCTTGTGTACTATATTCCAATGGAAATCACAATAGTTGTTAGTGTTCCACCATTTTGGTTTCACTTCTGGCTCCCATGGTTTTGATTTAGGGAGTGTAATGATTTTTTTGTCTAAAACTGATTTTAAGACCACCTCAAGTGTATCTCCCAAAGGTGTAAATGTACATTTAGGTTTTGATAACCAAGGCTCATTCTGATTGCCAGGATTGTTGAAAGTCTTAGGAGTCATTAGTGTCATTGTTGTTGTATTGGAATTCTTGCTCGCTTGTAGACTCATAGAAACACCTCGGGTTTTAACCTTGTATTAGGTGTGTCTACAACTCCATCATTGACCACATGTTTATTCTTATTCCAATACTTATACTTATCCTTTTTGTTGTTAGAATACTACTTGTCTTTGCTATATATAGTTATTTCTCCTTTTTTTATCATTACTTCCTCAATCTTGAGCACACTATCTGTCATTTTGTTTAAACTTGGAGGACCTTGAAGTTGTATTGGGTAGTTCATTTCAGGCACCAAATTACTAATGAAGATATCCATATTTTTACTTTCAGGTATTTTTCTTGAACATCTTGTGAAGATTCTTCTCCATCTTTATAAAAATGATAGGAATTATTTTCCACTTTTTTGTTTTGTATTACACAGGTCTAGCATGGTTACCATGTGTTGTATATTATAGAAGTATATTATTGGATAAGTTTCTTGACTAGCTCTTCAAATGTTTTGATTCTTGTGGGTAACTTAGAAAGCCAATCCATGGCATTTCCTCCCAAGCTTCTTGAAAACAACTTCATCAAATAGGTTTGTTTGTGCATGAACTCCATGCTTAGGTACAAAATTCTCTTACATGTGTTAGGAATAGTCCCAAGAGATAACTAAGAGGGGGGGGGAGGGGTGAATCAGTTATCTGCAAGATTCAATTCTTTATCCAATTAAGTATAGAAGAACATTAAGCATAAACAAAATATAAGAATACTTAACACAACACCACAATTTTGGTTACAGGGAAACCCAAATAGGTAAATACCTCGGTGGGAATTAGCACCCACTATAAATTGCACTAGTGTATAATGATCCATGTTAGAAGATCTTACAACCTTGTTAGGAGTTGATCTTTACAATGCATTAAGTACAGTGACCTAGTCAAAGGTTGGACCCTTTTAGGAGTCTTTTATAATTAACCCTATTAGGGGTGAGGACACACTGTCTGGGAGCACGCTGCTCAAAGGGGTGAAAGTTGCAACCTTCTGCTTAATAGATACACACTATATCTGGATCTTGGTGAACTGCAAGTTAGCCCTATTGTCTGGATCAGTTCCAATGAATAGCATACACTTCCTTCTTAGTCACATAGACCTTCTACTGATGGATCAATACTTTGCACCTTCTGCTCTGGTCTTCTCTTTCAACTATCTGCCATACATAGCGATCACAACTTGACCAGCTATAAGTATCTTTCTCCAAATGATATAATCAAGTCAGCCTATTAGAAATTCCTTGAAATCATATTAAAGAAATAATATAACTCTCCAACAACATTTCCAACAACTATACTAAGCATGCAACACTAATTAGGACCGTACAACTCCATATGAGTAAATGCATCACTTCATACTGTCAGCTCCACCAAATTAACTGATACTTTCTTCTCATGTTGAATTGTGTCATGTACTCTTAACCAAACATTCTTAACTCTTCTCCAAACACTAATCCAAGCATGCATATCCAAATGATAGGCGCAAATACTACAACAATAAAAATAATGTCGGCTACATCTGATAAACTCGGGAAACTGTAACTATCAACTAGAAACATCATAACTCAACTTGTACTGCATAACTGACTCTACGTCCATGAACATAGCATCATACACATGTCTACAACATAAATATAAATGTGCAAGGCTCCATTCCAACCATACTACAAATCATATAATGAACTCTTCCTGGGACCTGTCAGGAACACTTACTGATACAAACAATTGTATTACTGTCTTCACTCAGAATCAACCTTTGCATCTATGATATCATGTTGATAACATATCTAGGAAACATATACTCAAGGATCTCTCCATCAGGCTTCCATGCATGTTTCTTAACATATGTTGTCATCAATGACAAACATACAGTCAGCATTGGCTTGCTGGCAAACCTCCAACAATCTCCCCCTTTGGCATTGATGGCAACATATGGAATGAAAAACACCACCAATCCAAATGTACAATTATTTTATAACATTCTCCATTTCCTCAACATAACTCCCCCAAATATGAATCCTCCATCTATTGCTGAATGCTTTGAATATCAACTGTTATATCTCCTTACTGTATACTCCCCCTTAATACTCCTCAACTGTATATACTCTTTCTTTTTATATTATTTTTCATGACTATATATACTCCCTCTTTGACATCAATAGAAAAGGGTGCCAAATAATTAAGCACTGGTACTACTCCTGAAGTAGATTAGTCAACCTTTCATCAGTCACTAAGGACTGATGCACTCCTACAAACTTTAATCAGATTCAAGGAAGGGAATTACTCCCAGCTTCTCCCTGAGATACTCAAATGTATCCTTCAGTAAAGGCTTTGTGAATATGTCTGCTAGCTGATCTTTTGTGCTCGCATAGTCTAATTTTACTTCTTTCTCTGCAACTTTCTCTCTTATGAAGTGATATTTTATCTCAATGTGTTTAGTCTTTGCACGCATCACAGGGTTATTTGATATATTGATAGTGCTAGTGTTATCACAATGAATAATAATAGGATAATCAATTTGAATTCCAAAATCTTTTATCATCTGCTTGATCCACACAATTGTAGAGCAATTTAATGTTGTTGCTACATACTCTGCTTTTGATGTTGACTGAGAAATACAATTTTTCTTCTTACTTGTCCAAGTAACAAGTCTATCTCCAAGAAATACTGCTCCTCCTGAGATACTCTTTCTATCATCCACGCATCCTCCCCAATCTGCATCTGTATACACATAAAGTTCTCCATTTTCTGAATTAGGATACCATAAACCATAGTCTATAGTTCCTTTCAAATATCTAAATATCCTCTTTGCAGCCATAAGATGACTTTGTTTAGGTTATGTTGCAAATCTTCCAACTATACCAACTACATTAGAAATATCAGGTCTAGATTGAGTAAGATAGATTAGTTTACTAATCATAGACTTGTATAAGGTTATGTCTACTTCTATTGAATCATCTTCTTTTGAAAACTTGCATCCTATTATCATAGGGGTACTTACTGGCTTGCAATCATCCATCTTTAACTTCTTCAATATATCTTTCACATACTTAGACTAATTAATGAAAATACCTTTGTCTGTCTGCTACACATTCAGTCCCAAAAAGTACTTGATAGGTCCAATCATGCTCATTTCAAATTCATTCTGCATTTCTTTAGCAAATTCTACACTAAGCTTGTCATTACCACCAAAAATAATGTCATCAACAAATATAACAACCAACAATAATCCATTAGGTGTCTCTCTTATGAATAAGTTACAATCTGTTGCTCCTTTCTTGAATCCAATCTTTGTCAAGTATCCATCAAGTCTAGCATACCATGCTCTAGGGGCTTGCTTAAGTCCATAGAGGGATTTCTTTAATCTACATACCATATCAAGTATGTCTGATAAAATAAATCCTTTAGGTTGCTCTATGTAGACTTCTTCCTTCAACTCTCCATTCGTAAATGCTGACTTGACATCCATCTAATATACTTTTAAGTCTTTGAATGTAGCATAGGCTAGAAATAACTTTATCGCTTCCAATCTTCTTACAGGGGAAAATGTATCTGAATAATCAATTCCTTCTCTTTGCGCATATCCTTTACATACTAGTCTTGCTTTGTTTCTTACTACTATTACATCTTCATTCATCTTGTTTCTGAATATCCACTTGGTTCCAATCACATTCTTATCACTAGGTCTAGGGACCAATTCCCATGTATCATTCTTAATTATCTGATCTAGCTCTTCTTTCATTTCTTTATGCCAATCTGAATCATTACATACATCTTCAACACTTAAGGGTTCGATCTGTGAAAGTAAGCATACCTCTTCATTATATGTGGAACTCTTTATTTTTTGTCTTGTCATGACTTTGTTGTTCTGATCT
Organism: Chamaecyparis obtusa; assembly: GCA_027943335.1. Lineage (NCBI taxonomy): Eukaryota > Viridiplantae > Streptophyta > Pinopsida > Cupressales > Cupressaceae > Chamaecyparis > Chamaecyparis obtusa. Next base: position 87,784 of record BSBK01002199.1, on the reverse strand, counting down.
CCAATGATGTCTTCCTTTGAGTGGTATCTAGATGTGAATTTAGGAACATTAGGTGTGACTCTCTCATCTATTTTTTGTGATTCTTCTTCACTTGTTTCAGGGTCATTGAATAATACATCAATGTTGTCAAACATTTCATCAACAATTGTCTCTCTATTCATAGGACTAGGTTCTTCTTCAACCATAGGTGCATAATCATGATATCTCTCTTGAATCATAAACTTCTCATCAATCTTTACATGTGCACTTTCAATAATCTTCTTCAGTCTTAAGTTAAAACATCTATAAGCTTTTATTTTAGTAGAGTAACCAAGAAAAATACCTTCATCACTCCTTGCATCAAACTTGCCAATAGCTTCATCTCTCTTGATGTAGCACTTGCTTCCAAAGATTCTAAAATTTTTCACAGTAGGTACATTCTTAAACCATAGCTCATAAGGTGTCTTATCTATGCTTGGCCTTAATTGAATTCTATTGATAGTATAGATTGTAGTATTGACCGCATCTCTCCAATAGATGGATGTGACCTTTCCTTCAATCATGATGGTGCATGTTGTGTCCAATATGATCATATTCCTTCTTTCTACAATTCCATTCTGCTGAGGGGTTATAGGTGCACTTAGTTGTCTCTTCATCCCATGTTCTTTGCAATACTCATAAAATCTGTCAGAGGTGAATTCTCCTCCTCTATCTGATCTCAGACATTTAATCTTTAATCCAAACTCATTTTCAACTTTAGCTTTGAATATTTTGAACTTCTCAAATGCTTCTGATTTGTCTTTTAAGAACATAACCCACATCATTCTAGAATAATCATCAACAAACAGAATAAAGTACCTTTCACCATAGTATGATCTTGTTTGAGTTGGTCCACATAGGTTTGTATGTACTAGATCCAATTTGTTCTATGTTGAATTATGTTTGCTTCTAAATGAATTCCTCACATGCTTTCCCATTACACATTCCCTGCATATTGTATCAACTATTTTTGCAATGCTAGGAAGATCTCTTACTGTCTTTACATTACTTATCTTTACTATGTTGTCAAAATTGATGTGACATAGTCTTTTGTGCCATAACCAACTGTCATCTACTTTAGCAAAAAAACAAATTGCTTCTGAATTAAGCTAAAAAACATTACCTTTTGTCTTTAAACCTGATGCAATCATTTATCCTTCCTTGTTATTAATGATGCATTTATTGTCTTTGAATTCCACCTGATATCCTTTGTCAAGAAATTGTCCAACACTTAGTAGGTTATGTTGCAAACCATCAACATAAAGAACATCACCAGTGTTGTTCTTTCTATCCAAGGTGATAGTTCCTCTACCAATGATAGGTTTAGGAGTGTTGTCTCCAAATCTAACCATGTCACCTTTGTACATATCTAAATGTACAAATCTATCTTTATCTCCTGTCATGTGATGTGAACAACCGTTGTTAATGATCTAATCTGTTCTGATGTCTGCTTGTGAAATCAATGCTAACTCTTGTGCTTTCTTTTCATCTTCAAGGTCCATTTCATCAAACATTTTCTCCATATCTTCAAGAGCAATGAATCCAATTTCATCTTCTGTTGAATCTTCATCTGATACTCCTTCTCTAGCATAGTAACATTCTTTTGTATACTTAGGCTTGTAATTAGTTTTGAACTTCTTGACTCTTGTAGGACACTTAGAAGAAAAGTGATCAATCTTGTTACATGAAAAGCATTTGAATGGTAACTGACCTTCATATTTCCCTTTTCCTTTCTTTTTTAGCAATCATAGCAATGAAATCATCTAGTGCTTTCTATTCATCATCAAAATTACCAGAAGTGTTCAAGGATTTCTTACCATGGATTGAAGTTTTGAAGGTTGTCTCACTTTTAGGCTCTATCTTCAAACTTGATATCTCAAATGTTGAAATCTTTCTTATTAAGGTCTCTCTTTTGAAGCCTTTTGAAAATTGCATAGTCTCATCTAGGATGTTTATCTTTCTCTCATATTCTGGTGTCAATGTAGTCATCAACTTATCCATTATGTCTTCTTTTGAAATTTCTCCACCATTGTTTCTGATTCCTACAACTGCTTCATTAATCCTTTGATTGTAGGCTCTTATGTTCTCTTCAAGTAGCATCTCCAATGTATTGTACTTTTTCTTTCATGTCTTTCTACGTGCATTCTTGGCTTAGACATCTCCTTCAAACATGTCTTCTAGATACTTCCATATCTTGTAGGCTTTATCTACTTTCTTGATCTCTAAAAACTCACTGTCAAATAAGGCATTGATAAGGGCTTCCTTGGCAATAGCATTTTGAGTGAACATCTCCTTCTGCTTAAGAGTTGCATCTTCCTTTGCAATATCTGATAACGAAGGGATCTAAACTTCTTTAGTAGCTACTTCAAAAATCTCAAAGGCAATGCACTGCAAATGTGTCATCATTTTGTTCTTCCAATCTAGATAGTTTTCTCCATCAAACTTAGGACTTCCTTTTATAAATAATACCATCTGATCAACCTCAAGTTGTTAAACTTTCTCTTCGAGGCACTTGGCTCTGATAAAAATTGTTAGGAATAGTCCCAAGAGATAATTGAGAGGGGGGGTGAATCAGTTATCTACAAGATTCAATTCTTTTGTCCAATTAAGTATAGAAGAACACTAAGCATAAACACTAGGTAAAAACTCTGGTGGGAATTAGCACCTACTATAAACTGCACTAGTGTATAATGACCCCTGTTAGAAGATCTTACAACCCTGTTGGGAGTTGATTTTTAAAATGCATTAAGTACAGTGACCTGGTCAAAGGTCAGACCCTATTAGGAGTCTTTTATAATTAACCCTGTTAGGGGTGAGGACACACTGTCCGGGAGCACACTACTCAAAGGGGTGAAGGATGCAACCTTCTTCTTAACAGATACACACTATATATGGATCTTGGTGAACTGCGAGTTACACCTACTGTCTAGATTAGTTCCAATGAATAGCATACACTTCCTTCTTAGTCACATAGACCTTCTACTGATGGCTCAATACTTCACACCTTTTGCTCTTCTCTTCTCTTTCAACTATATGTCATACTTAGCGATCACAACTTGACCAGCTATAAGTATCTTTCTCCAAATGATATAATCAACTCAGCCTGTTAGAACTTCTTTGAAATCATATTAGAGAAAAAAATATAACTCTTTAATAACATCTCCAATGGCTATACTAAGCACGCAACACTAATTAGGACCATGCAACTCCATATGAGTAGACATGTCACTTCATACTGTTGACTCCACCAAATTAACTGATACTTTCTTCTCATGTTGAATTGCATCATGCACTCTTAACCAAAAATTCTTAACTCTTCTCCAAACACTAATCCAAGCATGCATATCCAAATGATAGGTGCAACTACTACAATAATAAAAATAATGTCAGCTCCATCTGATAAACTTGAGAAACTGTAATTGTCAACTGGAAACATCATAACTCAACATGTATTGCACAACTGACTCTGTATCCATGAACATAGCATTATACACATCTCTACAACATAAATATAAATGTGCAAGGCTCCATTCCAACCATACTGTAAATCACATACTGAACTCTTCATGGGACCTGTCAGGAACACTTACTGATACAAATAGTTGTATTACTATCTTCACTCATAATCAACCTCTGCGTCTATGATATCATACTGATAACATATCTAAGAAACATATACTCAAGGCTCTTTCCATCAGGCTTCCACGCATGTTGCTTACCATATGTTTTCATCAATGACAAACATACAGTCAGCATTGGCTTGCTGGAAAATCTTCAACAACATGATCTTGCAAATCTAAGTTGCCAGTATACTTATCATATTTGGAATAGCAACATCTAGAAATGGAATCATACATACATCATTGTCGAATGGGAAAGGACAAATGTGTTTCAAGGAGTATTGTTTTGATGGTTTATCTTTCTCCTTCTTTAGGTCTTGGATCTCGATTTGCATAACAAGTAATTATTGAGTCAATATGGATATAGGAGTGTAGACACCTAAAATTGTCCTTCGCACTAATATTAATTTTTATTAATATTTTCTCTTAATATTATAGTTGATTTTTATTAATTGACTTTAATCATTATATTCTTCTATTTATTTAAGTTAATTTTATTTTATTTAATAAATTCATTCTCTCTTTGTATTTAAATAAATAAATAAAATACTATAATATATTAAATTTAATTTAATATATTATACTTCCATTTCACTTTATAAAATAAATTTTATTTTTTTCTTTCTTTCACTAGCCTAAAGTTATTCTAAACCATGATTAAATTAAATTTATTTTAATTTAATTCATTTTCTCTTTTTCCTATGCTTATATTTTTTTAATATTCCTCTAAATTTTATTAAAAGGTAGATTACCTCTAAACATGTGCACAATCACATTTTAAATTTCTCTTTCCCTCTAAAAGTGAAGTTTGACTTTTGCATCTTTTATCACTTTATCTTTTTCAAACCCTACCTAACATCCTTTTGTCTCTTAATCCTAGCCACTCATTTCATTTTGTCACTTCACCTTTTTCAAACCCTACCTAACATATTTTTTCCTCTTAAACCTATCCACTCATTTCTTTTTGACTCTTCATCTTAGCCACTTCCCTTTTGTCTCATAATCTTGGTCATCCATTATTTTTGCCTCTTAATCTCCACCATCCAATGTTTTTCATTTTCTATAAAAAGAAGCCTCACTCCTCATTTTTAAAATTAATTAATTCTTCTAATGTTCTTCAAGGCTGAATTTTTCTCAATGCTTCTCATTCTTATGCATCTTCTAGCTTTCTCAATCATTCTAGTTCTTTTATTCATTGCATTATAATTTTGTTTCTAATCTAGATCTTGTTGCATCTTTAGCTTAGATTATTAATCTTGTTGCATCCATCTTAGATCTTAATCTTATTTTCATTATCATTGTCTTTATTCAATCTTGCATCAATCTTAATCTTTATCATTGTGAAGCTTGGGGTAAGTTTCTTATACTTGTTCTTAATCCCTTCACCATCATCTAGCTTGCATCTCATAATTTTGCATTAGTTTTGCATTTCATTTGTGTTAAAAGAGCATACTCACAATAATCTCAAAGAAAAAATCAAAACAGGCTTTGGGTGTCCTTATTTTAGCTCATCGGAGGTTGTAGTGAAAGTTACTTATTTTGTTGCATTTGAAATGACTAACATCTAATGTGATTTTGTTTAGTGTTTTGGTATTTTTCATTTGCAACAAATAGGTTCATATTTTCAATGCATACATTTTGGCATGCCCAATGGGACCCACATCTCTATTATATCTACAATTTTAAAGATTTTTTTATGCTAATGCTTGTATAGGTTGAGTTGAAGACAACCTTAAAGTTTTTTAAAATATGTGATCATATCTTTTAAATGGTTTGGATTTTTTGTCTAAATTTTTTTCTACAAGTGGGGGATCATCATAGTATGTCTCAGTCTGAAAATCAAATTTTTTTGATTAGTTTTTCGCGAGTTATAATTTTTTTTGTGATTTTTAATGAAAATTAATTTATGGTTGCAAATCACCATATTTTTCAGAAAGCTTTACATTATCGGAAAGGTCTGAGAATTATACACATGGCATGTTCTTTGTGTTTTTCATTTTGATGCACTAATATGGCTCAAACAACCAATCTTTGAAAACTGGTATGTTTTGATAAATCCAGTCTCTAGGGCACAAATTAAGGAATTTTTCCAAAATTTTTACATTTTGGAAAGATCTCACTTTTTTAGCGAGGGTATATTTTTTGCATTTCTATTTTTGGGGCCGAAATAATATTAAAAAAAAAATAGATCTTTTTGACTAGGTCAAATGCAAAAGAAATAAAATTTTGTGATGAGTATGCACTATATTTGCACTTAGTTCAATGCATGGTTGAGTTTTCTTGTAATTTTTTGATATTTTCTATCTTCTAATAGTGGTTTTGTAGAACAATTGACCAAGATTAAGACATTTTGAGACTACTAATCAATTTGTTTTGTAGGACGTTGTTTGAAGATCTTGAAAAGATTTGAGACTACTAATTCATTAGTTTTGTAGGTTGCCTTGGAGGTTCAAGAAAACATTGTGTCTACTTTAAGTTGATTTTTATAAGTACCTATTTTAAATAGGAAGGTTCATTTCTTGTGATTTAATTGGGTAGTAGGAGAGTATGCTCTTTCCTCTTTAAGGGGAAATCAGAAATCTAGACCTACTTAATTTGGTCATTAGAAAAGAATCTTGAGTAAATCAACATGTGCTTGATGTGTTTGAGAGAAACTATGGAGTAGGAGAGTATGCTATTTTCCTTATGGAAAATTAGAAATCTTCACCTCCATTAGCTATCCATCTTACTTTTCTTGCATTTACCTTTAGAGGGCCTGCCAAGAGAGCAATCTTTTGGGAACGACCCAAGTGGGGAACAAGCCAACCCAACTAATCCACCCCACTATAATCAAAATATTCCTTTAATCTAAAGAGAGGGAAGACGTGGCTATTTCTACTTCTAATGCTTCTTCATGTGTAGGGCCTAGTTGTTTAAATCTTATTAAGCAAGACTACATTTGACTAGGTTCTTATTTATAAGGGAAGTACAATCAACTTGTGTAGGGCCGAGAGGTCTAAATTTTACTTGCAAGACTATGCATTTTGGGTGCTTGTAGGGCTATAGGCCTTAATTCTACTTGTGGAATTACAAGGGATAGTCATGAATGGAGGACCTTACTAGACACCTAAGGACTTAGAGGCCAACCATTTTAGTCGTGTGACTTTCTTTGTGAAAGGATTGATCCAAGTGGACTTACCCTGATCGCCCCAAGACTACTCACCATATGTGCTCCCTTGGATGCTAAAGCTTGAATTTGGCCATGTGGAAAGATATGCGCTAAGAACATTGATCTCTTCCAATTGATCCATAACTTTCATGTCCTAGGAAAGGCCATTCAACCACTTAATTGTGGATCTAAGAGCATCAAGTTGTGGGAAAAGGTTGGAACACTTCCTTTTGGACCTTAGGTAGTGTGTGCTTGATGTGTCTTCAATTGTGTTGAGACCCGTGGAAATATTTTTGGACATGCACATTTCACTATTGCTTTCTATGTTCTAATTCAATCCATATCTCCCCTATCATCCAAATCAATCACATCATACATTCAGCTTGTCTTCAAATATCCCTAACCTATCTTTCCACTTCATCCATTCTTAATCCAAGTCTTATCAACACCATCTTCTAATCTTCCACTTTTGACTTACAAGCACCATCATAATCTTTGGACTTTAATCATCATCCAAATCAAATCAAATCCAACCTTGAGGCCCTGCCCTCACAAATCCAACATCAAAATCAAATCAAATTGATCAAAATTCTTGAGGCCCTTCCCTCTAAATCAATCGATTCCATCATCCAATGATATCAAAATCCTTGAGGCCCTTCCCTTTTAAATCAAAGTCCAAACTTTCTCCTAGTCTTAAGTTCATCTTTCATTTGTCACCAAATCTTTCCATCTTAAATCAAATCTTTCTTTACATCATCTTCTTGTAATCCAGTCCAAAATCTCTAATTCAACCATCATGAATATAGATTGGTTTCACAAAATGGTTGAGGACTTTAAAGTGCCAAACCCTAACCCTCAAACTATACCTCCAATCCAACCCACCTACCAAATCAATCCTCAATTCATATCCAATCCCAATCCATATCATATTCATTATCGTTCTTCTACATTTGATAAGGGAAATCCACCTCAACATCCTTCATCGACACATAATTCCTTCCATCACCCCCATCATGCCTCTAACATACTCAATCTTACCCAAGAGATTTAAGAACTTAGAAATACCATTCTAAGCTTGCAAAATGAGCATCAAAAGAAAACCTTTGAAGACATATGTCCTCCCGCAGTTATCCAAATCCATAATTCCCATATCCCATACTATCCCAATTCTCCACCTAATCTCCCATACTTTGAGCTTAATGTCCAAAACCCTAATCTAAATCCCCTACCTAAGCCTCAACTTCCACACAATCCTAATCCTCCAAAACCCACATCATTCCTATCCTCCAAAGCTTCACAATTACCCAAAGATAGATAATAAACTCCCCTTGTAGACCCTCTTGATGTCATATTCCACCTACTTTTTGACTAAAACATGATGGTGTTTCCCAACACTATTCCCTTTGATGAGAGTCAACCCAAGCCTCCTTGGTATAAGGAAAATGAATATTGTGATTATCATCGCATCAAGGGTCATGATATCAAGAAGTGATTAAAGTTTAAAAATTTTGTCCAAGACCTCGTTGACAAAGGAGAGATTGAAGTTGAAGATCCTAACCCCTCCATCACATCACCCCCACAAGTCTGCACATGTCAATACATTGTCCCAAAGCATGCTAACAAACATTCCTCTCATATGCTAGATCCAAGCATTCCTCCACTCCTTGATCCCCTTATTTTGCAAAATCCACATATCCCTCTTGATCCACCTCATTATTCCATTCCTAATCAAGATCAAGGCATTCCCTCCACTCCATTCCACGATAGCCTTCCATCTCAAGATCCTACCATCCCTTTCAATCCACCACATAATCCTCCCCAAAGTCAAGATAAAAGTACCCCTTCATCTCCATGTAATGATTCCAATCCCTCTCAAGATCCCAGTATTCCCCCTAATTCCCCTCATGATCCTAATCCTCCACAAGATCTCACTCTCCTTGATCCTCCATCGCAAGATCCTAATCCATCACAAGATCATATTCCTCCTCAAGCTCTTATTATTCCTAATAAGGAGCCTCTCAAAGACAAAGGAAACCTTACACTTGATGGCCTTGGTGATATCGCTCACTCTACATATGCTCATATCCCTCCTACACCTTATATACCTCCATTCAAGCATAAACATATTCCTTCATTATCTTCCAAATCCATCTTGGGCCCCTATATCCCTAAAGGAAATCCTTTATCTCATCCGTCCATTTTGGGCCTTATATCCCAATGCTAAACCCTTCATCCTTTCCATCCATTTTAGGTCCTTATGTTCCTCCATCCACTATACCTCTCACTCCTAGCTCATCATTTATTTCTTCCACCATACCTCAAGATCAACAAAGGCATGCATTCTTGAGATATTTCTATCCATCCATCCATCAAAACCTGTTATATGAGCCTCATTCATCCACAATTCCCAAGTCTTTTGGAAGCAATTTGGATGCACAACATACAAATCAAAAATACAAGAATCCACTTACATATGAAGATCACCATGTCCTATCTAATAAACATGTGGCTACAAAGAAGAGGGAAATACTCAAGAGACCACAAGGGTTCTCCAAGAAAAAAATAAAATCAAAGAAAATATGGATTCCTAAATCCACCATGGAAGAAATGCAGTCAAAAGAAAATAAACATAAAGAAAAATCAAAAGCTATGTGGATTCCCAACTCTATCTTAAAGGACTAGAATATAAAAGAAAATTCAAAGTTGGCATTCAAGCTTCCACAAAATCCACATCACTTCCTACATCAAAACCTCACACTAGCCAAACCATTATCCCTTCACCTATCCTCTACTCTTCAAGGTATGTGATGATGTTGATATTTCCATCATTTCTACCTACTCCCACACAAACCTTTCAACACCCTATCCAATATCCAACTCCTATATCTACTCCCTATCCTTCCATATCATATCCTCACATTCCTCTTACCCCATCTTATGCATATATCCTTATCCATCATCTAGCTTATCCTCCATATCTTTCCCCTACCTTCACTATTATCAGCATCTTTGATCTTACCTTTCAGCAGCCTTGGCCAATCATAGCATATCTTTTTGAAGGAACGTTATCCAAAAAGCATCAAGCTTGAATTCCTCCAACAACAAAAAAAATTCAAAAAATAAAGGCAAATAAAAAAAACCGTTCAATGGTGAAAATTTGGTAATCAAGCACCTTCAGCAAGTACCATGATGAAAACCTGACAAACAGGTGTCATGTGTAATCCCTCCCCCTCTAGTTTTTCTTCATACTTGGGGGAAATTCCTTCTTGCTATATATCCATAATATCTTCCCTATCATCTACTTCATATACATATCATATCTTTTCCATTCATTTATCCACCTCCCTTTGCACTCTATGCTTGGGGGAAACCTCCATCCATTCCATGCTATCTTCCACATTCCCTATCCACCATCCATTGTCATGTTTGAGTGCATTATCATTTTATTTCCCATCTTTGATCTTGACTATCCTATGCATCCCCTCTATCCATACATACCTTCCATAACCCTTACTCTTTATCCATCCATTTTCCTTCATAATTCCATCCATTTTCACATATTTGATCTTGGCATCCCTATCCTCCATCTTGTAGTCCTCATCATATTTATTCTCTTAATCCATCATTCATGATACTCTTTGAGTCTATATGCCTTCCCATGTCCTTGATTGTGATCATCCTATACATTTCCTCCATCCATTATCTATTATCCAATTCCATCTATATCCTCCATATCATTATCCCCTATCCTCTTCATATCCTCCATCTCATATCCCTTATCCATCTACCTTCCACTTCTAAATCTTTGATCTTTATGAAAATTAGAAGCACTAAAACATCCATGCATGCTTTGGACAACACAATCCTTCAATTCCTCCATAAAATATCATTTTCTCATTATCGATTCACTTCATACATCCTTTATCCACCATCCCTCCATCCTTAAACCTCCACACCATATCACCTTTCTCTCCATCATCCCCATCTCCTATCCCCATCCTTCCATCCTATACATTTTTATCCTCCATCTTTCCATCCTTTATTCTCCTCCTTCTTGTGTGGGGCATTTAACTCCTTTTACACATAGTTCTTGGAACTCCATCCCTATATCCTCCATCCTATAGTCTTCCATATCCTACCCTTACATATCCATTCATTCCATCTATTTCCTATCCAATACCTCACTTCCATCCATTCATCCTCTAACCAAACATCTCTCCATCCTTCCATCCTCTATCATTCCTTTTTTATCCCTTGTCATTGGTCCCACTCCACTTCTCCTTTTTCCTATCCAATCTCTCAATCATCCTTTCATCTTATTCAAACCATCTTGTTTATCAAGTTTATTTACCTTCTAATCCAATCCATTTATTCCTCTTCCATGCTTGTCAATCTCATCTTATTGAATCATCTTCTATTCCAATCCCATTCTATCCAATCAACCCATCCAAATAAGTTAACAAACAAAAAAATCAAAAAATCCCTATAATCCAAAAGACCCCAAGTCAGTCAATTCAAGTGCAATCAATACTAATCCATGCACTGCAATCTTTCAATCTAGCACATTAATCTGTAATCAAGTCTTCATCTTAAACCAAATTAGTTGATAATCATTTGATCAATTTCAAATCCAATCATCATCATGGGATGTATCCTTCCCAATCCTTGAGGCCATGCCCTCCCAATCACTCAATCATTCTATCAATCAATTGGTTTTCATCTTGACTAGGGGAAATATGTTGGTTTACTTTTGGTTTGTGTGCATGCTTTCTTATTGCTTGTATGTATTAGTATTTTTTGCATCTATCATGGTCTTTTCATCCTATTCACAAGGGCATCATGGTCTTCCATATCATGGTGTCCTAAGACATGTGGTTTTATTTGACCTTTTTTATCACATACTTGGGACATGGTCATCTTGGTTCCTCATACCTTGGTGCATAATGTCAAGTACAACATCAAAATAAGATATGCTCTCCCATGTTGACACAATGATAGTTTGCATTTAGGTTCATTTTTCATTGGAGGCCTTCTTTTATTCACTTTTGCTATCCTCACCCTTCTTTTTCGAGAAAATTGTCAAAATTATTTTTTTTGCCCAATTTTCTCAAGGGGGAACATCCTCATCCTCTTCACATCATCACTTAGGCATGACTCCTGGGGCATCTTATTTTCTTCTTCTTTGACGCAATACCGATTTTGACACTGCATCAAAGAGGGGCAAAATGTAGACACCTAAAGTTGTCCTTTCACACTAATGTTAATTTTTATTAATATTTTCCCTTAACATTATGGTTAATTTTATTATTGATTATAATCGTTATATTCTTCTATTTATTTAATTAAATTTACTTTAATTAAATAAATTTATTTTCTCTTTGTATTTAAATTTTATTTAAATACTATAATATATTGAATTTAATTTAATATGTTATCCCTCCATTTCCCTTTATAAAATAAATTTTATTTATTTTATTCCTCCACTAGCCTAAAGTTCTTCTAAACTATGATTAAATTAAATTTATTTTAATTTAATTCATTTTCTATTTTTCCTATTCTTACATTTTTCTAATATTCCTCTAATCTTGCTTAAAAGATAGATTACCTCTAAACATGTGCACAATCATATTTTCCAAAGTAGCCACCTCTCCATCTTTTTTCTCCACCAATCATTTTAAATTTCTCTTTCCCTCTAAAAGTGAAGTTTGACTTTTGCATCTTTTGCCACTTCATCTTTTTCAAACCCTACCTAACATCATTTTGCCTCTTAATCCTAGCCACTCATTTCATTTTGTCACTTCACCTTTTTCAAACACTACCTAACATCCTTTTGCCTCTTAATCCTAGCCACTTGTTTATTTTTGTCTCTTCATCTTAGCCACTTCCCTTTTGCCTCTTAATCTTGATCATCCATTATTTTGCCTCTTAATCTCCACCATCCAATTCTTTTTATTTTCTATAAAGGAGGCCTCACTCCTTATTTTAAAAATTAATAATTCTTCTAATATTCTTCAAAGATGGATTCTTCTCAATGCTTCTCAATTCTTATGTATCTTCTAGTATTCTTAATCATTCTATTTCTAGTTCTTTCTTTGCATTCTAATCTTGTTTCTAATCTAGATCTTGTTGCATCTTTATCTTAGATTCTTAATCATATTGCATTCAATCTTTTTGCATTATCATTATCATTATCATTATCATAATCTTGTATCAATCTTGCATCAATCTTAATCTTTATCATTTGTGAAGCTTGGGGCAAGTTATTTATACTTGTTCTCAATCCCTTCACCATCATCTAGCTTTCATCCCATAGTTTTACATTAGTATTGCATTTCATTTGTGTTGGGAGAGAATACCCACAATAATCTCAAAGAGAAAATCAAACAAGGCTTTGGGTGCCTTTGTTTTTAGCTCATCGGAAGTTGTAATGAAAGTCACTTATTTTGTTGCATTTGAAATGACTAACATCGAATGTGATTTTGTTTGGTGTTTTCATATTTTTCATTTGCAGTAAATAGGTCCATATTTTCATTGCATACAATGAGTATCAATTTATCTTTGCTTTAATTGATTTACATCATATTCTTTAGGTAATTTTACTCCCAAGGATGTCAATTCTAAGAATTATTTTTCTTTATTCTCCTCTATGGTTCTTTCAAGTAATTTTTGGAACCTTTTACTCCTTTGGCATTTCTAATAATATTCTTATATTGGTGCTTCATCGCTATCAGAGTTATAATGATGTATGTGATCATCATCTTCACCATGGTTGGCTTGATTCTCTCGATCTTCTTGATCATATTGATTGTCATTTCATTCACCGCAATTATAGTTAAGATTCGACATGCTAGTAGTATTAGGGATTTTTGTGTGAGTGGTACTTGGAGTAGGTGTCTTTGGTCCAAATAAAAGATTTCTCTTTGAAGTTTCTCCTTGTCCAAAGGTACGAAATCTTGGGATCTCTTATATGAAAAAGGATTTTATTTCAAATTAATGCTTAATGTCTGGTATTAACCATGAAAGCATAGTAGGTGAATTTCCAAAGTGTCTCGATATGTAAAAAAGGTCTGATAGTGTCCAAGTGTGTTTGTCCAAGGTTACAAATGTGGTTTGAAAAGGTGATTATAACTAATAATTTCTAGTGTCAGAGGGTTAGAGTGCCCTGATATTGAGCTAGGAATCAAGTGGATTTGATTGTGATAAGATAACATGACTTTACAAGGAAGGATTAAAAACCAAATAAGTGTGCAAGGTACAATACTAAGAAATTGCTCAATGAAAATAAATAAGGAAATAGTTCCCGCACACAATAATCAAAGAAAAATATCATGGCCCATGTCCTTGTTCCTTTAGTCCATAAACATCCTTGAGTCACTTGGAAGACATGATAAGCACAAGTCATGATAAGTTTGTCTATGATAGGTGGTGTTGAGAAACACCTTTGATTGATTGTGTTTATTTTCCTTTTTCTTTATGATCATTGTTTGTTTGATGAGTGTTGAGAAACACTAATGTTTGATGTGTTTTGGGTGATTGGTGTTGAGAAACATCATTGTGCATTGAGTGATTTTGATTTTATATTGTATTTATGATCCTTGTTTGCTTGATGGGTGTTGAGAAACACTAATGTTTGAGTGGTGTTAAGAAACACCATTGTGTGTTGATGAGGTGGATGTTTGAGAAACAGCGTTGTGTGTTTAGTGGAAGAACACTTGATAGTTGCAAGGTAATGTGGCTAACTCCACTCTAGAAGATGGTTGGTGTTGACCAGGAACTAAATCTGCAGTATGACGAGGAACATGACCCTAGCTAGATACAATTGTCTAAAGGATGAGATGTGGATTGACTCCAAACTAGGATGATAGGATAGAAAACTAATTGATATGCACAAGGAAGTACAACCCATGAAGATAAATGCAAATGCAAATTTTGGGCAATTGATAAATAATTTTTAGATTTTTTATTTTTTGGTTTTGTTTTGTTTTTTTAAAGATTTTAAGGTTTTTTGGCTTTTTAAGATATTTAATTTTTTTTGGATTTTTAAAACTTTTAAGATATTTTTTAAATTATTTCAGGAACATTTTTCACTTTTTAGATTTTTAGAGATTTTACCATTTCTCAAGAAATAGCACATTGAGCTACCCCTAATGTCTAGCAAGGTTCCTGTACATGTGCAGATGGAGACCTAGGTCATGATGGGTGAAGCGTGTGAATGCAACCCTCAAGGACAGTCTACTCAAGATTACCCAAGCTAGGGAAAAAGGATATAGTAATGTGAAGCCTATTTTGGATAAACAACGAAAGCCAATGATGCAGTGCCAGATAACATATAGGACAATGACCTGATGTCATGAAAGCAGGTGGTCCAAAAGAGTGGACATGTCAAGAAGTTTTTTTTTTATTTTTTCTAATTTTTGGAAAGGACTCAAGCCTCTTGCTCTTTGGATAATGTTCCTTTTAAGGATATGTTATGATGGGCCAATGTCATTGAAAGGTATGCTCAAAGATGATGATATGGTGATGGTAAGGAATGATATGAAAGATAAGGTATATGATAGCCTAGGATTTATGTGATGGATTAGATAAGAGGAATAAAAGGATAGGGGATGGTCGGATAGTAGGAAAGTGTTGTATATTGGATAGGGTATTGAAAGGTTTGCATAGGGATAGGTGGATAGGATGACAAGATCAATATTAGCACACACTTTGAAGGATGGTGGAATGATGGAGGAAAAGTGGATACACAATAAAATTTGCATTAGTCATTCTATGGAATATTACATCCAATGGTTCACTGAGAGGGGTGAATATGCACTTTTGATTATTTTGGATGTGTGGCTTGATCTATCCTTGTGCGACTGATATAGCATTAGTTTAGTTTACTAGGGGTTGGAAATTTTGCATGGGTGTTCGATAGACTACCCTGGATTTTGATTATGCTAGCGTGGGTCGCTGGTATGGTGGTGTAGGTGGTGTAGGACTAGCCACAATAACTTGAACATGTTTGGTATCAGTGGCTCCATCGGTGATAGCATTCTTGTTCTTGTTCTAGTAACGAGAACAATTATTATTGGCCCTACCATGATGGGTTTCTTTGTAATGCTTGATAGTACCATCGTCCAAGAGACGTTTCTTAATGTACATTCCCTTTCCCTTGATATCTTGGTAGGTTTGGATGTAATTCATGCACATAAAGTGAGATAACTTAGGATGTAAGTTGTCAATGAATATTTTCATCAAATTCTTCTCTAGGGGTTGATATGATAGTCTGGTGGTGAGGCTTTGCCACCTTTGAAGGTAGTCAACCAAGCTCTCACCCCCCTTTTTCTTTGAGTTGCAAAGATCCAAGAGAGATAGTTCATTCTCAATGTTATGCACATACTTTTCAAATAACTTTGCAAAGGTTGACATTGTTCCATAAGGTATCTTAAAGAACCACTCAAGATTGGTTCCTCCCAAGCTTTTGGGAAAGAGGCACATGAGAAATTTATCGTTGTAAGAAACCTCTTGACAATCCATGTAAAACTCTTTAACATGGATGACTGGGTCTCCCTTCCCATGTATTTTTTTATTTTGGGAGTTTTGAAGCGTTTGGGGAAGGGCATTGTTGTGATAGAATGGTCGAAAGGGTAAGGACAAACTTATTCAAATTTGAAGGTCTTTCTTTTAGTCTCATCTTTTATCTCTTTGAGGGCATTATTCATTTCTTCCCATTCAAGGTTAGTAGTTGGTGGAGTGGGTGCCCCCAGCATGTTGGATCCAGGTGCTTGGTAGGGATCTAAGGAATATGGGGGATTCTGATGGGGATACTAGGGAGTTTGATAAGGTAATTTCCCTACCACATACATGGGATATTGAGATGGTGGATGAGCATGATATTAAGGAGGAGGTGGTGGTAGGTTTTGTTGATCAGGGTAGATGTGACGGGGTTGGAATAGTCATTGCTATTAAGGGGGTAGATGTTGTGCAGGTTGGTATGCATATTGGCCATAAGTTTGGCCTATGTAAGTTGGATGTGCACCAATGCCGCCGTAAGATGGGTATACATTTTTTGTGCTTATATTACTAGGAGGTGGAGTGAGGTAGTTGATGAAAGTGGATACGCTTGATTGACATGGTTGAGGTATGGTTTGAGCAATGATAGATGAAGACATGGTTGGATAGTTAGTGAATATCGGAGTTGTAGCAGCTAACTATTGAGGTTGTGTGGTTTACTTTGTGAATGGTATGGTTGGTTGTGAGATAATGGGGTTGGATATGTGTGATTGCGTCTAGATTCTTAGGGCATGCACTTGTGCTTGAGTGAGACCCCAAGAAGAGCCTGACCATACAACGGGTTATGATATATCAACAACTAGGAATATGGTTGGGACTATGGAGACTTATAGTATGAGCGGTTGGTTTAAGGGTCATGTAGGAGGCATCCATGTTGTGTAAAATAGTTGTTGAGTTTGTGTTGTGGAGATGAAAGGTGGGAGTGAGACTTGTGCATAGGTTGGTTGGGTAATGGGTGGATTTGGCCCTTGTGTGAAAAAATTTTGAGCGACAGATGGAGGTGCTTGCATTGTTACTTATTGTGGAAGGGGGGAAAGTGGCATTGGATTAAAGGTTTGAGATACAAGAGGTGGAGGTGGTTCTTGCATGGAGACTTGTGCTTGAGTGAGTGCTTGAGATGCGGGAGGTGGAGGTGCTTCTTTCATGGAGACTTGTTCTTGAGTGAGGGCTTGAGATGTTGGGGGTGGAGGTGGCACTTACGAGGGAGCTAGTTGTGAGGATTGAGGTGTTGGTCCCATGATAGAGAAAGGAGTTTATTGTTGCACGATATGCACTATGGGATGGGAGGTTATTGGTTGGATTAAATGGGGGATAAATGAACCCACTTGGGTTGATCTTAGTCGTGGGACAATAGTTTCTTCCACTGTTGTGTCAAACATTCCTCTTGGGAGGACTAATGGACATGCAAGACTAAGTTATGGGATTCCTAGTGGCATGGGTGTGCCTTCCTGTGTGAAGTTAGAAAGGATAGTATTGTGATTTTGGCCTATGATTTCACTAACCATATTTACATGTTATGGGTGGTTCATGAAGGCTTCCATAGAACTTGGGTCAGTCCATTCATCTAGGTCCCATCAAGTGTACCAAAATGTATGTAATGAAAATATTAGTCTAACTAGGAATACAATAGAGAACTAAGACATTCAACTAATAAAACCTAAATCAACATATGAAATTAGACAAAAGAAGAGATAAAAACCAAGCAAGCCTAAGAATGTGCAAACCTTCTTAAACCAATGAAGTCCTCCTTTCTTTGTAGATTTGTCCAAATATTGGATGTGTGCTCATGAATTTTGCTCAAGATTCAATGGATATGGGGATATTTTGACATTAGGATGGTATGTTTGATGATTTTGGATCTCAAAAAGGCATGATAACTTTTCTTCAAATGGTGGATGATTTGTGAAGGGAAGAGGGTTCAATTTATAGGCAAAGAGGAGGTGAAATGGACAGCTAAGATTAAAATTTTAGGAGTTGCTAGGATGCATTTGAGGGAAAGCACATGGACTTTGCTTCTTCAAACTCATATCCTTGTGACAAGTGTCACAATGAGAGAGGTTGAGAGGACATGGGGGGTTGGGAAGATATACCATAAAGTAAAATCTTGTCCCATACTCCAAAGGTCAAGTTTGGAGGAATGTGACCATTTTGGGAAGTGTGAATGGGGAACAAAGATGTAAGAATGTGGTTGAGGGCGTAAGGGATGTGTAAGAGCATTTAAGATTGACAAGTTGGATGGAGGTTGGGATTGGAATTTTATATGTTGACTTTGGATTGGGTTAGGATTTCTTAATCCTCATGATTAATATTGTGCAATTATTTAGTGGGTGATTAGGCTTGGATTAGAGGGCAAGTGGGATAATTAGGAGGATGTGATGGGAAGAGAGAGAATGAGTGGAGATGATAATTAGTTAATCAAGTTTAATTAACTAATTAAGAGAGGATAGTATGTGTGAATGGGTTGGGTTGAGTTAGAACTATAGGTTAGGTAGTTGGATGAGATTAGGTTTGGGGCTAAAGTTAGGAGTCATGTACTCAAATTGATTGAATAGGATTTATTTAATCAAGAGGAGAAAGGGGAATTTGTGAATTAATTTAAATAGGTAAATTGCATTTATTTAAATTAATAGAGGAAGGGGGGTTAATTAATTATCTGAGTATGGGTTGTTATTTGATAAATAATTGGGCTATAGTTAATTAAGTAGATTAATTAACTAGTAGGATAATATAAATTAATTAAATATTTAATTCATAAATCCCTAGGAGAGAGATAAATGTGATTACGAATTTATGTAATCACATTCAGGTGTCTAAACCTAGTTACAATCTAAAGAAATTTTGTTGAATCATAACACCCTTTTTTATGGCCTTGGAATTTATTTTATATTTAAGGAATGCAACAAGCTTTAGGCCACTTACAAAGATTTGATTCTACTGCCATTAATTTGTTATAGATGATAATATCCTATGTCATGCCCAAAATAAGTCAAGCAAAACACACCCAATTGTTTTTTTAAACATTTCATTAATAAAAGTTTATACAGGTAATTAATAAACGTAGCTTAATGATTAGGGTTGGTTAAACAGGATACTAGGACCAAGAATAACAATTCGATTGAGGGGAATCATGACGAGGGATTATCAACCCCGCCAACATCCCTCGCACGAATAAAGTCATCACAAATATGGGGTTATCTAGCTTAGTCTAACCCTAGCTTGATTTTATAAAATGATTAATCCAATTATTAAAATTGCTTAATAATAACTTAATATAAATATTGTTTCCTTACTACACTTAAGGTCTAGACCAATTTTCAATTAATTAAATAGTAATTATTTTAAATAAATCTATAGGCATAAATTGTTAAATTAAATTTAATGATTAAAATTAAATCTAAATTTTAAAATAAATCTCCAACAACAAACTCCCAAGGGATATCCCAATTAAAATTTATTTTATCATCGTTTACCTCTATTGACTCTCTACTAATTTAAGTACATCACTAAATTTAACTTTAGAACTTATGATAGGATTCAACACTTCATATTTTAATATTCGTTTAATATACCCTAAAGTGAGAAACCTTATTTTTGCACAACACCAACTAAGTTTACTAATAATATTTATTAGAAGATAAACATTAGCTTATTGAATTTATAATAATACACTTAAGTAGATGGGCTAACATTCTCACTACAAAAATAAATTAATTCCCTCACATAACAAATCTCAAAACCCCAAAAGAAAACTTAATTAAAAGAGCTAATCATAAACCCACATTAAATATTTTATTTTTATTTTTAAAAAGAAAGAGGGAAAGAGAAATTTTCAAAAAGGGAGTTGACTTTCAACCTAACCCTAATTTTGAAAATGATAACTTCCAAAAACTTGTTCATTCTTCCCTTCTCCCTCTCCTTTCTGTCTTCCTCTCATCTCCAAAACCTAGGCTAAACTTTTCCACATGTTTTCTTCATTTTTGTTGCAGATATGAAGCTTGAAGAGGTTTGAAGAAAAGAAAATGAAGGAAAGGATGCACATGGTTGTATACCCATGAATGTATATGTATATATACACTCATTTTGGTGTATATATATACACTTATGTGTATATACATCTCAAGAACATCATACCCAAAACAAGAGAGAGCAGCCCGGAAAGATGGGGTAACTCCCATTGCATCTTTTTTTAATGCCTTTTTTTGTTACAAATAAATGTTGGCTCCCTTTTTTTGTGTTTATTTTGATTTTAGCAAACAATGAATTTTTTAATTTTTTTTTAAATGTTTGGAAGGGGAGTCATAGCTCACCCCTCCCTTGTCGCACCCGGCTCGGCATGGCTATGCCACAAACAGTGGTTGGGCCATGGCTATGGCATGCCACAGTAACAGCCAAGCCACGGCAGGGGCATGGCAGCAATCGGCCCTACTGAGGGGTAAGGTTCGGCTGCCTAGAGCCTCAAAAAAATTTAATAATTTTTTTGTTTTTTTTCTTTAAATTTTATATATATATATATATATATATATATATATATATATATATATATATATATATATATATATATATATATATATATATATATATATATATATATATATATATATATATATATATATATACATTATATTTCTATTTAGCGTGTAATTTAATTTTTTTTTTAAATCTGATATAATATCCTTAAATACAACAACATCAACGAGTTTAAATCCTTTTTTTTTAATATATTTAAATACATATATTTGTTTAAATGCATACTTATAGTTGCTTATGCAAATATCCAAGAGCAAGTTTGTTTTCTGGGTAGGGATAATAATGTATTTTCTATGGTAAGAACAATAACATATTTTTCAAAAAATGCTTTATACTTCCATATTTTGACTAAATAAAGAAACACAAAACAGAGTCAATATTTATAGATATAATTTTTTTAAAATTTGCTAATAAATAAAATAAGGTAAAGAACAACAATATGTATTTCCTTCTTTCAAAACATCATCAAAAGAAAAGAAAACTAAATCACTACATTTCAATCAGGATTATTTTTAATTTACAATCAACATATAGCTTTCAATGCAAATACTAAAATGCACACTTTTAAAAAAAATGCTTTCTTTTTCAATGCTCCATCTTTCAATAACTAATACAACATAATAGTTTGATTATCATAAGACAAAACATAAGCCCAACATTCAACTTGACATCACATAAATTAATATATTTTTTTAAAAAACAAGAACTTGCTTTCAAAATGTATCTACTTTTAAATACAACAGAAAATTTAAATAACACATGTTATTAATTTCCAAATTCAAATGAATACACATGTCTCTCTCATTTTAACAAAGGAAAAGAAATTTAAAATAAACTCTTCTATCACATAAATCTGCACATTTTTTTGTGTGTTCTACAAGGTTATTTCAATTGGTTCTACAAGGAACTTTTACATAATGCTACATTTTCAAACAATAAAGAAAAATACTTCAAGTTTCACAAAAGGAAACATTTTTCACTACAAGATTTCATCATTACATCATAGGGATTCAAAGCTTCCATCTTTCACCAAAATCATAGAAGGCTCCACACCTGCAAATAAAATTTCTTCAAGATGACCATGGGATGCTCACCTCCCATCCAAGGCCTCTAAGAAGACCATCCCCGAACTAGGGGAACCAAGACATAGACGGTTTTCACACATAAGCATCTCAACAACACAAAGAAGCAACCAATATTAAGAAAACCCCTACCCAAGGATTTCACAAAGGATCACACAAGATCCATAATAGGGGTGAAGGTGGACCAAGTACCCAAATGGAGAGATAGCCAAATCCAAAGAAAAATAACAAGCCTTCACAAGGCATGAAATAGAAACTTCTCAACAAGCATACAACCACCATAACCAACTACATACATGATGACCCCCAAGTCTTTCAAGCCAAAACAAGCACCCTTATGACCCCCAAAGAAATGGCTTCATGGATCCCATACCCCGTGATTTCTCCCTTCCCTCCTTGAGAAGAGACTCTACACCCATGGGTTGTCCTAAAAATCCCTTCACCCCCAAGGCTACTCTTCCCTCCCAAGGGTCAGTGGACCTTGAGACTCCCAAACATAAAATTTTCAACACATTGCAAAGAAGAAATTTACATCACAACAAGAAAGTAAGAACCAAATTTTCATGGCAACAAAATGAAGAACTCAACTACTCATACATCCACATTTAATTCAAACAACAAGTAAACAAAAAGAGCAAATTAGTGCCACCAACCTAAGTCCAAGCTTATGGCAAGTGTTGAGTATGAGTTTCCCTTTTGTCCAAGCCTATCCTCCTTTCCTAGCTCCTCCAAAACTAGTCTAGTTTCTAAGTTAGAGAGTGGGTATTCAAACTCTCCATAATGGAGAGTCCCCACTAAAAAGACCTCCACACAACTCCCCACAACCCCTAGGGATAAGGTCTTCTCTCTCATTGGTTGGTCTTCCCTAAGCCCCTTACAAGCTTTCCAAAAATGGATTCCTAAAAAGGTTGGCCAAAAAGTGGGCAAAGACTTTGCATCCTAATGGATGGTGTTCTAACCAAGACCTTGCTTTCAAAAGTTGATTTTCAACTATTTTGAAAATCCAACTTTTGGAAGGGTATTTTGGTCAACTATGGGTTATCCTATGGTTGGAAATTGCCCTTACCCATAGGTATACCAAGTGGACTTACTAAAAAAGACCCAAACACACCTCTAGGCACTTTTTTAATCCTCCAAAAGTCCATTTTAGGATTCACTTCGAAAATAAAAAACATGACCATACCTCAAGCTCCCTAACCAAGGGATTCACATGGGGATCCTAAAGGGGTACTTTCCTAGGTTGGTGGACAACCAATCCTCAAGTGGAACATGTCATGGCCACATGTACACATTACAAGTGTCAAGTGACACAACACAATTTACACATCACAAGCCACATGGAATTTTCACTTGAGCACTCACATAAACAAATTTACAATTATAATTTAACAAATTTAATTGAGATATACACACTCATTACATTTACAAATAAAATACAATACAACAAGGTTTTGTCTCTCATTAGATGCAACCTTGGCTCGTACTGAATTTACATTAGTCTATGTTTGGTTCCCCGATATAATACCGTGGTCTTAATCCCTACACACTAAATCCAACATCAGTAGTCCAAGAAATATAAATCCACAACATATATGAATAAATTTCATTCAACTTAACAATTCATCTACAACATTACATAATAAATTTGAAATTCACATTGCATAATAATTTAGCTTTTTCCATACACAAAAAAATATATATCACATCATGAAATTAAGCAATTAACCTCAACACTCAATGGAAACCCCTAGCATCATATTTACATAAAATATTAATTCCCTAAATAATCACATAATGAAGTCTTTTATGTCATTCTAGCATTCATAAAACCATATTAACCATAAATGCAGATCCGTAATAAAGTCACAAGATAATCATCATAACAATCATAAAATAATGTGCATCTAGCATCTAAGGTGATAGAATCCATGACATAAGGTGTCTAAAATCCATAGTGAATCAATATAATTATCAAATAAGTGTCTCTCAAATGAAAAAATTGAAAAGCTATGGCAGGCTCAGGGTGAGGCCTCACATCCTCCCCCCTAGGCATGAACTTCCTCCTAGAGTTCATAAAAAAGATGGGGGTACCGAGCTCCCATCTACATTGCGTCCTCCCATGATGTCGTAACCTCATCATAGAAATCCCACTGGACCCTAACCTAGTCCATCTCTTGGCCTCGAAGAGCTAGCGTCTGGCGTGCCAAAATGCGAATGGCTCCAAAGCTAGTTGTCTGTCTAACTCAACCTACAAGGCATCCCAATCTATGATATGAGACTCATCAAATATGTACTTCCTCAAAAATGTTACATGAAAGACATCGTGGATGTGTGACAGGCTAGGTGGAAAAGCTAGACGATAGGTGACATGACCTATCCGCTCAAGAATCTCAAAAGGGCCAACAAATATGGGTGAAATCTTAAAGCCCTTTCCATAACAAATTGGACTCTTATGAGGTTGCACTCTCAGAAAAACTCTATCCCCAACCAAATAACTATGATCCTCTCTCTTCACGTCTGCATGCTTCTTATGTTTATCCTGCACTTCCTTCAGATGATGCCTATTCAAGGACACCTTTTGTTCCAATTCTAGAACTTACTCAGGACCTAAAGAAAATCTATCCTCAATACGGTCCCAACTCAAAGGTGTCTTGCATCGTCTGCCATATAATGCCCGGTAGGGGGCATACCTAGAGAAGTGTGATGCCCATTATTGTAGGAAAACTCTACCAAATGAAGGTACTCCTCCTACCTAGTCTGATGATCCATGACATTCATGCGGAGCATATCCTCCAACACCTGATTTACCCTCTCTATTTGACCATCTATCTTAGGGTGATAAGCAGTGCTAAAATTGATCTTAGTGCCCAAAGTTTTCTGTAATCCCCTCTAGAAGGATGATGTGAGGAGAGAATCTTGATCTAAAATGATCTTATGAGGTATGTCATGAAGTCTGACAATATCCTGCAAGAAAATTTGTGCCATTGTTGGGGTTATAAAAGTGGTTTGTATAGGTGAGAAGTGGGATACCTTGGTCAACTTGTTAACTATCACCATGATGGAATCATGGCATCAAGATGACATAGGAAGACCAATGATGAAATCCATAGAAATAACATCCCACTTCCACTCAAGTATCTCATGTGGCTGAAGCAAACCACCTGGATGATGATTTCTTGCCTTAACTCTCTGACACTCAAGACATCATGCCACTATCTCAACTATATCTTGTCTCATCCCTAGCCAATGGTATAAATGTCTCAAATCTATGTGCATCTTCTTGACTTTGGGATGTGTTGCATAAGATGCTCTATGAGCCTCCAACATGATAAAAACTCACAAATATCCAAAGGATGGTACATAGATGCATCCTTTATGGCGTAAAAGTCCATCAAAATCTAAAGAATATCCTAAAAATTTCCCCTCAGGGGTACTCTGAGACCAAATAACCTAATTGACCTCATCATACCAAACATCCTCATGTAAATGGTTCAATATTCTATCTCTCAATTATGTGCCAGCAATCATAGAGTAAGCCCCATGATGTCTCCTACTCAAAGCATCATGAAGTACATTCTCCTTACCCTTGATGTAGTGAACATCAAAATCATACTCACAAAAGAATTCCATCCATCTCCACTAACGTGCATTCAAGTTCGGCTGAGTGAAAATATACTGCAAGCTTTAATGATCTGAATGAAGCTCAAACCGATGACCCAAAATGAAATATCAACATCTCACTAAAGCATGAACCATTGTAGCTAACTCAGGGTCATGAGTGGGGTAATTAATCTCATGAGTCTTAAGTTTCCTAGACTCATATGCAATGGCTCACCCATTTTGCATAAGAACTTCTCCCAAACCATCCAAGGAAGCATATGTGCATATAATAAAATCAGTTGAAGGATCAAGCACTACAAGAATACGTGTGATGGTAAGTGCCTTCTTGAGTTGTTGAAAGGCCCTCTCGCACTTCTCGGTCCACTCAAACTTCTTTCCCTTTCACTAAAGAGAAGTAATGGGATGATCCACTCTAGAAAATCCCTCTACAAAATGCCTATAATAGCCTACCAATCCTAGAAAACTCCTGACCTTAGTCACAGAGGTAGGCGCAGGCCAATCCATGATGGCTCTAATTTTAGATAGATCAACTGAGATTCTATCTCCTAAAATAACATGCCCAAGGCAATGAATCTCGAACCTATAAAAAGCACATTTAGACAAGCTGCCATACAACTGATTGTCTCTAAGACACTACAATACCTACCTCAAGTGTTCTTCATGATCCTCCTCATCTCAAGAATATATCAAAATATCATCTAGGAACACAACAACAAACTTATCAAGAAAGGTGTAGAATAGCCCATTCATAAGGCTCATGAAAATAACTAGAGCATTCGTGAGACCAAATGATACAACTGTGAAATCATAATGTCCATATCTGGTATAGAATATAGTTTTGGGATATCACTATCGACAATCCATAACTGATGGTATCTTGACTTAAGATCAATCTTGGAAAACACTTTAGCACCCTGAAGTTGATCAAAAAAATCATCAATCCTGGGAAGTGAATACCGGTTCTTGATGGTCAACTTATTCAACTGTCGATAATCCATACATAACTGCAAGGATTCATACTTCTTCTTAATGAAGATGACTGGTAGGCCCCAAGGTGAAACATTAGAACAAATGTGTCCTTTCTCCAAAAGCTCTTCTAACTAGATCTTGAGCTCATTAAGCTCATTAGTGGTCATCTTGTATGGTGCGCTCAAAACTAGAGCAACTCCTGGTATGAGATCAATGTATAAATCCATTGCTCTACGAGGAGGTGTACCTAGAAGTTTAGTAGGAAACACATCTGCAAACTCCTGAAGTATAAGATAATCATCAAGAGATTGTCCCCTTTCCTCCTCATCCTCTCTGTCACTAATGGTAATGGAAAATAACTGATATCCCTTTTTCATTCTTAGCTTAAGATGCATGGCAGAGATCATACAAAGAGATATACCTCTCTGAATCCCGCAAATCGCAATAGGTGTGCCATGATCATATAGATACTCAATCCTCTTCTGATGACATCTTACTTAGCCTTGTGGACATATAGCCAATCCATGCCAAGTAATATGTCATAGTATCCATGAGGAGTGATACGAAGGTCTAAAGTGGTAGTCAAATCACCAATCTACACCTGACAATCTCTCACAAAGGAGTTGACTAACACTCTAGCTTCTGATGCTAACTCGACCTCCCAACTGACTTCCTAGCTAGTTGCCACTAGCCTGCAATGATCCACAACCAATGGAGATATAAAAGAATCAGTAGCTCTAGAATCAAACAATATGGTAATGCTACTACCTCTGATCATACCCACAACCTCTATAATTGTGGCCTGATGCTCTACCTAGCAGTTATCAACCACTACAAAAACCATGTGAGACTTTTCAAAGTCCCCAACTATAGGCTCTGATGTTGTCATGCGCTGACTACCTGCCATCTGAACCTAAGGACAATCTCAAGCTAAGTGCCCCATGACACCACATGCATAATAAGGACCACGTGTGTGAGTCTGAACTCCCTATGGCCTAGAGTATTGTTGTCCACCAATCCTACTAGCCCCATTGTAACCCCCCCAAGAGGACTACTAACTCTTTGTTGGAGGTGCATCTGAATTCTGTGGATGTTGATCCTTCTTAGGACCTTATGTCTGCCACTTCTTGGGCTTAGAGCCCTACTGTCCCTATGGTATCTTTTACCTCTGATTCTGCTGAGACTGTTGTTGTGGGTTCTTATTATAAGACCCTAAAGACTGCATGTTTTTACCTTTCCAATGATTCTTCTAGTATCCATGAGACTAGGATGCAGAGTTATGGTTTTGAGACCTATCACGAGTGTCTCATGACCTACCTCAAATCTCCTCTTCAATCAATGCCATCTCTATGACCTCTCAAGTTCCCTGGAGTGGTCATGAAAACCTATCCTAATATCCAATCATTGAGTCCCTTGACAAAATGGTTTACTCGCAAATTTATCATCCTTCATATAGTCCACATAAGGTAGCAACTCAAGGAAATGGCTCTCATACTATAGTATAGTGAGTCCCCTCTTCTAGAGATCATGGAACTCATCGATGCGACACTTCCTGTAATGCTATGATAAATACATGTCTCTAAATCTTTCTAGAAAGATCTCCCAAGTGACAGTGTCCATGGTAATGTTGTTCTTAAATTCTTCCTACTTCCACCAAGTAGAAGCACCTCCTCTTAGAAGGTGAACTACAAATCATTCTTCAAGGTTGCTCTCATAAGGATGCAACCCAAAGCACTTGTTTAAGCTCAATAACCAAGCCTCGGCCTCTGTGCCATCAGTAGACCCTCAATATAGTGGTGGTTGTAAGCGTAGGAGATCTCTGATCTTGTCCCCTGCATCATACGGTTCACTCTAAACTATCCCAGGTGGTGGTTCTGGCATGCGAACTGATTCCACCTCATGAGCTCCCTGACCCTCCTCACGATCATGTGGAGAGATCCTAGTCTTCTCTCTGGCCTCTGACCTATGTCCTGAAAGTTGATGCTCTGACTGAGGTACCATTAGAGGCAACCTATCCTGGATAACTCCAATAAGGTTTTGAAGTGCTAAAAAAACCTCCTAATTAGGATTGGGTGGTGGTACAGGAGGAGGTTCATGGTCTACTCCTGATATCTCAACTATTTTCTCATCGTGCATGTGAACCGAGGGGGATCGCCTAGGACCTCTATTATGTCCATGGGCTTGATGTGTAAGGGGAGGCATCCAACAAATTCATTAAGGACATAGTTAGATGAGAAATATAATGGGTTTAAGGCATCCAATATTTGTTACTTGGCTCTGATACCAAAATGTCATGCCCAAAATTAGTCAAGCAAAACACACCAAATTTTTTTTTAAACATTTCATTAATAAAAGTTTATAAAGGTAATTAATAAATGTAGCTTAATGACTAGGGTTGGTTAGACATGATACTAGGACCAAGGATAACAATTTGATTGAGGGGAATCATGGTGGGGAATTATCAAACCTGCCAACATCCCTCGCACAAATAAAGTCATCACAAATATGGGGTTATCTAGCTTAGTCTAACCCTAGCTTGATTTTATAAAATGATTAATCCAATTATTAAAATTGCTTAATAATAACTTCATATAAATATAGTTTCCTTACTATACTTACCGTCTAGATCGGTTTTCAATTAATTAAATAGTAATTATTTTAAATAAATCTATAAGCATAAAGTGTTAAATTAAATTTAATGATTAAAATTAAATCTAAATTTCAAAGTAAATCTCCCACAACAAACTCCCAAGGGATATCCCAATTGAAATTTATTTTATCATCATTTACCTCTATTGACTCTCTACTAATTTAAGTACATCACTAAATTTAACTTTAAAGAACTTACGATACGATTCAACACTTCATATTTTAATATTCGTTTAATATACCCTAAAGTGAGAAACCTTAGTTTTGCACAACGCCAACTAAGTTTACTAATAATATTTATTAGAAGATAAACATTAGCTTATTAAATTTATAATAATACATTTAAGTAGATGGGCTAACATTCTCACTACAAAAATAAATTAATTCCCTCACATAACAAACCTCAAAACCCCAAAAGAAAACTTAATTAAAAGAGCTAATCATAAAATCACATTAAACATCTTTATTTATTTTTAAAAAGAAAAAGGGGAAGAGAAAGAGAAATTTTCAAAAAGGGAGTTGACTTTCAACCTAACCCTAATTTTGAAATTAGGGTTAGGGTTGACAACTTCCAAAAAGTTGTGCATTCTTCCCTTCTCCCTCTCCTTTCTCTCTTCCTCTCATCTCCAAACCCTAGGCAAAACTTTTCCACATGTTTTCTCCATTTTTATTGCAGGTATGAAGCTTGAAGAGGTTTGAACAAAAGAAAATGAAGGAAAGGATGCACATGGATGTATACCCATGAATGTATATGTATATATACACTCATTTTAGTGTATATATATACATTGATGTGTGTGTGTGTGTATATATATACACTTATGTGTATATACATCTCAAGAACATCAAACCCAAAACAAGAGAGAGCAGCTCGGAAAGATGGGGTAACTCCCTTTGCATCTTTATTTTTTTTATGCCTTTTTTGTTACAAATAAATGTTGGCTCCCTTTTTTGTGTGTTTGTTTTGATTTTAGCAAACAATGAAATTTATAAATTTATAAAATAAAATAAAAAAATGTTTCGGAGAGAGCCATAGCTCACCCCTCCCTTGCCGCACCAGGCTCATCATGGCTATGCCACAAACCGTGGCTGGGCCATGGTCGTGGCATGCCACAATCACGGTCGAGCCACAACTAGGGCATGGCAGCAGTCGGCCCTACCGAGGGGTGGGGTTTGGCTGCCCACAGCTTCAAAAAAAATTAATAAATTTTTATTTTTTATTTATTTTTTTTGTTTATATATATATATATTAAAAGCAATTAAATATATTATATTTCTATTTGGCATATAATTTAAATTTTTTTCAAAAAAATCTAATATAATATCCTTAAATACAACAGCATCAGTGAGTTTAAATCCTTTTTTTTAATATATTTAAATACATATGTTTGTTTAAATGCATACTTATAGTTGCTTATGCAAATATCCAAGAGCAAATACATTTGTTTTCTCAGTAGGGATAATAATTTGTTTTCTATGGTTAGAACAACATCTTTCAAAAAAAAAAATGCTTTACTTCCATATTTTGACTAAATAAAGAAATACAAAATAGAGGCAATATTTATAGATATAATTTTTTTTTAATTTGCTGATAAATAAAATAAGGTAAACAACAACAATATGTATTTCCTTCTTTCAAAACATCATCAAAAGAAAAGAAAACTGAATCACTACATTTCAATCGGGGTTTTTTTATTTACAACCAACATATAGCTTTCAATGCAAATACTAAAATGCACACTTTTTAAAAATATGCTTTCTTTTTCGCTGCTCCATCTTTCAATAACTAATACAACATAATAGTTTGATTATCATAAGACAAAACATACAGCCCAACATTCAACTTGACATCACATAGATTAATTTTTTTTTTTTAAAAAAAAAAACAAGAACTTGCTTTCAAAATGTATCTACTTTTAGATACAACAGAAAACTTAAATAACACATATGTTATTAATTTCCATATTCAAATGAATACATATGTCTCTCTCATTTTAACAAAGGAAAATAAATTTAAAATAAATTATTCTATCACATAAATCTACACATTTTTTTTGTGTATTCTACAAGGTTATTTCAATGGGTTCCACAAGGAACTTTTACATAATGCTACATTTTCAAACAATAAAGAACAATACTTCAAGTTTCACAAAAGGAAACATTTTTCACTACAAGATTTCATCATTACATCATAGGGATTCAAAGCTTCCATCTTTCATCAAAATCACATAGGGCTCCACACTTGCAAATAAAAATTCTTCAAGATGACCATGGGATGCTCACCTCCCATCCAAGGCCTCTAAGAGGCCACCCTCGAGCTAGGGGAACCAAGACATAGATGAGTTTCACACACAAGCATCACAACAACACAAAGAAGCAACCAACATGAAAAAAACCCCTACCCAAGGATTTCATAAAGGATCACATAAGACCCATAATAGGGGTGAAGGTGGACCAAGTACCCAAATCCAAAGAAAAACAACAAGCCTTCACAAGGCATAAAATAGTAACTTCTCAACAAGCATACAACCACCATAATCAACTACATCCCTTATGACCCCCAAGGCTTTCAAGCCAAAACAAGCACCCTTATGACCCCCAAAGAAATGGCTTCATGGATCCCATACCCCATGATTTTTCCCTCTCCTCCTTGAGGAGAGACTCTACACCCATGGGTTGTCCTAAAAATCCCCTCACCTCCAAGGTTACTCTTCCCTCCCAAGGGTCAGTGGACCTTGAGACTCCCAAACATAAAATTTTCAACACATTGCAAAGAAGAAATTTACATCACAACAAGAAAGTAAGAACCAGATTTTTATGGCAACAAAATGAAGAACTCAACTACTCATACATCCACATTTTCTTCAAACAACAAGTAAACAACAAGAGAGAAAATTAGTGCCACCAACCTAAGTCCAAGCTTATGGCAAGTGTTGAGTACGAGCTTCCCTTTTGTCCAAGCCTATCCTCCTTTCCAAGCTCCTCCAAATCTAGTCTAGTCTCTAAGTTAGAGAGTGGGTATTCAAACTCTCCATAATGGAGAGTCCCCACTAAAAAGACCTTCACACAAATCCTCAAAACCCCTAGGGATAAGATCTTCTCTCTCATTGGTTGGTCTTCCCTAAGCCCCTTACAAGCTTTCCAAAAATGGATTCCTAAAAAGGTTGGCCAAAAAGTGGGCAAAGACTTTGCATCCTAATGGATGGTGTTCTAACCAAGACCTTGCTTCCAAAAGCTGATTTTCGGTCATTTTGAAAATCCAACTTTTGGAAGGGTCTTTTGGTCAACTATGGGTTGTCCTATGGTTGGAAATGGCCCTTACCCATAGGTATACTAACTAGGCTTACTAAAAAAGACCCAAACACACTCCTAGGCACCTTTCTAACCCTCCAAAAGTCCATTTTAGGATTCACTTCGAAAATCAAAGACATGACCATACCTCAAGCTCTCTAACCAAGGGATTCACATGGGGATCCTAAAGGTGTACTTTCCTAGGTTGGTGGACAACCAATCCTCAAGTGGAACATGTCATGGCCACATGTACACATTACAAGTGTCAAGTGACACAACATAATTTACACATCACAAGCCACATGGAATTTCCACTTGAGCACTCACATAAACAAATTTACAATTACAATTTAACAAATTTAATTGAGACATACAAGCTCATTACGTTTACAAATAAAATACAATACAACGAGGTTTTATCTCTCATTATACGCAACCTTGGCTCACACTGAATTTACATTGGTCTATGTTTGGTTCCTGAATATAATATCATGGTCTTAATCCTTGCACACTAAATCCAATATCAGTAGTCCAAGAAATATAAATCCACAACATATATGAATAAATTCCATTCAACTTAACAATTCATCTGCAACATTACATAATAAATTTGAAATTCACATTGCATAACAATTTAACTTTTTTCATACACGACAACATATATATATCACAACATGAAATTAAGAAATTAACCTCAACACTTAATGGAAACCCCTAGCATCATATTTACATAAAATATCCATTCCCTAAATAATCACATAATGAAGTCTTTTATGTCATTCTAGCATTCATAAAACCATATTAACCATAAATACAAATCCATAATAAAGTCACAAGATAATCATCATAACAATCATAAAATAATGTGCATTTAGCATCTAAGGTGATAGAATCCATGTAAGGTGTCTAAAATCCATAGCGCATCAAAATAAAGTATCAAATAAGTGTCTCTCAAATGCAAAAACTAAAGAGCTATGACAGGCTCGAGGTGAAGCCTCACATCCTAATAGAGTTTGTTACCACCAGTCTTCCCATGAAGTAAAACCACTTGGTTGATACAAAAGAAAGCTATTGTGACAAGACCATAGTGCTTTTAACAAACTAACTAGGTTTACAAGTCGCACCAATATTAACCATGGGTGGTTATTAATGCTAAAATACCAAAATGCAAGATTCTCACTAGTTTCCCCATTACAGGACAACTTTGAGACTTCTTCCCATGGATAAATAGGTGACTTCTATAAGAAACCCAATAGGTTCTAACTTTGCTACTGTAATATCCCTTGCTAAAACTAGTTGTATATTGCAAAATTGAACCTCGAGGAATATTGTCAAAAAATTGTCATGAATTTTTAGTGCTTTTTGTTCTAGAATTTAGTCTAATTATTCTAGCTTAAAATGCCAACAAATGTGCTTTAGAATGATTACTAGAATGTTTACTCAAATATCTATGATGCAGATGTGATTCATTTTGGGTTTCGAATGTGAATATAAGACCAACACATGAGAAATGAGTACTCATAACTCATAGACATTAATGTAGACATTTGGTGTGCATACTAGAGATTCATTATGGACTAGAATTCATAGCTATAGGAAAGGCATTTCAACAAATAGTTGTTGTGCAACCATATAACTCCTTATTTTGATTAAAAACTACTTTCAATAAAACCATTTACAAATATTGTAATCTTAAACTACTAAGCACATAATATAGAAAACCTGGAAGTAAATGCTACCTAATGAAACCAAGTGTAGCCTCCAAAGAACAAATCATAGGCTTCTATGTTAAACATAGGCAAAAATATTAGTGTTGTCTCTCTTTTATTGCAGCAGTTGCCACTATGTTCAAATGCAACCCTATTTATCAAAATGCAACCCCTAAAATGGCTGCCACAACTCTACATGAATAGTGGACATGTCTTTCTAGCCTCATGCAGCATATTAATGTCAATAGTTGCCTCCTAAAACACAAACATGGGTCTGTTTGGCAGTGATTTGCATTCATTAAACCATTTCCCAACACTGTAAACCCTCTCTGAGATTAAATGTCGAATCCTCCTCCCAATTTTGGTCACCAAATTAAGCTCATTCATAATCTTTGGATGAGATTATCACTGGAAAAATTCACTGATAGAGATCAACCAATTGAAATTGAAAAGTCTTGATAAAATTCATAATCCTACAAGATTAGAAATTTGAAAACCCTTGGCTCTCACAATTCACCCAAAAAAAATGCACGATAGAATGAATGTTTCCTTGCATTGAATGCATTTATAACTTCAATCCCAATCAACCAATAGCTTCTCGAATACTCTTTTCATGACGTACAACCAAAACTTAGGCTTTTTAACATATTTCCTTTTGTTGCCAAGGTTTGAAATATAATAATTTATGATATTTCCCTCCATTCGATGCATAATAAAATAGTATAAAGTACATTTTATTAACCACTTATATCTCCCTTTAAATTGGCACTTTACATTATTCCTCATATGCACTTTATAATTTGACTTTGTGATCATTAAATAATCCTTTTTTATAATAAAGTCAAATAACATTTAATGAGGTGTACTTTTAATTAATCATTAATAAAGTATTACTTTACTAATAATTAAAATGTCATAACTCCAAAGATACTTATTATTTCTTGATCATGTCAAAACTTGGAGGTAACCCACTTCATTCACTGTTAATCAGTGTGCCTTACTAAAAATAGTAAGGGTCCATCTCTACCAACCCTTGATTTACTAAAATTAGTTAATCTTTGAATACCTAATCAAAAAAGGTGCCAAAGGTCATCACTGCAACTGAAGATAGTCCAGGTACCCTTCCAAATATAGAAATGTTGTATAGATGACTTACTATAAATAGTAAGTGTACCAAACTGAACCAAATGAAGAGAAAATCTTGAACACTTATGTACTCTCGAAGGGAAAGAGCCTCCTATTTTTCCAATTGGGAACCTTCTAACCATCTGACCTAGCCTACAAGGGCCAATGATAAGATAATTTGAACCACCTCTGATTCTCACAAAATTAGGGATATTACATTCTGCCCTCCCTAAGATTGCTTGTCCTCAAGCAATCATGTCTATAAACAAACTCCACTACACTAGAGGTCCAAAGGAAGACTATGAAATATCCTACATTAAAACAAATTGGTGTAGCACCAACATAACCATAACTACATAGAAATAAAAAAAACCCATTTGTCCAATCTCTACGTATTAGAATTGTGCATCTAAAATAAATCATGTATATGAGGATCAAAAGTAAAACTGCAAGTAATCCACACCATGTACACACTACAATACTCCCTAGTGCACTTAGATTGGAACCCCAATGCATGTGTAGGACCCCATAGCACATTGAATAGAGTCCAAAATAATATACCTGGATCCCAAATCCAAAGTAGAAGCCTACCAAGAAGAATAACCTTAAAATTTTGTTGCACTAATCTAATCATAATGTCACCATGCTGATAATGGTGAAGCACTCCATGCTGATAGTGCTAAACCTGCCACCACCTGGGTCCTAATGCAACTGAGACTCACATCCATCATAACTATGGAGATAAGACCAATTGTAAGCATCTTCTACGCTAAATCCCATACTGCACTCTATCAGTCTTCCCTGAATGTGGAATCCACCCTCTGCTAAAGTATCCTGGATGTGTTGACTCTACAAGTAGTCCCCCACTAACTTGCATCTACTAACTCCATCTACTAAATATGGCATAAACCCATCCTAGAAAGGATGGTATAATACTGGAGCCAATCCACATTGATGCATCACCAAGTCCTCTACATACAAATCAAAAGAAAAATGACGAGCACTCCTCACTGTGTAGTTATGGTAAAAGGCTTTGATCTCTCTCAATGGCTCATCACTAATAACTCAATAATTAGAAGATGGCTCCAATATTTGACCCCAACAACTGATTGGGCAGGGCCTCTAGTAATCCTCTTTGTAAACCCATCCATAAAATATCTATGAGGAATAATTATAGTCAAAGTATCTACAATCACTTCCACCAAAAGTTGAATGTTGTGAGAACCTTGGATGAGAGTATCCATAGTGACTCTAAATGGTCCCTCCTGACACTCTAGAGTCTTAAGTAGGTACTCAATAAATGAATATGTGCAATAAAAACAATATGAGGAAGTGATGCAAGGTAGGGAGAAAGAGGGGCCAAACAATGGTGCACCCTAATGATCAAAGTCTACCCAACACATGCGGAAGCAACAAACAACAATAGTGAGAGAGAAAATGCTTGATCTTTCATTAATTTTCATCAAATAGAATAATACATGCCAGGCTCTAAGGCCTTCCCGATTAGGGCCAGATATTACAATGAATCATAGAAGTAGCCAAACATGTGAGGATCTGTCAAAATCTCTACTTCTATGTCTACCAACTCCTATCCCCTAAACCTCTAATACTACCCCCTAAACTCTAAACCAACAACTACATTTATACAAGAAGCTACCGAGCTGAGTCAGCCTTCAAATCCATAATTAATGGAAGGAACAGTCAAATCTGGGACCACATGCTTCCCAATGATGGATTCCAACATTAAATTTGCGATCCAATATAAATGCACAAGTCGGCTACAACAGGAACTAAAACTAAACCCATCGGTGAACAAGACAATTGAGCAGAAGACAGGCAATGTTGAGCTCCAGTGAAATAATCGACCGCCCAGGAGATAACCGACCACACTCGGTAACCAAACAAAACTGACCAACTCAGTCAAAGCAGAAACTGAGCAACACAAACAGACTCCAAATTGTTTTTGGTGACACGGGTTTGCCAAGGACCCGAGATGCTCCTGCATCAGACACCTAGGGTTATTTTGAAATGATTCTCTAAATCATTTGGTAGGTCCAGTCCGAGCTGCATCCAACTCAGACTGTGAAATCCATGAACTGTCTTCCATCGGTCTATTCTTCCACTTTACCAAATATTCCATATACTATTTTCCTCTTGTACTCTTGCCAACTCTTTCCTTCAAAATTTGTTCAACTTCATCATTCTACTTCTTAGGATATTTTGTCGGTACTGTTACTTCTTCATTAGGTTCATGATATTCATACAAATTAGTAATATTGAAAATCAGTGATATGTCCATTTCATCAGGTAACTCAATCTCAAATGCATTTCCACTATCAAATTTCTTCAAAATCTTGCAAGGTCCAAACTTCTTCATCTTCAGTTTTCCATATGTTCCAACAGAAAATCGGCCTTTCTTCAAATGAACCATCACTTCATCACCAACATCAAAAGTTTTATGTCTCCTAGATCTATCAGCTCTGTCTTTGTATTTTTGGTTACTATCTTCCAGCTTCAGCTTCACATCTTCATGCAATGTCTTCATGTACTCAGCAAACTTTACTCCTTCAGCACTTTTCTTATTCTCATTAGCAATGTCTCTCAAATCAGATATTCTTCTCAGTTGTATGCCATTCACAATCTCAAATGGTGTCTTTCTAGTACTCCTATTCATTGAATTATTATATGCAAACTCTGCTTGTGCCAACACAGAATCCCAATTACTCGGTGTGTCTCCAACTAAACATCTCAAAAGATTTCCCAAACTTCTATTCACAACTTCAGTCTGTCCATCGGTTTGTGGGTGAAATGTAGAACTATATTTCAACTCAGTGCCAAATTTCTTCCATGAGGTTTTCCAAAAATATCCAACAAATTTACTGTCTCAGTCAAAAATAATACTCCTCAGTAATCCATGCAATCTAACAATTTCCTTAAAGAAAAGATCTGCTACATGTACTACATCTGATGTCTTTTGCAAGGTATAAAATGTGCCATCTTAGAAAATCTATCCACAACAACAAATATTGAATCATTACCTCCTACTATCTTCGGTAAGCCAAGAACAAAGTCCATATTGATATCAATCCAAGGTTTCTTAGGAACAGCAATCGGTGTATACAATCCAGTATTCTGACTTACTCCTTTTGCAACTTGACAAATTCCACAACTTTTCACAAATTTTTGAACATCTTTATACAACTGCAGCCAATGGTACTTCTCCTTAAGAAAATTTCATGTTTTATCAATACCAAAATGTCCAGCCAAACCACTACTATGCTCCTCCTTTATCAAATTAGTTCTCATTACTCCTCTCGGTATACACAACTGAATAACTTTAAATAACATACCTTCCTGAATAAAATATTCATCCCATTTAGTATCTTGTTGATCTTGAATAAGTGCTCTGCACTTTCTCCATGACTCAGAAAAATGAGGGTCAAACTCATAAGAATCTCTCATCTCATCAAAACCAAGAACTTCAATCTTCATCTCGGTCATCAAAGATCTTCTTCTACTCAATCCATTTCATATGTCTTTGATTCAACTTATTCTAACTACCCAAATATTGTAAAGCCTTATAATCAATATACAACATAAATTCACTCGGTATCAAATAATGTCTCCATTTCTTCAGTGCTTGAACAATAGCATAGAATTCTTGATCATACACAGAATATTTTCACTAAAGAGAGCAACAGGTTTACCTTCTTGACTCAACATAGCTCCAATTGCACTTCCACTTGCATCACATTCTACTTGAAATACCTTACTGAAATCAGGTAATGCCAAAACATGTAATTCAACAACCTTCTGCTTTAGAGTCTCAAAACTTTTATCAGCTCCATGTGTCCACTTGAATTCTCTTTTGTCTCCTCTCATAGTCTTAGTCATAGCATTACAAATTGAACTGAAATTCCTTATGAACTTTTGGTAAAAACTTTCTGAACCATGAAATGATCTTACCTCACTAACATTCATAGGTGTAGGCCAATTCAAAATAGCTTTAACCTTTTCAAGATCCATCTTCAAACCATCGGCTGAAATAACAAATCCCAAATACACAATCTCTTCTTTCATGAATGAACACTTTTTCAAATTTATCAGCAACTTCTCCTCTTTCAATCTCTGCAAAAATTGTCTAACATGCAACAAATGTTCTTCTCTGGTCTTACTAAATATTAGATATCATCAAGATATACAATCACAAATTTACCCAAGAATTTCTTCAAAACTTCATTCATCAACCTCATAAAAGTACTCGGTGCATGAGTTAAACCAAAAGGCATAACCAACCACTCATATAAACCTTCTTTTGTCTTGAAAGCAGTCTTCCATTCATCACCTTCTTTGATTTTGATCTAATGATACCCACTTTTTAAATCAATCTTTGTAAAATACTTTGCTCCAGTCAAACTGTCCATTATGTCATCCGTTCTCGGTATAGGAAACCTATACTTCACTGTTATCTTATGATTGCTCTGGAATCAGTACACATTTTCCATTCTTTATTCTTTTTCAGTGCTAATACAACAAGTACTACACAAGGTCTCAAACTTTCTCTAATCAAACCTTTCTCCAGCAACTCTTGAATTTGTCGGTTCAATTCCTGATTCTTGGTAGGTGTCAACCGATGAGGTGCCTTATTCGGTAAACTAGCTC
This sequence comes from Chamaecyparis obtusa, assembly GCA_027943335.1. NCBI lineage: Eukaryota > Viridiplantae > Streptophyta > Pinopsida > Cupressales > Cupressaceae > Chamaecyparis > Chamaecyparis obtusa. The sequence goes on along the minus strand of BSBK01002199.1, from coordinate 47,808 downwards.
CAGGGATTAGATCCATACAATGATCAATGCTTCTTTTCGGTGGCAAACCATCAGGTACATTATCAAAAATGATATCACTGTACTCGGTGAGTAACTTATCAATCTCCTCAGGGACATTATCCTCTGTCTTCTTACTCAATTTGTTAGGGATTACATCAAAACATACATCATTCTTCTTCAAAGAGTTAACAAACTTTCTTCCCTCCATTAAACAAACTTTTACAGATGTGCAAACATTACTAACAGGTTCTTCCATCAATGATAACAAGATTTGTTTCCTTCCATCAACCACAATAGTATACTTATGCAATCTCCCATCATATATAGCATGTCTATCATATTACCAAGGTCTACCCAACAAAATATGACAACAATCCATAGGCATGATATCACATAACACCTTATCATAGTATTTTCCAATCTTCAAATTCATATAACATTGTTCACTTACCAGGAGTGTATGCTCATCTTTGATCCATGAAATCTGATAGGGCTTCAAATGTACCAACCTTTCCAACAACAATTTTGTGACCATCTCTTCAGATGCTAGATTTTCCAAGCTACCACTGTCAATAATTACCTTCCAAACTTTGTCAGAAACTCTACATCTAGTCTTGAATAAACTTTTTCTTACCGGATCTTCCTTCTTGCTTTCATTCCACAGTGCTCTCCTTACCATCAAGTTATTTTCTTTCTCAGGTTCATTCAGTGACTCTTCTTGCACCAAAGCATTTCTACTGCTACCAACCTTCTTACTAGCCTGTGTACATTCAAAAGATCTATGTCCTTCTTCTCCACAATTGTAACAAGTTCCTCAGAAACTTCCTCTACCATAACCACCTCAGTAGTTACTACCTCTACCTCTAGATGAACTTTCACCTTTCCACTCAGTCTTGCCTTTGTCCAGAGTTGTCTTCTCTGGTTCAGATCTACCATTTTCACCATTGGATCTACCTCTTCCTCTAGGGAATCTACCACCTCAACCTCTTTGTCTTTGCTCATGTCTTTTGTTCAATTTCTCCTCGGCCTTCAAAGCAAATTGATAAGCCTCTTCAATGTTCTCCAACTTGACCATACTAATTTCCTCTTGGATGGAAACTCTCAAACCATTCATGTATCTACTGATTCTTTCCACATCATCTTCATCATGTCCAGATCTGATATCCAATCTATAGAATTCCTCAGTATATTCCTTTACCGAGCTATCTTTCTATCTCAAACTTTGCATTCGCCAAACTAGGTTAATCTGATAATCACAAGGTAAGAACTTTCCTTTCAACTTGTTCACCATTTTATTCCATACCTTGATTTTGTCTTTTCCTTTCCTTTTCCTATCAAATTGCAGATGTTCCCACCATAAGGATGCATGACTTTTCAAATTTGTGCTTGCAATTTTCACCTTCTTATCCTCAAGAATGTTTTTATATTCAAAATACTTTTCCATCTCGATGATCCAGTCCACTAATTCATCAAAATCTAGCTTTCCACCATACTCAGGAGGATTAAAATGTGGTGTTGACTTCAGACTTGTCAAAGTCATCAAAAATATTTCTTCACCTTGATCCATAACGAGTGCAAGTTCTGCATTCACCTATTCTTATTCAACTTCATCATCACTAACATCTTCAAGATGTCTGCCTCTTCTCTAGGCTATTTCAACAGCTTCTAACCTAGCAGCAATCTGCCTTAGCATATCTACCAATCCTGGATCTGCATCTCACCTCCCACAAACCATCTTGAAAACCCTCTACAATTGCAGGTCAAATAGCAATTTTCTACCCCACAACAATCAACTAGGGCTTCAAGAGGAACCTACAAACCTAGATCTGTAGAACTAGATCAAGATCTCACCTCGCTCTAATACCACCTGACGCAAGGCAAGGAGAAAGAGGGGCCAAATAATGGTGCACCCTAATGATCCAAGCCTACCCAATACATGTGGAAGCAACAAACAACAATAGTGAGAGAGAAAATACCTGATCTTTCATTAATTTTCATCAAATAGAATGATACGTGTCGGGTTGTAAGGCCTTCCCAGTTAGGGCCAAATATTACAATGAATCACATAAGTCCTCAAACATGTGAGGATCTGTCAAAATCTCTACTTCTATGTCTACCAACTCCTATCCCCTAAACCTCTAAAACTGCCCCCTAAACTCTAAACCAACAACTACATTTATACAAGAACCATCGAGCTGAGTCGGCCTTCAGATCCATAATTAATGGAAGGAATGGTCAAATTTGGGACCACACACTTCCCAATGATAGATCCCATATAAATGCACAAGTAGGCTACAACAAGAACTAAAACTAAACCCATCGGTGAGCAAGATAACCGAGCAGCAGACAGGCAATGCTGAGCGCCAGTGAAATAACCGACCGCCCAAGAGATAACCGACCACACTCGGTAACCAAAGGAAATTGACCAACTCGGTCAAAGCAGAAACTAAGAAACATAGACAAACTCCAAATTATTTTTGGTGACACAAGATTGCTAAGGACCCGAGATGCTCCTGCATCAGGAAGGATCAACATGTTCTCCTGTAATCATCACCTGATCACTTTGACTTTGTGACACAACAAGTTGTCTACCACCATTAGCTACATGAGATGAAGTAACTCATTTGCTTCCAAGAGATGAAAACAAATCAACAAGATATCCATAATACCAACCAAATGAAACCCTATGAATATCTTATGAAGATGATGGAGTAGCATCGTGTACCAACATACAACTCTCGAGAAAATCTACCATTTCCACACAAGATATATTAGAAATCTAACCTGCATCAATTGTCATCATGCTAACCTTAAGAGAACCTAATGCTATTATAGGCTCTCTACTGCTCTCAACCAAAGTACTCATCCCATATAAAATTATTGTACTAGAATCTATGCTGGATGTATCCACACCCTTAATGCATCCATCACCACAATGCGTGGATACCAAATCATCACCAATTTTTCCTATAGGAAATTGAACAGTATCTGAAGTTGGTGAAGACTGTGACAACCTCAACTCCACAAACAACTCCTCTAATCATCATTATGACTCCTAAAGGGCCAACTAGGTTCTATATAATGAATCCATAGTCACTCCCAGCTCATGGGTGAGCTCATCTACCTCCTCTTCATTTCCCCGTGATGCATCATAGCAAGTGCAACCCCACTCAAGAAGATAGTCTTTGTTAGCCAATAACTATAAATAGTTTTGTTTCATTATTTTGATAGCTTCTCAAAGTGTATGAAACTATGTAAGAGAAATACTACCATCATAGTTCTCATATATCATAGGAGTGCTCCAACCATAGGTAGCCAACATTGGACAAGCAACATCAAAGTGTTATATGGTTGTAGAAATCATTTTGTCATCAACCTTCAATTTCTCAACCAAATGATGTCTCTAAAATTCATGGATCTCATGCAATACTTCCAACACACAATTTGTGCAGTGAAATGAGGTCCTATCTACATTGCTCATCTCATGAAAAGTAGCTTCATGTGTGCTATCATCAGTGGACACATCAAAAACTAAGGTACTGCTTCTAAGAACCTCAACAAATGGCTCATCAAGTAAAGTGTAAGGTGATTTTATGACAGTCTCCTCGTACACTCCCTCTTGCAATGTAACTGCAAGTTTGTGTGAAGAATGATCATGGGACCTATTACCAACAAATGAAATTTTTGACTCATTCTCTAAGGTCTGATATGAAAGATCAAGCTCACCATGACTTGTGTTCACAACATACAATACATAATTAGTACCCATTTCCTAAGTACTTTCATGTGACATCACACTGGTACCATCCTACACATGTGTGGACATCATTATATAATTCTTACATGAGGAGTTAATGTTGCTACCATAAAATTCAAAATTGTTATAAGTTAACTTTTCCATGCAATTTTCATTCTCAACACTAGTAGCATGGGTGTCAATACTCACAGTCACCCCCATAACACTTTTTGGATTTACAATGACTTCTATTTTTTCATCATGAAGTATCTTGTGCCCAAAAAAATTCTTAATGTAAGTTTGATTATTTCCCTCTATAGGATCAGTCACATGTTGGTCACTAGCTACTGAAAATTCTGTGTATAGGTTTCTAGAAACATCGTCTGCAAGAACCTCTTATTTCTCTTTCTTTTTGTTTTGTGATGTAGACCCCTTAAAAATAGAATCCATTTACCATGTTAAATTGTTTATGGTTTCCAGGTTTGAAAGCAATTCATCCATCCCTTCTTTTTTGCCTAATGTTCTCCAAGTTTTTCATTATGGCATTTGATTGCTTCCTGGAAAAAATCATGTTATTCAACTAGTTTCCCTATTTAATTGATTTCCTAGATTTTTCCATAACTGAAACTATACACTCAAAATGTGCACTTCTCTAAGTCATTACTTCCAAGGGCATCCATGGATTGGAAACCTTGATAAAGTGACCTAGAACTCCCTAGGCATGGAGTCACAAGGGTGTTTAGAATGCTCTCAGCTAGAGCTATTAAGCCTATAACCTTGCTAGTAAACCATGCAATGGGAGATTCAAAGAGACAAGGGCAAGAATGCCAATATCTTCAAGAATCAAGATGAAAATGCAATGCAATGCTATGCTAGAATGAAGATGCAAGGATGCAACTAAGATATGAAAATGAAAGTATTACAAGCCTTGACTATTTAAGCTATGTGGATTAAACTAGAACATGAAAGGAAACTAAGCTAAGAATGCCATGAAAGCTAAGCTATGATGAAAGTATGAAGCAACAAGAATGCAACTAGATCTTCGAAGCTCCAAAATCACCAAGAAAACATGCAGCACAACATTAGCATCAAGAGTGGGATCCTAAGAGTGGAACCTCTAGAATGAGGAGAGAGCTCTCCTTTTAAAGATAAACGGACCATGGAGATTAAGAGGCAAAAGATTTGATCAAGGGTGGAGTTTGAAAGAGGGAACAATCCTTGTGCGCAAATCTCCTCCAATGAGAAAAAAGTGTTGACTTTTGTGCCCCATGTGAGACAAAAAGGCCTTTTCTCCTTTTTATAAAAAAAGAATAATGTTTTATTTGTGCAACTTAGGATAAGAGGAAAGTGGGGGCTTTTTTATTTAATAAAAGGGGAGGGAATTCCTTTTAATTAAATAAAGACTTAGGATAAAATGGTTAGCCCATAGAAAATAATCGAATAAATGATAGAATTAGGATTTGATCAAGGAAAATGATTTAAATGAAAATATTGATTTAAAATATTGATTTAGGAAATTGATAAATTGAAGAATGGGGCCCAAAGTCTAGCGACCATTTTAGGGTGCATACAGAAACAACAACAAGAGTGCTAGTAATTCAAAATCAAAAGTGTGAGCTCAATTATTTTTCCCCCAACATGATGGTGGGAAACTACTCTGATACCATTGTAATACCCCAACAAGTTCTAACTTCACTACTGTAATAGCTCTTGTTAAAACTAGTTGTATGTTGTAAAATTGAACCTCAAGGAATATTGTCAAACAATTTTCATGAAACTTTTGTGCTTGTTGTTCCAAATATTAGTCTGATCATTCTTGCTTAAAATGGTACCAAATATTCTTTAAAATGATTACTAGAATGTCTATTCAAATATCTATAATGCAAATGTAATTCATTTTGGGTTTCCAATGAGAATATAAGATCAACACATGAGAAATGAGTACCCACAGCTCATAGACATTAATGAAAATATTTGACATGGATACTAGAGATTCATTATGGAATAAAATGAATAGCTACAAGAAAGGCATTTCAACAAATAGTTGTTGTGTAGCCATATAACTCCTTCTTTTGATTACAAACTATTTTCAATAAAACCATTTACAAATATTGTAATCTAAAACTACTAAGCACATAATATAGAAAACTTGGTAGTAAATGTTACCCAATGCAACCAAGTACAACATCCAAAGAATAAATCTCAGGCTTTTATGTTAAACATAGGTAGAAAGATTAGTGTCGTCACTCTCTTTTATTGTAGTGGTTACCACTATATTCAAATGCAACCCTATTTATCATAATGCAACACCTAGAATGGCTACCATATCTCTATATGAATAGTGGCCATGTCTTTTTGGCCTCACATGGCATATTAATATCAACATTTTCCTCCTAAAACACAAATGCAAGTCTATTTGGTAGCGATCTACATTCACAAAACCATTTCCCAACGCCGTGAACCCTCTCCAATACTAAACATTAAATCCTCCTCGCAATGTCAATCACCAAATTAAGCTCATTCATAATCTTTGGATGAGATTATCACTGTCACAATTCACTAGCAGAGATCAACCAATTCAAAGTGCAAAGTCTTGATAGAATTCACAATCCTACAAAATTAGAAATCTAAAAACTCTTGGCTCTGACAATTCACCAAAAACAAATGCATAATAGAATGAATTTTTCCTTGCATTGAATGCATTTATAACTTCAATTCCAATCGACTAGTAGCTTCATAAATACTATTTCCATAACTTAAAACCAAAACTTAGGCTTTTTAACATATTTGATTTTGTTGCCAAGATTTGAAATATAACAATCCATTATATTTCCCTTATTTGGTGCACAAAAAAATAATATAAAGCACATTTTATTAATCACTTATATCTCTATTTAAATTAACACTTTACATTATTCCTCAAATGTACTTTATAATTTGACTTTGTGATCATTAAATAACCCCTTTTTATAATAAAGTTAAATAATATTTAATGAGGTGCACTTTTAATTAATTATTAATAAAGTATTACTTTATTAATAATTAAAATGTCATAACTCCAAAGATACTCGTTATTTATCGATTCTATCAGAAGTAGGAGGTAACCCACCACAATCAATGCTAACTAGGGTACCTTACTAAAAATAGCAAGGGTCTATCTCTACCAACCCTTGATTTACTAAAATTAGTAAATCCACGAATACCTGATCAACAAAGGTGCTAAAGATCATCACTGCAACTGAAGCCAATCCAAGCACCCTACCAAATATAGAAATGTTGTATAGATGACTTACTATAAATAGTAAGTGTACCAAAATAAACCAAATGAAGAGAAAATCCTGAATGCTTTTGTACTATGGAAGGGAAAGAGCCTTCTATTCTACCAATTGGGAATCCTCTAACCATCTAACTTAGCATTCATACAAGGGAAATTGATAGGCTAATCAAAACCACCTCTGATGCTTGTGAAAATGGGGACATTAGAACTCCATCACCTCAACTTTTGTACGTACACCCATACCCCAATGTGTATCCTCCTTATTCAAGAGAATTGGAGTAGTAGCCTTAGGTATTGGAATAATTTACAAACTGCTAAAAATTTTGTAGTTGCACTGAAGCATTATGATATCCCTGTAAATACCAGCAACCCTTCTAATATCCTTGTAGCTACAATATTAGCATCATCTTGCTTCATTTTTCAATCTTTGTATGTTTCCAGTAATTGAATTATGTTAAACCATTCCATCCTATACCACAAAACACTTATCTTCTCTATGAACCCCATCCTCAACCTCCTTAATTAAAGAAAATCTAGACTCAATGAAAATATTTGAACCAATCAATACCATTTATAGCCTTACCACCTCATAAATATAGTTCACATTCCTCAAAATGTTGAATGGCGACAGACATTTACTGAACTTGCAAAATTTTCCTCATATACTTGTGTCGACAAGATAATATACATAAAATAGATTAGGAAAGATCTCACTCTTTTGATGTCAAGTACTTATTTAGGAAACACTGAGATCTTTGCCATTGGTTTTCTTCTTGGTAACAACAAATCTACAAGGATATTCAAAAATTTATGATGGTGAAACAAATGATTTTTGCCCACATTGATTATTTGAGATCTGCAAATATTAGGTCGGATGTCACACCAACCATCTAATCACCACTTTCCCTCTTTCTTCATCACCAAATACTTCACATCAACCACAATAATCTAGGTATGTTCATGATACTTTCTATATATTCATTACTTTAGATGTATTTATTAAATAATTGTACTTTAATATTGATATATCACATAGTATATATTTTCCTAATGCCCTAATTATGTCATCCTTCCACCTAAGTCTATGTGGACACATGCATTCATATAGGTTGGGGGAATGTGTACCCACATGTCATTATTCATACATGTGTTCTATGTGCCAACATGTCAAATTTTTAAAACCTAAAACCACTCTTTAATGTCTTCCTTGTTATTTAAGTTATTGTCATAATGCCACTAAAAGGAGGGTAGTTAGAAGGTTATACGACATTGGCGTTAGGAATACAAGATGTTATGCAACATTGAGAGAGGACTTAGGTGAGTTTGTAACTAAAAAATTGCTAGGCAGAGGTGTTTCAAAGGGAGTGAGTAAAAAATAGGAGGTTCACTGGTGAGAAGTGAAGCAATAGTTCATCAACTAATCTTGTAGGACACAGTCTGCGAGCTAGAATTTAGGAATTGTGGCTATTTAGAGTACTTTTTAAAGTTGAATGGGTTCAATAATAAAAATTGTTATGGAATTCACTTGGACATTTAACAATGGTGACACAATGGTGAAGGGTTTGAAGGTTATTTCCATGGAGGAGAGGAATGTTGAAGTTTCAGAGCTACCTATTATAGGAGAATCCTACCCTGAAAGTAAAGATGCCATAACAAATATAGCAGAGTTTACCAAACTTGGGGATCCTCCACTTGAAGTAGATAAATAGGGAACAAGGAGGCTTTCTTTACTTGAAACATGGAAACATGTTGTTGTTTATATCATCACATGCATTACCTATTAGGGTCAATGATAGTCATGCCTACACTCTATGTGATTCAAGATTCTAAGCCACATGCGACATAGAAGGAGAATAAATGACCCCAATGTGCTATATAACTTGTTGGAAATCATGGGTACTGAGACACACAAAGGTAGGGAAAAATTTGTTTCCCATCACTATTTAATTAAGTTTCTTGTTGAAAGTTCTTTACAAGATGTGTCTTGAATGTCATGGCATGAGTACTTAAAAATTAAAAAGTTTAGAGTAGTGAATTTGGATCTTAGAGGTCAACCATTAACCTGTAGGGTTAGTGGGGAGGGAGGAGTTATAAAATTCACCCCTGGGGCTTCAACTCCTATCGTAGTTCCTAGCACAAACCCTTCTGCAATTGAAACTAGTTCATCTAAATCTTTGTACAAAGATGTAAATAATTCCTCTTTAGACCCTAATGAGGATGTTTCCCCTAAATCAACAATTTACAATAGGGCTACAGTAGCAAGGGAAAAAGGAAAAATGAAAAAGACTAAGGATGAAAAAGGAAAGGTTAAAAATGTTTTTTTTGAAAAGGAAAGCCCTAGCCCTAGAAAATGAAAAACTAGGGATCAAGAACCTTTTTTAGCCACTGAGCATAGAAAAAATCCTACTAAAAAGTCTAAGACAATAAAAACAACAAAGAAAACACCCTAGATGAAGAGTCATAAGCTCAGGAGTAGACCTAGTAAATAGACAAAATATACTACACCTAGGATGAACATCTAAATTGAATCCTCATACTCTGTTCATACCAATCCCAGTGAAGAATAAAGGATAATTTGTAAAAAACCTCCCAGGGGAAGCCCCAAATTTCCCTCCTCATATGAGAACCAGGATAGGGAAATGATACCTACACAATAATCTAAGGAGGAGGGGGGTGAACATACATCTCAAGAAAGGGAATTTCCCCAAGAAGAATAGGGGTTGTTGATGGGAGGAAAGATGGAAAAAGATAATTTTTTATTAGTAGGGCTCGTTGTTGTAGCTGAGCAAGTGTCAAGTGGAGAACCAGAACAAAGGTGATTCCTATTAGGTATTCACTAACCTACTACTTTCTCATGGGCATCAATAGCCCTAGATTAATGGAAAAATATGAAGGATAAGGAAGATGAATGGAATAAAGAGAAGCACAAGCTACAAGAAATGATTACAAAGAAAAACAAGGAGATTGAGGGGAAGAATGCATAAATTATTGCATTAATAGATAAGGTAAATAATGTGATGACATTAGTGCCACAAATTTCAGAATGTAGAACTCCCCCAAGTATATATGCACTACATCTCAAGGAGCTTAGTTTTTCTTTTCAATTATCAAGAGTAGTCTCTGGTTTGAACCTTGTTGATCCTGAATTTTGTAACTTAGAAAGGTAACAGGTCTTAGGGAAAGTCTAAGTTTTGTGGGACCAAAATGATTGTAAGGAAACTCAGGTGCGGAAACAGCTTCCTACGCTAATCTCTATAGGAGAGTATTGTGCAAATTCTTATAAATCCTTACAATTTCAGATTCGTTAACTACTTTAACAAAGATATTGCAACCACATACCATGCATACAGAAAAATAGAGAATGACACAATGATATACCCTGGGGAAACCTTTCGGTAAAAACCCCAGCACTCCAAAACCTGCACAATGTATTGATCAAAACTATTACAGCTTACAATACACTTGCAATGCAATTTCTTTCAGAAGATTTCGAAACCCTTGAAGACAAATCACGATAGCATAAAATGTTCCAAAAATACACTCGCATCACATCTCTTCACAACCCTAAAAAAGCTTATATCATGCGCTTCACTTTTTAGGGCTACTCCCAAAGATAAACGTTTTAGGGTTTTACCATTCTCTGAGAAAATAGGAACCCCAAAATTTTTTCCAGGGCGATGCCCAAAACCCCACAATTGGGGAAGAGTGTACAGTACTCAAATTTATCAATTGCCACATGTCTTCACCTGTCATTGAATCTTCCTAACATAGCTCTTACATGTCATAGGAATCCGTCATAATCGTTTTAGCCATGATCTCCTTACACACAATTCAAGATGTTGACACATCAACATTATTTGCAAGAAATAAATTTTACAAAACAAATAATAAGAATAGGAATTATCCAAGGTTGAGACACCTTATTCCTAAAAATGATAACACTCAAAATAATCTATAGGATTGTGGAGCTGACTCTCCATGAATAGGGGGAGATGAAAAGAGAAGAATAATAAAAATGAAACTAAATTTAAGGCGATTCACTAGATCATTTCACCATTAACTCACAATCTTTCATAAACAAAAAGACAAAATCATATGATTAGAAAGCAACTATCGTTCAACAATTTGGCATAGTATACCACAATCCCTTCATAGTTGAGAAGAGAACATAATAAAAAGATCCTAGACATGAGTCAAAACATTCATACCATCTCATGGGTACATCTATAAAAGCTGAGAAACAATAAATTTATTCAAAGACACCTATTCATCTATTTGTAACTGATAACATCATAGGCATGGAACACTTTTATCATTTAATTACTTTCTATTGGAAGAGTTAGTTTCAAACATGGTCCATCACTAAAATTAATCTCATGCACAAAAATGATAGAGTCATATAAGATAATCACTATTCAAATTGACATAAACTTTAGTTATATTCAATATCAATTAAAACCAAAAAGGCTCGGTCAAGCACAGTCAAACTTCAATTAACATGAATGTAATTATAAGTAAAGTCTACAAATGTGATATCCTAGAATTACATCAAAAATAAATATCCTTATGGTAAAATTATCAATCTTCTATTAAGGAAAAAAAATCCAACCCTTCGAAAAGAAAAACCCTCTCCTTCTTAAAGAATTTCTACAACTAAAAAATATTCCCCAAATCAAAATATCACCTTGCTAGATAGACCACCACCTAGGAAAATCATTACCATGGTCGTTAGGGGAGATGCCATCACCATATTATCAAATAATAAGTCAATCCACTTAACACATATCCTAGAGGAAAAAAAGGTTTCTATTTGCAATCATTGTACACTCTTCAAGGTGTAACAACCTCATTTGGAAGAGGCCTGACACATGCATCAACACGATGGAGTTTCTAGCAAGAGAAAATCTTTGTGCACCCTCCAAAACTCTACGGACATGACACCTATCCATTGAGATAAAAGCTCACAAATGAGGAAAAGAAAGTGGCTTGCAACCAGAAGGAAGTATGACCCAGAAGAAGCCCACGAGAGAACACTTGTAAACTAGGCAGTATGTATAGGGATATATAAAATTGGCAACTTCTAGGGAACTTGCCTAAAATGTTTGAATCCAAAAAACTATAACACCTACATAAAGAGAAGAGTGGAGGAGATCACCACTAGAACATGGCCAAGGTGGACTTCAAAGTAGTCCATTATTAATTACTCGGGAAGTTATGAAGTTGAAAGTCATGGAAGGCATTATATAACACAATCTTCTCCTAGAAAGTGAAACTATTTAGGCAACCTTTGGTTCTATCCAAGATAAACTAGAGGAAGGAAAGAGGGTCCACAATTGACCTAACTATAGGAGTCTCTAGTGTATGTGATCACTTGTTTTCACTTGATAAATTATCATCTTGTACCACTACAAGTCATCTATTTGTGATTCTAGGCAATGACGTGGTGCCATCGTCAGCTTCATATAGTTTTTAAATCAGGCTCCTTGCCTCATTTATGTTGGGATCTATCTATTATTGGGTTGCCTCTAAAGCTATTTGTACCTCACCACTAAACTTTATAGCATTGACCACAAACTTGAAGGTTTGCATTAAGCTCAGTGTGGATGTCTCAATATTATCCCAGAAGGAGATATAAAGATGTTGCACCAATAGTGTAAAGCTTGTTGAAGTGGGGGCCACAACGGGAACTAGTAATTGGTTGATCTAATCATTCTGCATCTTGATGGTTTCCTCCAACTAGATAACACATAATTGCACATTTAGTATTTCTTGTTGGCATTCAACCAACTCCTTCTCTTTTTCTTTCATGGCCTTCGATGCATCCTCATCATTTCCTTTTTCTATTTTTCGTGCACTCTTTAGGCTTTAGAGCTCACCCCAAATATGTATCCTCTTTGTATGTAGATCCTACTCTATGTGTACTCATTGATCTTGACTACCTATCAGATCCTTGTCCTTTTGAACCAATTAATTGGATCTCTTCTCCAAATCCATCTTCAAGGACTCTCGCTCCACCTTTAACTGATCATATTGTTCTTGTAATTTGGAAAAATGTCAAGCAAACTCTTCCCAATCTTTATTTGTTTCATTTCTCTTGTCCTATGGGATTTTTAGGGTATCATTTAGTGATTGACCTAACTTGAGCTAATCTTACTCCTTATCATGTATTTCATGGGTTAACCTTGCATTTTCCTTATATGCCACCATCTTGACTTTGTTCAATTCCTCATTGATCTTTACTACCTTGGTCTTTTCCTACTCTAGATCCTCAGTCATCTTCTCTTGAAGAATTTTTTTGAGTCTTAAAATGTCCTTCTTGAGAGCCTTAATCTGTACATTATGATTTTTCATTGTTCTCTTAACATTTTGCAAGTCCCTTTCTTTCTTTTCTATCTTTTGGGTGAGTTTTAGATAGTCAGTAGTGACTATTGTTTGAGAATCCTCCATTAACTCAACTCTATATCAGGGCCTTATATGATCAAGGTTTAGGGAGACAATATAGGATTCAAAGTCATTGGGAAACATTTGACCATGAATATTTCCTTAGACATTAGGTACTCTAGACATGATGGTGAATGTCCTACTCTCTTCATTGTATAGGGAGATAACACTAGCATAAGTAGGTTGGTTATCCTCTTTGTCTTTCATTTTCTAGGCTCAAACCAATTCATCTTTCTTAGCATCATTGAAGTGGGTCTCTATCACACTATGTGCAATAGCTTCCTGCCCAACAATGGGATAACCTAAAGGGGGAACTAAAGGTACTAAAGAAGACTATGTAGGGGCACCTATATCGACTAACAATGGGGAGCTCAAATTAAAAGCAGATATAGTTTTAACATTGGGAGGGGAAAAGACAGTAGATTGAGAGGGAAAAAAGCTTGCTTGAATAGGGATGGTGATACCTTGAGTAGGAGATATTGAGGGCCTAACTCCCAAAGAAACCAAAAAATGAGAAGAGAGGAGATTTGGAGAGAAACTTACCTAAGGAATTGATGGCAGTGGTGGTGGTATATCTACTTTCATCACTGTCTGGCCTAGTTCTTCCTCTAACTCTTACAATCTAAGTTTATGTATCTTTCATCTTTTCTTTATAGGATGAGAAATGGACTTAAGGTGCATTCTCCTCCTTTTCCCTAAACTTTGGGCATACAAACTCTAATATCATACCCTTTTTGATACTCTAGTGTCTTGGTACTACTCTTTTGTTTTCTGAGGTACTGCTACCTTCATAGGTTCCTCCTCTACTTCTACTGCCACAACCTACTACTCTAAGGGAAGATTAAGAGAACAAGGGATAAAATCTTCTTGCTCTTGACTTCCTGAAGTGGAACCTTCATTGCACGATCTTTGTCTCACTTTCCCTTGAATGTTTCATCAAACTCAAAATCATTTAGAGCGATGTAGTCATGCTTAGTTTCCTGCTTGTAAATCCAAAAGGAAGCAATCTTCTCTTCTGACCAACCCTCATTTTTAGAATTTTTCCTTAGGTTCAAGGAGATTTTAATAGCTAGGTTAAAGACAACCTTTATATCGTAAAAGTCCAGCCAAGGGGGTCTGGAACCAATATGTGGAGAGGAGAGATTAATAAAAACATCTTTTATTATCGAGATGGGGCTCTTCTTCACATGCCAATATAGCCAAGGGATATGAATGAAGGCATTGAATCTTCTTGACCGACATCCATCAAGATCAAAATCCAAGGAATAGCAAAGAAAGGGGAGATCGAGTTGGGCTAGCTTTGACCTTAACATGTTCTCAGCTTTTTGCTTGTTCAAATTCACATCATTGAAAACAATTGGTGGCTTATATATCATTATTTTGTTCTTTCTTCAGACCATCACTCTTCAACCATAGAAAGTTTCTATAAAACCTCCAGATCTAAGACTTTGTCCAGAATAAAGGTAGGGATCAGGAAGGGTCTCTCAATGAAACCATGAACTCAGAAAAGAGTGAAATCCACTCCATGGAACCATTCCACCCGAAGTTCACAACTTTATAACCAAGTGGTCTAGGCCATAGTAACTCTACCCTCATCATAATGATCCATAAGGAGACACATGGAGGGCCTTAGGAATTTCGTTAAGAAGTCATCATAATCATTGGGATTGTTCAAGACAGGGGTTCACATAGAGATATGCTTCCTTTTCCCAATGATATTTGTCATATCCATATTTAAAAACCTTGAAAAGAAATTTTGATTTTGATATAGACACATGCAAACCAAAAGAGATGGGTATCTAAAATAGGAAGAAAACTGAAAGTCTTAGAGATTTTGCATCATACCTTCTATAATGGCATTAGTGAAATCAAACTGGATGCTAGGGTTCAAGACTATTTTCAATTGGTATGTCATGGCCACCTGGAATTATTTTACAAAACCATCTCCCTCCATTCTATAGACAAAATTGAGAATAGAGAATATATCCTTGGAATCACCCTTAAAAGCTAAAAGGTGCGATGGGAACATCAGCTTATGAGGGAACCTGGTCTGTAACTCTCATTCCAAGAATCCTTCGAGTTGGGTAGTTGATTCCACTTGTATTCGAGATTTTTTTTTAAGGGCACAATATTTTCCATGTCATGTGGAATATACAA
Organism: Chamaecyparis obtusa; assembly: GCA_027943335.1. Lineage (NCBI taxonomy): Eukaryota > Viridiplantae > Streptophyta > Pinopsida > Cupressales > Cupressaceae > Chamaecyparis > Chamaecyparis obtusa. The sequence goes on along the minus strand of BSBK01002199.1, from coordinate 32,197 downwards.
CATGCTCCTTATAGAATATGGGCTTATGATCACCTTGAGCTTGCCATGCTGAATGGCATAGCTTCCTGCATCAAAATTCCTTGTGAGGGCTTCAATTAATTATGGGCAAGGGTGAACATTGGGATCCACATATCAAGGCAAACCAAAATTCTAAATTCATCAACCCACCATGACAAAATTTTGGTTTAACATTCTTTGCAACACTCCCTCTCTAAGATCTCTGGTATGTGAAGCTGAAAATGGGTCTTGAATATCATCTTTTGGGTCCTTGACCGTTACTAGATCTCTAGTAATTTCCACTTTCACAACTTTTATTTTCTATAGTCTTTCCTTCACCAACTTGGGTGTCTGGGCATACAATGTGTCTACAAAAACATCATCCAACTTTGCAAAATATGGTGAAGAATGCACAGTTTCCATTTAGGGAAGAGAACAATGATCTTTTGGCAATACTAAACACAAAAACCTAAAATCTCTCTTCTACAATCAACTTGGAAATGCTTAAGCTTTGGAAACATAGAAAGTAAAGCAAGGAAGTAACTACTCGAGTGTACATGAATTAAATTCCTTGGTTTTGGTGCATTATGTAGATCAAATGAGGAGAGAACAAATTGCCTAGACATGCCACCATTTTAGAAAATAAGGCATTGACAAGAGTTGAGGGTTTGACAGGACAACTAAGGTGTGATATTTTGAGATATGTAGGACAATACAGACCACCACCCATGGGAAAAAAGGGAAGGGATCAAGAGACAAAGGGATGGAAATAAAACAACAAAGAAAATGTACATGACAATACTTATTAAACAAAAAGCACAACTAATCTACTATTTACATAGGGGAAAGGAGAGCCATTAATGGAAATGTTTATGGTAGATCTTGTTTACCGAGATCTCGAAGGGGTTACCTTCCATATCTTCCAATTCAAAAGTGTTTCTACCTTTTTAATTTGTAATTTGGAAGGGACCTTCCCATAAGGAGTTTAACTTTGAGTGTTGACTTGGCTTGCTTTTTCTTTCATTATACTTTAGGACCAAGTTGTTTTCCTTAAAAATCATGTCCGGCCACCTTTTATCAAACCACTTTTTGACAACTCCTTGGTAATGTGTAAGGGCATCCTAGGGCTTCTCACATTGCTCCTATAGATTTAGTGATTCGACCAACCTTAAGTTCATGGTGCCATCATCTTTTACCTCTATAGATTTGAGAAATTACATAGTGGAAATTTCCATTGAAATTGGAAGGAGTGACTCCTTTCCATAGACTAGTTCATACAGTGAAGTCTTGAGGACCTATTTTAGAGTAATATGATCTCCCCATAGAGCACTCAACAAGTTCTTGTACCATTCTTATTGGTTCTTTGAGCTAACTTTATTTATAATTATAATCAGGTTCTTATTTGTTGATTCAGTCAACCCATTTCCTTGAGTGTAATAGTTGGATGATGTTTTCAAGAAAATGACATTTCTTAATGTAAAGTTGAACATATTGGTTCCCATGAATGTTCTTAAATTAACTGAATTTATTGTCTTTGGGGGTCCAAATATTGACACCAACCCTTCAAGGAAGCTGATAGTTTCATTTTGTGTGGCATTCTTGAGTGGCTCTGCTTCCGCCCACCGGGTGAAGTAATCTGTAGCAGTTAGAATACATCTGTGTCTTACACTTGAAGGGGGATTAATCATCCTAATGAAATATAAATCCCATTGGGAAAAGGGCTCCTCATCAAATATGGGTCTCAGAGGCATGGTGGAATTATTTTGTCTTATAATGAATAATTGGCACTTCTCACTTTTTTTCACCAAATTGAAGCAATAAACAAGCATAGTTGGCCAAAAGTAACTGGACTACATAATTTTTAGAGTAGTGGTCTTAGCTAAATAGTGTATGCCTGAGGTTCCATTATGCATTTCTTCCAATATTTTCTAGCTGTGGGCTTCATTGACACACCTTAGCAGAATCCCATTGAAGTTTCTCCTAAAAAGCACACCCTCAACAAGGAAATATTTGGTACCTTACAACATATAGCATCTTTTTTTATTTGAAGGGAGGTGAGAAAGATACCTACTGGTCTACGTAAAATTTTCTCGGTCGACTACCCAATCCTTTGTCTCTCCAACATAATTAATTAGTATCAATTCCTCTACCTTTTCAACTCCTTCTACCTCTCTGGTGATATATTCACTGAGGTCGTTTCCCTGGATCACTTTTGTAATCACCTAAAAATGAACAAAATCAATTAAGTGAGCAACTAAGACAAAAATCAAAGCAATTAAATCAAATCAAGCTAAAATCAAAGCAAAATTGCAATCAAGTCATAATCCAAATTTAATTGAAAATCAAAATCCATAAAATCAATTTAAATCAAATAAATCATGATAAATCAATAAATTGTGCAATTAATCTAATTAATTGCATAGTTCATTTAAATCAAATCAACCCATTCAAGGAGTGCACATGGCTAAATATATTAATAAAATTCAATTAATTAAATCATATTTTCCCTCAACCACCAAATGGGAGGAAAATGCATCAACCAATAGGATTTGAGAACCAAGCTCACGTGGATCAAGCTCACATCGAATCTCCACCACCCATAAGGAGAAAGAATCTTCTACACCCATTTTGTCCTCTTGTCCCAAGCTTTGAGGACAAAATATTTAAATGGTCTCCAAAGGTGGAACCATGGACCTAAGCCTAACCCAACCATGATCAAATCAACTCCACCCCCTACCCTTGCCAAAATTTATAAAAGTAAGGCTAAAATCAGGCATTTATCATCCATAATTATTTGAATAGCATCAAACCTCTTGCAATTTTAAGCTAGAAAGACAAATTTAGGAGCTAATTAGACTAATTTATTTTGGAATTAACTTTTTTAGCTTTGATTATCATATTTTCTCATATTAGGACTGTCACTAATGGAAGCTTGTTGAGAGCTTTGCATTAGCATCCCTAATTAGAGAGCCATAGAGTGCTCATTTGTCATTTATCTTGCTTATTTATATTGCTAGTTGTGGTAATTTAATTCTTATTTGACTTATTTGATGAAACTAACCCTATGAAGGTGTTTTTACATAACACACAAAATGGCACCCACCATGGGGCCATAGGCCTCACTAATTTTTAAATTTGGAGAAATTGAATTTTTTACTATATCTTTCTATTGTTCTCTATTTTGCAAGTTTTTTAGGGCTTTTGCGAGTTTCTGTAGCGCGTACACCTATTCCTACAGCATTTACGAGGTCTAAATTAGTGCTTCTACAACAAAGTTGTGTGCCTTTGCATAGACTTTCAGCGCGTTTGATCTTTCTATCTTCTTGTCTATCCTTCTTTCATCGCATGTGCCCTGACTCCGAAGCACATTCGATTTGTTCTACAACACTTTTGATCATTTATCTACACATCTTTGCTTATTAAAACATCACATCCAATTTATGTTTCTGCGCTTTTAAAGTTTTCCTATAGCGTATTTATAAGTTTTAACAATGCTTTTAAATAATTTAGCAGCACTTTCAATTAGTTCCGCTACGCTTTTGATTAAATTGAAAATTTTCATAATCTAACATTCAGAGAATGATTTGTCTATGTCTATAGGATGATTGGCCATAAAAAGGTCAAAAATCCAGAGACCGGATTCAATAGTGAAGGAAAAGCATTGGCTAAAAAGATCAAACAAGAGAACATAGCACATATCAAGCTAGTTTTGGAGAACTCGCAGCAAGAAATTGAGGTATATGAAAAATATTTGAAGATTGTAGAAGTATAGAAATCTAAATTTGCCTCATTAAATTGGATTTACTTGCCTTAATTAATTTGGTTCAAATCTGATAAATAAGACTTATATTTCAATTTTATTCTTATTTTCTTCATTTTGCTTGTTTGTGTTGACTAACTTGTTGGAGGAGAGGCAAAAAGGAAGGAACGATCGCCACTAGGTGAGTCTAAATCATGAAAAAATCGTAAAAATTGCCCCTAGCCTTTGCTAGCTTCGATTGAAGCTAAGCCTAAACTTGGTCATTTTTTCTTTAAATTGTGGCCTTGTGATTTTTGTTCAAATCTAGTAAGTAAATAGCTTAAAGGATAAAATCAATCACTAAATCAAACAACCCCATGTTTGTGGAAAAGAGTAGAAATACTCAATTCCTATTAGTTAGTGGGTTTTGGAAATTGAACATTGTTAACAGTGTTTGGGAAGCAAGAATAGATAAGAATATGCTCTTCACCTTTTAGTGAGTCAAACTCCCAAAACCTATCTCTTAATTCTATTTTATCACTTTCAATATGAACATGCTAGATATTTAGTGGGCTCGCCTCTCGAGATTTGCCTTAATGAGGCTGGTGAGAGGAACAACCCAAAGTGGGATACATTTTCCTTTGCCATAAAAATCCAACCCAATATAAAATTAAATGCATGTATCCTTAATGGGGTGTGTGACATAAGGATATTAAGCTTTCGAACTTCCTCGAGTAGTCCTTCGAGATTGCGCAAAACTCTGATATACCGGTGGTGGGAAGCCTCCTAATTTTGGGGGATGAAAACTTAATGTCCATTTTGAATGGAATCTTGATTAAATACCTTGTTAAATTAGCAAAGCCTACCTTGTAAATCCATGTTTATGAACCAACTTGTGAACTAGGTAGATTGCTTGAAGTGCTTTTTGTGAAAAACCTATGATAACGTCCTTACAAATTCAAACACTTTTTATGTTGAGGGTTAAAAAGAAACAAGTGTATTTGTGATTGCTTTGTTTTAAGAATACATACTACAAGTAAGAGATATCCATTTTGAAAATTCATCTTATATTTTTAATCTTTTCATAAAAATAAACAATTACCAAATTTGGGGAAAACAATCCTAAATCAAACCTTTGTTGATTGTCGATTTCTACACGATCTCATAGAATCAAACTATCTTTACAAGAAGACAGCACCTGCATTGCAAAAGAGCTCCCCGAATTTGAATCTCAAAACTCTTTCATAAATCACAACCAAGGGGATAGTCTTGCAAATCTTTTTGAAAAGATGATTGATCCAATGGATAGAAACTCTACATTTCATGATTACATCCATGGAGGACATGATGAAAATCAAGGAAACATTAATCATGCTAATCAAGGACCTAAAGAAATACTTGAAGACAAATCCAATAGGGCGGCCCAAGACATTGAATTCCTTGAGTTATGGACAAACTAATAGAAAGAGATAGGGAAAGGTATTTCCTTAATTTAGCCCAAGTAGAGGTAAAACTTCCACATGATTATGATGTTGACCAACTAAAGAAAGATAAGGAAGATGATAATCCAATAGGTGCAATGAATAAACAATTAAAAATGTTTCAAGCACAGATTGACCTAATGAAGAAGGCATTTGGACCTAAGCCATTTTCTATTGAGGCCTTGTGCCCATTTCCTTTTGATAAGAGCTTGGTTATGGAACATTTCCCAATAAATGTGGTCTTTCCAAAATACAACAAATATACGGGTAAATCAGACCCACAAGACCACCTTAGAGAGTTTTGTGCTCTAAGTATTGAATTCATGCACGATACAACCTATCTAATGAGGCTTTTTCTAAGAAGTTTAGGAGGCCAAGCCATCAAATGGTTCTCAAAACTTCCACAAGGGATAAAGACATTTGAGGAATTGGCCTCCAAATTCATGACTCGTTATTCTTACAACATTGAGCACGAGATCACCATGCTTAATCTTTGTGACACTAAACAACGAGATGGTGAGTCCTTTCTAGGGTTTCTCCAAAGGTGGAGAAGAGTCTTCGCATGATATCCACGAAGCATACCCAAGAAATAAAGGATGGAAATATTTATGAATAATCTAAATGTGGAGATGAATTATAGGCTCCAACTTCAATGTCCCCCCACTTTTGAAAAGATCATCGAAAATGGGATCAAAATTGAAGAAGTGTTGGTTAAAAGAGGGGAAATCAAGTTATTCAAAGATAATAAACCCTATACCAACACTAATAACAATCATAACTTATCTAATTATAACAATAATAAAGGAGCCAAAAATCACAATGATAAACCAAGACTATGGTTGAAAAACAACAATAAAAATCTTGTGAATGACGGAGTTGTGGAAGCCCACAACTTGAAGGCTACCCCTTTTAATTTATCTCATGGGTCAAGTTCAACATATAATGCTAATCAAACAACCAAGGCTCCTTACAATAATAACAACAACAGTAATCACTCCAACAACAATGCTAACAACAACAACAACAATCCTTTCAACAATGCTAACATCAACAAGCCTAAGCCTTTATTTTCCACTTATCAAAAAAGAAAATTCACCTTTTTAGGTGAACCTTTGGAAAATGCATTAAGGACTTTGGTGGCTAATAAAATCATTAACCTACCCGATTCAAGGCCATATGAACCCCAAGTCAAACCCAATTGGTGGAATGATTCTCATCATTATGGATACCATCACAACAAAGGACATAAAACAAATGAGTGCATCAAACTAAAACACCTTGTCCAAGATCTAATCGATGATGGAACCATAAAAGTGGAAGGGCCTCAAAATAATGAGGACCATACTGCTTTCAAAAACCCTTTCCTTAACCATGATAAAGGGGAATCATCGAATACCAATCATAACAACAAAAGAGGCAATGAGAAGGTTAACTTTGCACATACTTATGATAATACCATCAATACTTTAAGTGGTGATGAAAACACCATAAAAGTGATAGTGGTAAAAGAGAAGCCAAAGGAAGCAACATCTAATGTTGTACCCAGGGGGAAAGCATCAAAGATCACTTTATCAGGAGGTGCCCCGAGAATTATCTTTCCAAATCAAACATTATCTTCATCTTCAAAGAAATATAATTTGGTAGATCAATTGCAAATAACCCCTACTCAAATCTCTATTCTAGAACTACTCAAGTTTTCACCAACTCATAAGGAGATTCTAGAAAAAACCTTAGTGGAGACCAATGTGCCTTTAAATTTAGATGCAGATAAATTCCAAAACATGGTAGGCCATCTTGTTGAACCCCATTGTCTATCCTTTTCAGAACAAGATGATATGTCTTTAAACCACCTGCAAAATCAGCCTTTGCATATAGAGGTCCTAATCCACAAGCATAGAGTGAAAAGAGTCCTCATTGATGGGGGAGCCGACCTGAATATTTGTACCTTAAACTTGGTTAAAGCCTTAGGATTTTCTGAGGAGGCTATTGACCCAAAGAAAAAGATAACCATAAAAGCCTACGATAATGAAGAAAGAGCTTCCAAAGGTGTCATAGTACTTTCCATCTGAGTTGGTCCCATGCAGAAAGAGACCATTTGCCAAGTCCTTGACCTAAGATTAACTTACAATATCTTATTAGGAAGGTCATGGATCCATGAAATGCAAGTCATACCTTTAACCTACCATCAATGTCTCAAATTTCCCTACATGGGACAAGAAGTCATGGTAAGTGGGGATTCAAACCCCTTCCAATATTGTAATAACATAAAGCCTATTAATGACTCTTTAGTCCCACATAATGCAGAAGGGTCTATTTCTCAAAGAATAGAACAAGGGCAAAGTTCAAAAGATCTTCTATCTTTGAAAGGAAAAGAAAAGGAAGAAAAAGAAAGTATTGTTGTTGAAAATAATCAAATTCCCACTAGCCTAACTACATCGACTAAAGGAAAAGAGAAGGTTAGTGAGGAAAGTACCCATAAGGAAGAAAAACAAGACAAGGATAGATCTATTCAAATTTAAACTAAAGAAGCCCATTATCAAAAATGGAACATATGATGAAGAACTTTGAAAAGAAATGTCAAGTCAAAGAGAAAGGTGTAGGTGAATATTCATTATCTATGATGGATCTACCCTTATCTCCCAAATCCCATGGAAGACCATCTAGTCTACCTCATAAATATAATGATCACTTTGTGAGGGTGAGCACTTATTCATCAATGGATGAGGAAGATAATGAAATCTTAAATTGGTTATATAAAGATAAGGAATCAAGTGCACATGAAAAACACATTCAAAACATAAGCATTCCCACTCACCAATATGGTATAAATGATTTCAAGTAATGCAGAAGATGGGATATAAAGGACAAGGGCCTTTAGGTATAAGAAATGAAGGATTAATAGAACCTATTGAAATGACATGGAGAGATAGTAAAGAAAGACCGGATTAGGGTACCTAGAACAAGGGTACACTCAAAAGAAGTATCCCTTGGTTTATGACCAAATTTTACAACTAGGTTCCCAAAGTGATGAATATTTGAACAATTGAGAATGGGATTAATTTTCAAGTGAATCATGTCAAGATAAAGAGATTGATGTCATCCATACCTATACTCCTAGCAAGGGAAAAGAAAAAGTCTCAGAATCAAGTCATAATCAAGCTTCAAGCTCTAGCCAAGACGTCTTAGATAATGTGTCAAGTCAAGAAATTGAAGGAAATCAATGGGTAGGAGAACCTTACTTACCATCATGGAGACCTACTATAGAGGAATCTAACCCTAGGTTTAATCCAAGATATTTTTACCCAACAGAAACCCTAGAGGATTCTAGTAAGGAAGATTTTGACCCTAGTTATCTAGAGCATCTAGAAGAGGCACATATCATAGAGTTGAGTGATACAATGTTCAAACGTTCAAATGAGGTGATGTCCTTAAACCCTATTGAATCAAACCAAAGCATCGATCCCTTGGTCCTTATCTATCCTGAACTAATTGAATGGGATTCCATTAAACCTACCATCCTCCCCACATTCTTGAATGATAACTTGGTGTCCCAATACCTTAATGCGATTGAACCTTCTTCTACTATGGATTATCAAGATGGAATGACAAAGGGGAGTATTCAATCTTTCAGTTCGGAAAAAAATGAAAATAAAATAAAATAAAAATGGAAAGAATCTAATGTTGAAAACCACATTGTGGCAACATTAAATAAAAAACAAAAACAAATAAAGAACATTTTCGAAGGTGAAAACCCAACAAAGGCACCTAAGGAAGAAAGGTCGGATACTTTGCCCAAGCACTATGAGGAAAGATCACCTATCTTAATTGAACCAACAAATAAAGTGAACATTGGGTTAGAATCAAAGCCAAGAATCATACACCTGGCAGCATCCTTATCTAGTGAAGAAAGAAAGCATTTCATCAAATTCTTCAAAGAAAAATAAATCAATTTTGCATGGTCATATGATGATATGCCAGGGATAGATCCAAATTTAATCATGAAACATTTGAATATTAAAGATGGACTGAGACCAGTAAAGAAAAAACTAAGAAAGATGCATCCACACATAGCTTTGCTAAATCCTACTCAAGGGAGGAACATCTAGTCATCTTAGAAAAGATATTTGTAAGGTTAGAGAAATTCAAAGTAAGGTTGAATCCAAATAAATGTCCATTTGGTGTTCAATCAAGAAAGCTATTAGGATACATAGTTTATGCCAAAGGAATAGAGGTAGACCCAGCTAAAGTAAAAGCAATAATGGAAATGGGGGCACCTCAAAATATCAGTCAAATGAGATCCTTTCAAGGTAGGATTCAATCCATCAAAAGGTTCATCTCTCAATTAGCAAAAAAGTACCACAATTTCACTCAACTCCTTCACAAGGACACAATTTTCAAATGGGATGAGAAATGTGAAGAAGCATTCACCTTATTGAAGAAATATCTAATGAATCCTCCAGATTTGATGCCACCAATCAGAGACAGGCCCTTAATTTTATATATCTCAGCAACACAACATGCATTAGGGGCACTCTTGGCTCAAGAGGACGAAGTTGGAAAGGAAAAAGCCATATATTACATAAGCAGAACATTGGTGAAGTATGAGTTGAACTACACTTTTATTGAAAGAGCATGTTTTGTCATGGTTTTTGCTTCCCAAAAATTATGCCATTATATGTTATCTCACAAAATCTAACTCATTGCAAAGATTGATCCTTTGAAATACCTTCTTAGAAAAATAACATTAAATGGAAGATTGGCTAAATGGGTCATGGTTTTAAGTGAGTTTGACATAGAGTATGTGGACTAAAAATCTATCAAAGGCCAAGTAATAGTTGATCAACTAGTAGAATCACCTTTACAAGATGAACATCCAATCCAAGTGGAATTTCCAGATTCTAAAATTGTTAATGTTGAAGAAAAAACATGGCAATTGTATTTTGATGGCTCCTATACACAACATGGGTCAGGAGCAGGGATATTATTGATTACTCCTCAAGGGTCCACAATTCCAAAATCATACAAATTTCTATTCACATGCACAAATAACATAGCTGAGTATGAAGCATTGGTCATCGACATAAAGTTGGCATTAGAATGGAAAATACCATAGCTACAAATCTATGGAGATTCTCAACTAGTGATTAATCAAATTAATGATGAGTATCAAACTAAAGATGATAAGTTGATACCGTACAAGAAGATGATTGAGAATCTTAAGAAATACTTCACTCTAACCACATTTGAGCAAGTACTAAGGGATAAGAATAAAGCAGCGGATGTAATGGCTACTTTGGCATCACTTCTCCAAATACCATATCAAAGCACCAAATATGAATTCATGGTAGAAGAAGTTGAGCAACCCGCATTTGACCCTACTTATCCTCACACCATTTTATTACTAATAGGACATGACTCATCCTAGTATGGAGCCATTTACACATACTTAAAAGACCAAATCTTGCCCATAGACCAAACCAGAAATCAAAAGAAAAGCTTTATCCAACAAGCCTCTCGCTACACCTTAATATCTGACACATTGTATTGCAAAAGTCTAGATGGAATGCTTCTAAGGTGTTTAGAGAAAGAGGAATCAACCATAACCTTACAAGAAATTCATGAGGGAATTTGTGGGTCACACTCGAATGGTTTAACCCTAGCTAAGAAACTTCTTAGGATAGGATATTTTTGGCCTTTTATGGAAAAGGACGCTTGTCACTTTGCAAAAACCTATAGTAAATGTCAATATCATGGGAACTTGATCCATATACCAGCACAAGAGCTTCATCCTATGACTACACCTTGGCCTTTTTATCAATGGGGTTTGGATCTGATAGGTATGATTTATCCACCATCTTCGAATGGTCATAAATTCATCATTATTGCAACAGAGTATTTTACCAAATGGGTGGAAGTTGTACCCTTATCCACTTCCACAAGAAAGAATATATCCTTATTCATATTAAATCACATAATTTGTAGATATGGTGTTCCTCATGCCATCATAACGGATAATGCAAAACATTTCAAAAACAAGGATTTGAAAGAACTATGTACAAAATTTCATGTGGTGCACCACTCATCTCCAATATATTACCCACAAGGTAATGGACAAGTAGAAGCTACAAACAAGAACATCTTAAAAATATTGAAGAGGACTATGGATAATTCAGATAGAGATTGGCACATTCAAATAAACCCTCCTCTATGGGCTTATAGGACAAGCATTAGAACACCAACAGGGGCTACACCATTCTCCCTAGTCTATGGAGCATAAGCAATTTTTGCTTTGGAGGTAGAAATTCCATCTTTAAGAGTCTCCTTGCATGGGTTACTAAGTGAAGAAGACTATAGAGTGGCTAGATTTCACAAATTGGAGCTATTAGATGAAAGACAACAACAAGATTTTGACCAATTAAAAGTATATCAAAATCGAATGACCAAAAACTATAACAAGCATATTAAACCAAGGGCATTCCTCATAGGTGATCTAGTGTTGCAAGAAAATCCCAAGAATCAAGCAGAGAGAGAAAAGAAAGGGAAATGGGAAGCCAACTGGTTAGGATCTTTTGTGATCACTTCACCTTTTGGGATAGGCACCTATAAACTAGTTGATTGTGAAGGAGAAGAGTTGCAAGGGCCAATAAATAGTATACACCTGAAAAGGTTCTACACATGAAGAAATTAAAAAGGGGTAAAGAAAAAGAGTATTAGAGAAATCAGATGAAAGAGCATCCTATTTATTGTACATAGTCAAAAGAGATCTTGAAAATATCAAAAACATGGAAAAATAGAAAAGAGAAAACAAATCTGAAATACAAAAAAGATCAAAAACATTCAAAAAAGATGTTGTCTTGGTGAAAACCTAGCAAATAGGTGCCTTGATAATATAAAAAATTAAAAAAATTGAAAAAAGAGAAAAAAGAAAAGAAAAAAGAGAGAGAGAGATAAAAAGTGCCATAGTGAAAACCTAGCAAGCAGGCACCTTGGTAGCAAAAAAAGAAAAAAAGCTTTAAAAATAGAAAAGGAGAAAATCCATTCAATCAATGAAAACTTGGTAAACAGACATCATTGAAAGTCCAAGTCAATCTCATGCCTAGTGGTCATCCTTGTAAATATTGCATTCACCAGCATTTGTATATATTGCATAATAAAACCTCACAGTTGCATTTGCAAGTACCTAAAGGTCTCATCACCAATCTAATCTACAAATTGTCCCAAGTCCCACAACACACTTACTTCAAACTAGGGGCAAAATCTACTAGAAAGGAGGAAGGTTTCATCAAAGAAAATATCAATCTGACACCAAATCAATTCATCAAAGCACAAGTGGAACACTTACCCAATCACTTTCAATCAAATCCAAATCCTAATCCAAATCTCAATCGAACTAAATGCCAAATGTTGATCCAATATTTTACAATGACACTTATCTTTATCAGGATTAAAAATATGAAATGGATAGAACTATACTTGAACTATGGATTTGAAGAAACAATGCAAAAAAAATTTAAAATTTCTAAGTTTTGACTTGATTGATGAAATCATGTCTTTCTAGTGAATAGATGAAAGTTTTTAAACTAGATCAGCTATGATGAAAGCATGATATTTTATTGATTTCTAAATGACTATCTTAAGATCAAGGTTTTAAATTATGTATTATTTGTCTAAGGACATGATCATCAAAGAATCATCGAGGACATGTACATATGGTGAAACTAAGATCTTTGTTTGTTTACGCAACATGATACCTTGGCTATTTTGATGTTAAATATCATAATACCAAAATCCACTTGCAATATAGAATCTGATGAAATCGGTATTTGTACTCTCGGGATTGATTTCAATAAGTGATAGTCGTACTAATGGTGGGAAAGCAATGAGAAAGGTGAAAAATGTATTCATATCATCATGGTTGAACTAGTGATGGTTGTACTAATTTTAAGATTCCCAAACTGCTCAATATAAGCTCCTAAATTGTGAATAGTGACATCTAACTACATACATCCTAGATTAAATGCATTTAAGGTATTTGCCTTTCTCAGTTTGAAAACATATTTGAAAAAGAAACCCAAAAAGGGGGTGGAGTTAAATCAAAAATTAAGTGTTCATCAAAAACTATATGAGATAGAGTGTGTTGGAAATAAAAAATAAAAAACAAATGTGCCTTGCATAAGGACATTTGCATTTTAAAATCATCTTGCATTTAGGTTCATTGCACATCATTATCATCTTGCATTCATTTGCATTAATCTTAGCTCGTTTTCATTGTTTTAAGTTGCATTCACTTTAAAAATCAAATCACTGTATTATCATATTAGTTCACATCCATAGAATTCATTTTAAATTGCATTTACATTAGTTTTCATACATATAGTTTCTTCCACTTTCATTATTCCATTTAAGTTACATTGCATTAGGTTGCACTCTTTTTAAATCAAATCTTTCACCATGTCATTTAGGTTCATTTAAGTTCATTGCATTAGTTTGCATCCATTGATTAATCCTCATCATTTAAATACATCAATTACACCATTCCAAATTCATCGTTAAGACATTACTAAGATTGCATTGCATTTAAAATCATCTCATTAGTACATTGCATTGTTCATCTAAGTGCATTCATCAAAATTCATCCATTTAAACATTGAATTGTATTCAAACTTAACTATGTTAGGTCATTACATTTACATATAAGATCATCATTATATCATTTACATCATTAATCATTAAATCATCCAAATCCATACATTACATACACACATTTCCATTACATTTACATCACATGTTATATCTCATTTACATCCATTACATTGCATTTCTCCATAACATTAAATAAATGCATCAATTAGTATCATCACATAACATTGTTCATTAAACCACTATATATACATCATCATACATCATAAACATTAAACCATATGTCATATGCATCCATCTATTCTATGTCATAAATAAGATAATCATTTGCATCAATAGAAGAATAAACATGTGCATTCATATCATAAATTGCATTTGGAAAAGCATAAAAACAAAGCATGCAAAGATAGAATCATATAGATCTGCATATCATATAAAGCACCTGTAAAAATAACTCCAACACATGATGACATCATATAAGTAAATCTATCAAGGAGTATCAAAGTCCATAAGATCATCAAAATCCAATCAAAGTATAACAAGTATCAAATCATAAACAACATCATCTAATAAAAGAATAATGAGAGTCCAATATCTCGAGTTCAAAAAAAGTGAATCATCATAATGTACATCAATGAATGGATAATCATATAAGGCTCAACTACCAGAACCACCGGCACCATCAGGACTAGGATCAGTATCTGGAGCTCTACTTGAGCTAGCCTATAATCTGTACTGACTCATGGTAGCCATGAAGGCCTACATCATGCTACCCAACTAACTAACCTATTGTCTAATCTCTGATACATCAAACTGTAGAACCTGAACATCATTAGCAGACACTGGAGCCTCTGTAGCAAGAGCCTGAGTAGGAGGAGCCTGTGGTGGAGCCATGGAAGAAGATGTAATAGAATAATATGGAAGAACAAAAGAAGATGGCATGGAAGAAGGAGCTTGTGTAGGAGGAGCCTGTGGAGGTGGAGGTGTTGGATGATCCTATGCCTGATCAAGGAGAATCTATGTAGCCTGGGCATCTACATCAGCAATGACCTATGCACCGACCTACCTGAATACCCTAACTCTGTGTTGGCCCCATCTGGCCAATCTATTGACACCCACCTGATGTAAGGCTCTATCAACTCCACCTATGACTCTCACCCATCCACCCCTCATCCGTACACCACCCCTAGGATGAATAGGAGCAGCAACTATAACAAGTATCACAATCTTGCCTCCTCTGTCACCTCCTCAACCCCATCGTCCCTAACAACCTTGTCTTCGACCTCCACCACCATCACCATCCCCACCATCATCATCAGACTCCTCCTCGATCCCTAGCACTCGCTCAATTGGATCTATAAATCTAGGAAATGGGTTCAGAGCAAACCACACTGCATAGTCATCAATCATGTCCGCATCAACTATGTGATCTCTCATATCCCACGCAAGGGTGGGTAGCTGTAAAACCTCATCACAAGTCGTGTGGTAGTCAATCTGAGGACCCCACAAGGACCTCTCCACCTGTACTTGGATTGGCTCTATATGCCCAAGTTTGTCCGCCCTATCATCAAGGTTGTCTGCCCTATCATCCAGTGAGGCAGCAACATAAAGGGCAACTTTGATGCATCCTCCGGCCATGCCTCACAACCAATGTATGATCACCAAATGACATGAGTAATGTCATCAATGATGTGGCACCAATAGTCTAACTTTCCCAAATGGGCCCACACCACCATATCCTCGTACATCCAAGCAAAGGGCCAACCTGGATCCTGATGTCGAACTGAGATAGGTAGAGTAATAGGGATGTGCTCTCATGTCCACAACTGTAAAAGGACCATCCCAATAGAAAGAGTGGCCCCATGTTGATAAACCACATCGTGCAACTCATGATATAAATGAGTGAGCACACAAGAACCCCAATCAAATCTGCGAGGTTGCACAATCATATCCTCCAGAATATGGCCCCAACCGATGACAAAACCATGACCTCATCAATTAGGTACAAGGAACCCACCAACAAGTGCACCCAAAACTATAGGAAGAACTAGAAAGGATGGGAACTGTGCCCAATGAATAGACTCATCTCAAATATTAGGATCAACAAAAACCCACCTACATGTTGTCCCATCGTACACCTAGTTGTAGTAAACAAGCTCCCCATGAGTAGGGATGTGCAACAAATGATATACATCCTTGAGAGTACTAGTCATCACCCCCATCGGTAAATGAAAGGTATTGTGGTCAGAGTGCCAACACTCTGCCACATTGGTAAGTAAACCCTGATTCACATGGAATCGAGGAAGGATGAGGAGGAATGACAAACCACATCGGCCAATGACTCAATGCTCTACACCACTCAAGTCATCTATCATACTGAATGACAATGGGTATAGGCCATAGAAACCAAGATTTTTAAGCTCGGTCTGTAAAAGCAAGTTTAAACACATCAGTAATAAAAAAAACATCAAATATTGGATCATCTTAAGTCAATCAAACATTTAAACCTATCAAACCACAATCAATTTTCCTAATTCTATTTAGAGAGGACATAAAATTTATCATCATCCACCATCTAAATCAAGATTGGCAATCAAACATTCAATATGACATGACTAAATCGTATGATTTTCTATCAACCAAACTTAATACCTAAGCCAATAGACTGATTGACGACACTAGACGGATCATAAAACTGACTCAGAAGTTTGCAAATTTGACCAAAAAGGGTACACACACTATTTTACTACTTGAATGTGCTGAAAATCAAAAGTGCAGTTTAAAATAGTAAACGCACAACAAAAATTATCAAATACGCTATAAAAATGTGTATGCACTATAGAACTTAGTATGCACTACAAGATATTACTGTACGTGTTGCTAAAATAATCAAAAGCGCAATCAAAATTATACGCGCTGCAGGAAAAGGCGGTTGTGAAACATACCCTAGTTCTAATGTTTGAACATGCTACTAAAAATAGTGTATGCGCTACAGGAAACCGCACATGCACTTTAGAAAGATTGTACGAGCTGTTAAAATAGGTGTACGCGCTATTTCATTTAAAATTGGAAAAAATATACTTTTGGCTAGAAAAATCCAAATTTTTCCAAAATATACGTAATAAATTGACAAAGTAGGTTATTAGGGTACTCACCGAAGGTCCAGAGCCTGACAAACGCTGGTAACAACAGCCTCGCTCGAATCTGTGCTCAGAAATCAGGATCACCATCGTAAAAAAGGCTCAGAGAGGGTTAGAGAAAAAAGTCAAAATGGGAGGTAAAAATGAATAGTAAAAAGACCTTTTACCCCTATATATAGCCTTGTTTGACCTAAAAGGGGCATCTTTGACCAGAATATGACTAGGGACCCAAATTTAATCACCCGTTCATCCAAATCAGGGGCATTTGTCATCACATCAACGCAAATATAATCAGAAATGAAATTGAAATTAATTATTAATTGAACTCATCCAACGCAAATTGATCAAAAACACAAAATCTTTTATCAGACACAAATTTCATTTCATTTCCGAGGGGGCATACACTCAGATAATTAGGAATGACATCATAATCAGTAAATCAGGGGCACGACCATCAAATCAAAGCTTAGTCTTTTATCATAATTTTTTTTGCTTATCAATCAAAAGGGGCATCAAACATCAAATCATATCAAATCAGACATCATAATAGGTGACTTATCATCAAAATGACCATCAAGGACCTAAAATCAATCAACACTGCATTAGTTTTATCATCAAAATCCACATCTTCTATCAAGCATTGAATCAGACATCAAAGCTAATCAGGACTTGGCATCAAAATGATCAGGACATTCTTTGAACCGATATGCTTCATGCATAGAGTTACAGAGGGGCATTTGTAATCACCTAAACAATTAAGTGAGCAACTAAGGAAAAAATCAAAGCAATTAAATCAAATCAAGCTAAAATCAAAGTAAAATTACAATCAAGCCATAATCCAAATTTAATTGAAAATCAAAAGCCATAAAATCAATTTAAATCAAATAAATCAATAAATTGTACAATTAATCTAATTAATTGCTTAGTTCATTTAAATCAAATTAGCCCATTCAAGGGGTACACATGGCTAAACATATTAATAAAATTCAATTAATTAAATCTTATTTTCCCTCAACCACCAAATGGGAGGAAAATGCATCAACCAATAAGATTTGAGAACCAAGCTCACATGGATCAAGCTCGCATCGAATCTCCACCACCCATCAGGAGAAAGAATCTTGTCCACCCATTTTGTCCTCTTATTCCAAGCTTTGAGGATAAAATATTTAAATGGTCTCCAAAGGTGGAAACATGGACCTAAGCCTAATCCAACCATGATCAAATCAACTCCACCCCCTACCCTTGCCAAAATCTATAAAAGAAAAGCTAAAATTAGGCATTTATCATCCACAATTATTTTAATAGCATCAAACCTCTTGCAATTTTAAGCTAGAAAGACAAATCTAGGAGCTAATTAGATTAATTTCTTTTGAAATTAACTATTTTAGCTTTGATTATCATATTTTCTCATATTAGGATTGTCACTAATGGAAGCTTGTTGAGAGCTTCACATTAGAATCCCTAATTAGAGAGCCATAGAGTGCTCATTTGTCATTTATCTTGCTTATTTAGATTGCTAGTTGTGGTGATTTAATTCTTATTTGAGTTATTTGACAAAACTAACCCTATGAAGGTGCTTTTTCATAGCACGCAACTTTAGTTGGGTGAACTTCTATGTCATATTTCATAATTTTAGTGATCTAGTTAGCTCTCTTTTCAGTAATATTGCCTTCCATGATATATTCTCGCACACTGGGGTGTGTAATGTATACCATGATGTTTCTTACAAAGACCACATCTTGGAGTAGAAGATGATGATGTGTTCTTCCTTATTATCTTCTCCCTTTTGGGTAAGCATGGTAGCAAGGTTGTATGCACTCTCGTAGACATACATTATAAAATCCTTTAAGAAATATGGATTTGACAATATTGGGGCAATATATTTAGCTATTTTTATCTTCTCAAAGGTGACCTTCCCTTATGGGGTCCATATGAAGACTTTTTTCTTTCTAAGCATCAGGGTGATCAGTGGTACCATTCCAAAAAAGTCACAAATGAGCCTTCTGATAAAATTGGTCTTCTCAAGGAAAGATTGAATTCCTTTATTGTTTGAAGGGAGGAAAAGTTATAAAATAACTTTTAATCACTTGGGATCTCTAGAATTCCCCTCTTTAGAGACTATGTATCCCAAAAGTTTTCCTTGTAGAACTCTTAATACACATTTCTTTGGATTCAAAGAAATTCTAAATTCTTGACACTTTTGAAATACTTCATTAAGGTGATTGAAGTGATCCTACTTCCTTTTTGAAAATACTATCAAATCATCTAAATAGATTAGAATGATTAGATCTATTAATTCTTTGAGAGTTGTTTCCATGACCTTCTAAAATTTTTATCTTGCATTAGATAGAACAAAAGGCATTTTAGCGTAAGCAAATCTTCCCCACTTAGTGGTGAATATTATTTTATGTTAGTTGTCTTCCACCACCAAAAATTGGATGTACACAGAGAAACCATCTATTAGTGAGAATATCTTTGATCTAACAATAGTTTGCAAGATTTATTCCATTAACAACAGAGGGTGATGATCCTTCAGATAATATTTGTTTAGATCATGAAAATCCACATAGAGGTGAATATCATTTTTCTTCTTACAGACCAGAACTAGGTTCAACATCCATGAGTTATGCTTGACTAGGTAGATGATCTTGGAATCAATCAATTTAGTTAGCTCTTGCATCATCAAGGCTTCTATATTGGGATTGACTAACCTTTGTTTATGGCTGATGGATTTCACTCCATCTACCAACTCAACAATATACTCAATAGTATCTCTATTATAGAATTTCAGGTCATCATAGGTCCATGTTATGACTCCCTTATACTTATGGCACATGGATTTGAGCCTTTATTTGTCAACTTTGGGCACCTCTTTTCCCACCTTCAGTTTTCTACCTTCTTCGACCTCTAGATCTTCGTAATCCCTCTAGTATGAAATAAACTTACATTTGTCTCTTCTGACATCATCACAATCAAATAAACTCTACAAAGTTATTAAGCCTTAGGTAAGTGCATTTCATCTAATTTGGATGACCTAGTCCTCATACACTTCTTCAATTTTGGGATGTAACTAGTCAAAAAATTCCCTAGCTTGCTAGATATATGAGGCAATCTGTTTGTCACTCTCAAATACTTGCCAGTGATTATCATTGTCTGGTATGGAAGGTCTAACTATTACATGGATAAAATGTTCATTTGTAAATAGATTAGTGATAGGTTTGAAATGGGAACCAATATTGGCTAATTGGTTAGCCTCAATGTTTTTCTTCCTCAAAATGACTTTGATATCAAAAGTATCAAAACTTTCAATCAGGTCCCATAGCCTATGCCAATAAGATTGCACCCAGGGATTCTTAGCTACAAAAGTATTATGGACCTACTGCACTATCATTTCAAAGTCTCCAAATACTTTAGCTACTTGATTCCCATTTTCTCAACTAGATCTAGTCCTTAGACCAGTCCTTCATATTTTGCCTCATTGTTGGTTGAACTGAACTAAAAATGAAAAGCCTTGTTTACTTATTCTTCTAAAGGAGAAATCAGATAAATACCAACACTTGAACTAGTCCAACATCTCTAGCTCCATCAAAATACATTGTCTAAAGCTTGAATGACCAGAGGTTAATATCTTTATTTTCCTCTTCATTTGTGACTCTTGGCATTGGGTGATCTTCATCAAATGTTACATAAGTACCCAATCCTGTAGCATGGAAGTTTTTGAAGTGATCATTCTCAAAAAATTATTCAATAAGACTTCTTCTTCTTCGGTCCTAGTTCTGATTACTTCCTCATCCTCTAGCATTTCAATAGAGTACATTTCTTCCTTACAAATAGAAGTATGGGTAGGTTCAAACTTGAGTACACGTTCATCTACTACATATGTATTATGCATAGGTTTTGACGGTACCTTGAATTTACTTCCATGTCTAGTTCTCAAGATCATATGGGACTAGTCAAGTGACAATAGCCTCTTATTTTGGCGATAAAATATCTCAAAGGACATACATGCAATTTTTTTTAGAGGGGATATCAATGGATACAACTTTTGGAACTATGATATTTGGATAGGAAAAGAGTGTGAAGGGAATCTCCTTTATTATTCATATGGACTGGACCTTCTTCTCATCTAGTTGCATAATCCCCCTATCGAAAGGCTCGTACTTTATATGGAGAGCCTCTACTATTTTCTTGCGAATGATGGTGTTACTATCCCATGAGTCTATCATTGAATTATGCAGTAGCTTATCTCCTACTATCAAGGTAAGAAATAAAGGCATGGGTTCAGACTTACCTTTTTGTTTTCTATTGTCAGGTTGTTGGATTTGAATAACACATTTGACTATTGGACTTGTGGAATCTTTGACTCTGTGACAAGTGCCCTTCTTTTCAACCTTTCTTGTTCAGCAATGGCCTCCACCCTGCCTTTCTTATCCCATTTATCAAGAGCCTCCTTTGATAATTTATTTTGTTTAATAATCACAAGTGCATCTTAGATGGATAGGTTCATTGGGGGCCTTTTTAATTATTCCACTATGTCCACCTTCATCTCCATAGAGACCTTAGGATTTTGGCATCTAGGTGATGAAAATTTTGTCTATTGTTGAGTTGGTTGTAGTTGAACCTATACACATTAAAAATGGTGCACTTCTATGAACCATTACATGCAAATTTGCTCAAGAATGAGGCCTCACAAAGCGGCTCATAGCTCTCTATGCATGGAGTTGCAAGGGACTATGATGTGTTTGCTCTCAGCTAGAGCTACAAGCTTATGACCTTGCTAGTCAACCACACAATGAGAGATTCGAATGAGGACAAGGGCAAGAGTGCCAATATCCTCAAGAATCACTATGAAAATGCAATGCAAACTAGTCTATGGAAATGAAAATGCAATGCAACTAAACTATGAAATGGAAAGAACAAGTGTTACAAATCCCTCCTATTAAACTATGTGAGTTAAATCTATTGCATCAAAGGAAACTAAGCTATGAAATGAAGCTATGGATGCTATGATAATGCAAGAAATGAAGTCTAAACTATGAAGCAATGAGGAAATCCAAGAAGAGCTTGGTGTAGCAATGATCTCCAAAAGCTCCAAATGCACCTAGAAAACCTGCAACATAACAATAGTATGAAAGAGATGGATATCCAAATGAAGGAGAGAGCTCTCCTTTTATAAGAAATGAGGTAAAATGGACCATTGAGATTAAGAGGCAAAAGTCTTAATCAGCGGTGGAGCTTGAAAGAGGAGCAATCCATGTGCACAAGTATCCTCCAATGAGAAAATAGGAGTTGACTTTATGTCCATATGAGACAAAAAGTGCTTTTCTCTTTTTTATAAAATGAGAATAACGCTTTATTTGTGCAACTTAGGATAAGAGGAAAGTGGGGGCTTTTTATTTAATAAAATGGGAGGAAATTCCTTTTAATTAAATAAAGGCTTAGGATAAATGGTTAGCCCATAGGATAAAAATCCAATATATGATCGAAATTAAGACTTGATCAAGAGATTGATATTGTTGAAAATATTGATTATTGATAAAATTGATTTAGGATTGATAAATTGAATAAATGGGGCCCAAAGTCTAGGCGACCATTTTTGGGTGCATACAGAACCCTCTCGAGTAACAAGTTTATTTACTTCAAACCTTTGTTGTGGCAACTAAATACTTTTTTTTGGTAAGAATAATGAAGTTGCTTCTTCAATTAACCTCTATTTTGAATGGGTATTGTAGTCTAAATGGACTTGTGGCATCCTTGAAGTAGATGCTTGATTTATGAAGACTATGTCATTGCCATCCACCATCCATGAAAATAAAGTATGGTCAGAAGTAATTTCTGACTCTTGTTCTAGAGACATCCCTTGAATCAAGGCTTTCATCATGGAATTCTCCATTCTCGGGGAAGGTAAATAGTAATTACCGGTGTTAGGGATCATTCCTTGGATTCTCTACTTTGCTACCCACTGCTGAAGATTTCCCCTTGGGAAATCTTAGGGCATATAGGCATGTTACATAGAAAACACCATTCATTCAAGTCTTCCACAAATTTGTTCTAAGTAGCCACTAACTCTTTGTTAGAATTAGGTGGAACAGGTTGTAATGGCATCGATGTAGGAGGAACAATGACTAGTTGCTTGGAATTATGACTCTAGTTATTGTTATTCTAATTTTGATTCCCTTGATTATTTTTATTCCAACCTTGATATTTATTTGGTTGGTATGGAAGCCTTATATTTTGTCTATTTTTTAAGTTCTAATATGGAGGTTGCTAGGGTACGCAATGTTGCCTCTTCAAGCTAGTAAGCTTGTTTGACATCATCCTCAATAGATGTTTCATCTTTTTGATTTCTTCTAGCAGGGAGGGAGGAGATACATGTTAGGCTTGAGCATTTGGGTCGACATACATAAACCATGGGGAAGCAAAAAAGTTGGTAGAGGTTTCACTTTGGGTGTGTTATGGGGTTTGAAGGAAGAACTCAGGGAACACTAGCAATGGAGGTCTTGGTGGTAATTTTACTGCATTAATTAGGTTGTTCTCGACTCTTATGGCTATTTCATAGGCAATTGGCAAGCTTACACCCCCTAGAGTCTATATAGCCCATGTTATATCTACATTGAAATCTTTTAGGTAGAAGACAAATGCCATGGGGGCTAGAGGAGGTGGATCTGTGAGGATTATATTCTATGTCCTATGGAATCTATTGTTAAAGTCGACAACAACTTCTTAGGGAGCTCTCTTGATATTGATTAGTTTTTGTAGTAGCGAAGAGAAATCACCCTTCTCAAAAAAGTGGTTATAAAATAGGTTGTGTAGATCATCCCAGGTGCCTATGATATTTGGTGTCAGAGATCTATACCAATGCAGTGCTTTCCCATTGAAATATGCAACTAACAATCTCAAGGCCATGTTATGCTTTGTAATGTGATGTACTGTGTAGGTAATAGCCATATCTGTCTTGTGCTCAATATGGGTCTTTTAATATTTTCCAATGAACTGAGGTAGGAAATTTAGAGCATTATCAAGGATAACATCCTAATTTACATCAACAACTAGTGGAATGAGAGGGCTCCCACTATCCTAGGTGACACAATTTCATACAACCATGGATATTACAAAGGGTGGTGCTTGTAATGCACTTGATGAGGAGGTCGAGGCTCTGGATCTGGTTACAGTAACTAGGGGAGGGATCAACAATCTTGAGTAATAAGTGGATATGGATCTTGTGATGAGTTTGTGGTTCATATACTTATTCTAAATCAGGCTCAATGATGGTTTGGTCCCACTGGGCATGCCAAAAAAAGGATTGTTGATCATGAATTTTGTAACCCAAAAAGGTAACAAGTCTTAGGGAAAGTTTGAGTGTTGTGGGACCAAAATGATAACACTCAAAATAATCTTCAATATTGAGGATCTGGCTCTCCATGAACAAGGTAATATGGAAAGAGAAGAATACTAAAAATGAAACTAAATTTAAGGCAACACACTAGATCATTTCACTATTAACTCACAATCTTTCATAAATGAAAAGACAAAACCATATGATCAAAATGCAAATATCATTCCACATTTTGGCATATTACACCACAATCCCTTCATAGACGAGATAAGAACACAATAACAAGATCCTAGATATAGGTCAAAACATTCATATCATCTCATGGGTGCATCTTTAAAATCTAGAAAATAATAAATGTATTAAAAAACACTTGTTCATCTATCCATTCCTGATAACATCACAAACATGGAACACTTTTATCATTCAATTACTTTCAACTATAAGAGTTAGTTTCAAACATGGTACATCACTAAAAGTAATCCCATACACAAAAATGCTAGTCTTATAAGATAATTACTATTCAAATTGACATATAATTCATGTATATTCAGTATCAATTAAAACCAAAAAGGCTTAGTCAAGCACAATCAAACTTTAATTAACATGAAAGTAATTAGAAGTAAAGTTTGCAAATGTGATATCCCCAAATTATATCAGAACAAATATCCTTTTGGTAAAATTATCATTCTTCTATCAATAACTAAAAATCCAACTCTTCGAAAAGAAAAATGTCTCCTTCTTAAAGAAGTTCTACAATTAAAAAATATTCCCCAAATCAAAATCTCCCCTTGTTGGACAAACCACTATCTAGGAAAATCATTACCATGGTCATTAGGGGAGCTTCCATCACCATGTTCTCGAACAATGATCGCGATCCACTTAAAACACATCCTAGAGGAATACAAGGATAATATCTATAACCATTGTACACTCCTCGAGATGTAACAACCTCATTTGGACGAGGCCTGGGACACACATCAACACAACATAGTTTCTAGCAAGAGAAAATCTTTGCACTCCCTCTAAAACTCTATAGACATGACATGTGTTTGCCAAGAGAAAAGATCACGACTGAGGAGAAGAAAGGGGCCTATGACCATAAGGAACTTTGACTTGGAAGAAGCTCGTAGGAAAACACTTGTGAATAAGGAAGTCTATATATAGCTATATAGACCATTCTTTAGAGAATCTACAAGACTTATTCCAAGCTTACTAGTCTTCCCCAACAAAAATTAAAACCTCACTCAATGAATTATACTTGCACAATTATGTTGTTCCTAATGATCGTGATTGGAATCCATTATTGTATCAAAGATATACAAACCCTTCTTTAGAGACTTTGCAAGACTTATTCCAAGCTTACTAGTCTTCCCCAACAGAAACTAAAACCTTTCTTTGTGAATTATACTTGCACAACTATGTTGTTCCCAATGATCATGAGTGGAATCCATTATTGTATATTATATATATTCATTTAAGGGCACTAACGTATTGGATTCAAAATGGAAATAGTTGAGGGAAATAATTCTAAGCACATAGAGATGGGTAGATCCATACCCCTTTATCTTTAAGGGTAGAATTAGGTGAGCCTGGAAATATTTTATATACTTGGCATAGAGTTATCTACAAACCTAAATACAAACAATAGACGACATCTTTAAGAGAAGAAGACTAAATTATAAATTTGAACAAGTGTTTTCAAAATCAGGAAGGAAAGTGTTGGGATATCTGTCACAAAGCTGGAATGGGATACCTAATGAGTTGAAGCAAGCAAAACCCCATTCCTTGCATAATTTGTATGCAACCATAATTAGAAGGGCACCAAAGTATGTTCACTTGGGGAGAACAGAGCAACAATATTATTTCTCTTTAATCTTTTAGCCACCACTTCTTTTGTGGCCTATTCCAAACTACATAGAATATCATTCCTACACTAAAGAAGTAGAGAAATCTAGGTGGGATGGATTGGCTAAAAATAATGGATTTTATTGGAACCTAATAGTGGAAACTAAGGGACAAACAATAGTTAATGATTTTAGGATGCAAGAAAGACAGAGGAATTAGATTGCACCCGTTGGAGGATTAGAAATCCATTAAGTTGGGAGGAGAGACGAACCCAAATAATGGCTCATTTTTTATATTATATTTTTGTTGTCATTTTATGAGGTTTAACACCCAGTTGTTGATACTTTCCATACCACTTTCTTAAACTTATTTAGCTTTAGGCATGAACCTATCCATGTATCTTTTTGTTGATATCGAGCTACTATGTAATCTATCTATATTAATCTTACATGTGATAAAATAAATGCTATTCTAAAGTAGTTATGGATATATAATTGCCTTGTGCACACTAATGTTATCATATTATTGTTATGTTGTAACAACACTTTGATAAATAAAATGATAGTTTAATTTTTTGTATTTAAGTTAAGATTTGGGAATACTCATTCAAGGGGCCCACTTGGTGAGAATTCCACTCATTTAGTTAAGTAGGTACTTTTATGTTTGGTAATTAGTTTCAGTTTTAGCAACTAATTGTTTCTGCAACCATTAGAACTATATTTAGTGACTGTTCCCACAGCCACTAGAACTCCATTCTTTGATTATTCTTGTAACCATTAGAACTTTGTTCTGTGACTATTCCTGCAGCCATTGGAACTTTGTTATGTGATTGTTCCTATAACCATTGGAACTTTGTTCTATGATAATTCCTGCAACCAAGACAAAACAAAGTAACTTCTTATTTATTTGTTAAGAACTATGTTTTTGTTGTCTATTTCAATCCAGTTTAGTTGTTGATTCATGTTTAGTACTCATGTTATTTCTTTTCAAGCATTTTTCTTCAGCATTGTTTCCTTTCTATCTCTAGGTTAGTATGACTACAAGTGAGTCCTAATGCACATATAATTCCAATCTATTTCAAGTTCACTTCCTTGGGTTGATAAAGAAATGAGTCTTCTTGATGAGTAAGATAACTACCAAATATTTCATCTCTACGTTATGGCTTTAGGGCCTAGTTATTGAACCATTAAAGGAGACCAATATTTTGTATGCATCCATAATACATATTTCCACTTTTCATGGGAATTTTTTTCATCATCAATAAATTGACCACCCATTCTCCTTTCATCACTCTCTCTTCCATGTCACTCCACTTTCATTTTATTTTGTTCTCTATTATACTTTTATGTTGACCTGGTGCTTCCTACCACAATTTATGGAAGGAAATTACTTCACATCAACCATAATAATATTATTATGGTATGTGCACTTTGATATTATGTAATATAATTATGGTTTTGTTTCATATGTTGTAATATTATACACATAACAGAGAAACAAATTATTGCATTGAATAAATAATAACTTTTCGTTAAAACATTTTTTTTTCAAAAGTTGGGTCTTCTAAAAGAGCATGATGATCCTCATGATACATATCCTGGACTATATGTTGGTTTTGGTATATATCACATGGCAAGGGATGATGATGATGCAGATACAGAAGACACTAAGGCTGATATCAATGACAACGATGACGACGATCACAATGGCGATGATGATGATGGGGAAGTTGTTGGTAGGAGCCAGTAACATTTATGATCATATAGAATGCATCATGGATCATTGAGATGATATATTGTTATGATGCCTCTTTTCATGGTTACTATCATATGTATCATTTTCACGGCCTAGAGTACAATATTATTGAGTTGATACATTTTAACATGTACCATTTTCACTTATATCATTTGGACATGTATCGTCTTGACTTGTATTATTTTTAGTTACATAATTTATCATTTTGACTTTTGTCAACTATTGGACATGTATCATTTTGACATGTTTTTGATCTACTGGCATATTGGACTTTCACTTGTTTTAGTTATATATGATGACAATATTATCAGTATTGACTTGTTAATTTATATATATTGAAAGTGGTCGATGATTTTTGGATTGATATTTATTACTTATGATGATTTTAATTTAATGCTCAGGATGGATGTTGTCAAATTCAATTAAATTATAGATATTTGACTCACTTGTTTTAATTTTAGATGATGACCATGTTATCATAATTATCTTATTATTTTTCTTGTTAATGGACTTTCAAGAAAGCAAGCAATAACTTCCTCATTGGTGTTGGTTGATAACGTAGTGACAGTGCTATTTTTTTAAAAACTCCATCAATAGAGGACAAAGGAATTGGGGTGAGGTTACATGCATTCAATACCAAAGAATGTAGGTAGAGATTTAACAAGATTGAGAGGGTAGTGAGTAAATGCTCACTTTGAATGGATAAACTATATTAGATGCATTGACATTCTTCAAGCATTTACATATTGTGCGGTGGAAATGAGTGGCGAGGTCGAAAGATGGAGGAAAATTTCTACTTCAAGTCATCCAAGTAGCATATGGCCTTCTAGGGGCTAGTTTCCACATAAAATTAAAGCACATTTTCATGATTGATGATCCTTTTTTTCTAATAATGATGTGGGGTTTTCTGGTATTGATTTCCTCATTGCCATCTACAAGTTTCATACCAACACAAGCATATCCTCAATGTTTTGTGCTTGGGCTTTGAATTCTCTACCATTGATGAAGTGAGGAAGGTGGTTTGAAGGTGTGTCAAGGAAGAATAACGACAAGGGCTCGATGTTATTTTGCAACTTGTAGTGCCTAGTCAGGGTTTCAATATTAACCAATGTGACTAAATTCATGTCTTTAACTATCCACCAAATATGCATCCTTTTGTGCTATGGAGGGCTTGGACAAATATGTGTGCAAGGAAAATGGATGCCCAAAGAATGTGGAGAGCATTGTGTGATTACAAATTAAATTGGGAGAGGGTCATTGCTTCTAGACAAAGCAAAGACGACTTTGACAAATCCTTAATCAAATTCACATTGGATGATTATTGGAGGATCCTTGTAGTTGAAGGTGAACAAGAAAATGAGAATTAGGCAAGGATAGAAAGAATAAGAGCTCCAAGAAATAGAGTCTGAAGGGCTATCGTGGAAAGAAGAGGAAGACTGGGTCCATGGAGGGGCTGTGGTGGAAGGCAAGGAGCACAAAGAGGAGCGAGGAACAATGTAGGAAAGGTTTGTGCCATGATCCAAGAGGTAGTTTGTGACGTAGTCAGGCCTTCTTCCATGCGAGTGTGATGTTTATATTTTGTTTATGCACTTTTTGGGTGTTTTGGTGTCCTTTGTCAAAACCAATATGAGTGGTTTTTGCTTGAGCGAAGAAGCTCAAATTGACTATACATGTTAGTAATTGTATTGGACTAGACTAGGCCTCTAATTATAGCATATGGGATAGGATAACTAGAGTTTTTTATTGAAATCTTTTTGTATAGAT
>BSBK01002198.1:0-243750 GCA_027943335.1 Chamaecyparis obtusa | reverse complement strand
GGAATGTAGATTTGATTAAGTGTTCCTCTTTCAAGTATGATGAATTGATTCTCTGATTGAATAAAGCTTGTTGATGAATCCTTGCTCCTTGAGAGTAGATTGCCCCTAGTTTGATATTGA
The DNA here is from genome assembly GCA_027943335.1 of Chamaecyparis obtusa. Lineage (NCBI taxonomy): Eukaryota > Viridiplantae > Streptophyta > Pinopsida > Cupressales > Cupressaceae > Chamaecyparis > Chamaecyparis obtusa. The sequence goes on along the minus strand of BSBK01002198.1, from coordinate 243,630 downwards.
TTTCATTTATGGACTTAGGACAATTTTTTCAATTAGGTGACCCAAATCTTAAGGTACTTGCAAACGCAACTGTGGGGGTTTATTATGCAATATATACAAATGTTGGCGAATGCAATATTAACCAGGTGACCTTCTAAGTAGCAACTGACTTGGACTTTCAATGGTTCCTGTTTACCATGGTTTTCACCGATTGAGTTGATCAAGCTCTTTTTTTCTATTTTTAAATCTTTCTCTTTTTTTGCTACAAAGTGCCTATTTGCTAGGTTTTCACCAAGACAACATCTTTTTGATGATCATATTTGAATGTTTTTCCTTTCTTCATGCTCAATTTTCCACTGTTTTTGATCTTTTGTGCTTTTCAAATGTTTTTTGATATTTCAACTTTTTCAATGTTTTTGATGTTTTCAAGATCTCTTTTGAATTATGTACAATAAATATGATGCTCTCCATCTGATACTCTTTATACTCTTTCATCTACCCTAGGTATAGAACCTCTTAAGATGTATGTTGTTTATGGGCTCTTGAAGCTCTTCACCATCACAATCTGATAACTTGTATTGTGTCAGTCCCAAAATCTTCAACAATGAGAAATGGTCCTAACCAGTTTGCTTCCCACTTTCCTTTTTTCTCTCTTTCTGCTTGTTCTTGGGATTTTAACGCAACACTAGGTCACCTATTTGAAATGTCCTTGGCTTGATGTGTTTATTGTAAGATCTTGACATTCTATTCTAGTATACCTTTAAGTGATCAAAGGCTTCTTTCTATTTTTCATCCAATAGTTCTAATTCTTGTAGCCTAGCCACCCTATAGTCTTCCTCATTTATCAATCCATGCATAGATATCCTTAAGGATGGGAGTTCTACCTCTAAAGGAAAAACTGCTTCTGTTACAAAGACTAAGGAGAAGGGTGAAGCCCCTGTTGGCATCCTTATGCTTGTCCTATAAGCCCACAAGGTCTGGTTTATCTTGATATGCCAATCTCTACCTGAATTATCCACCTTTCTCTTCAAGATTTTCAATATGTTTTTGTTTGTTGCTTCGGCTTGTCCATTACCTTGAGGGTAATAGATTGAAAGGTGAATGATGTATCATATGAAATTTGGTGCACAATTCCGTTATGTCTTTTGTTCTTGAAATGCCTTGCGTTATCCATTATAATGGAATGAGGTATGCCATATCTACAAATTATATGATTTAGGATAAACAAGGATATTTATTTTCCTGTTGAAGTTGATAGGGGTATAGCTTCCACCCACTTAGTAAAGTATTCTGTGGCCGTTAAGATGAATTTATGTCGATTTGAAGATGGTGGATGAATCATTCCTATTAGATCTAGACCCCACTAATAGAATGGCCAAGGGTGTGGTCATTGTATGAAGTTCTTGCACCGATGCATGTATCAAATTTTCATGGAATTGACACTACAAGTTTTTGCAAAGTTACAAGAATCTTTTTCTATGGTAGGCCAAAAATATCCTATCCTAAGAAGTTCTTAGCTAAAGATAATCTGTTTGAGTGTGATCCAAAAATTCTTCATGAATTTCTCATAAGGTTAATTTGATTCTTCTTCTTCTAAACACCTAAGGAGCTTTCCGTCAAGACTTTTCCGATACAATGTTTCAACAATTATAGTATATTTGGCGGCTTGTCTAATGAAATTTTTCTTTTGGTTTCTGGTTTGATTGATAGGAAGTGTTTGGTCTTTCAAATAGGTGTAAATGGGTCCATACCATGGTGAGTCAATTGTAGTAAGTAGGCAAATGGTGTAAGGATGGGTTGGGTCATATGCGGGTTGAATCGCTTCTTCTACCAAGAACTCGTATCTATCACTTTGATCAGCATCTGCAAAAGTGATGGTAGGGTTTCCATGGCATCCTGCTACTTATTCTTTTCTCATCAACACTTGTTCAAATGTGATGATTATGAAATACTTCTTGAGATTATCCACCATGCTCTTTTAAGGTACCAATTTGTCATCTTTAGTCTGATATTCTTCATTGACTTGATTTATGACTAATTGTGAGTCTCCATATACCTTTAACTCTGTCACTTTCCACTCTAATGCCAACTTGATTCAATAACCAAGGCTTCATATTCTGCTATATTGTTTGTACATGGGATAGCAATTTGTATGACTTAGGGATAGTGGACCCTAGAGGCGTGATTAGGAGTATGCCTGCTCCTGACCCATGGTGAGTGTAGGAACCATCAAAATAGAGCTGCCATGTTTTTGCCTCAACATTCACAATTTTTGCATCTGGTAATTCAACTTGTATAGGATGATCATCATTAAGTGGTGCCTTTGCTAATTGGTCTGCAAATGACTTATCCTTTAATTTCTTTTCTGTCAACATATTCTATATCAAATTCACTTAGGATCATCACCCACTTTGCTAATCTTCCATTTAATGTTGTTTTGCTTAATAGATACTTCAAAGGGTCAATTTTAGCAATGAGCCTTATCTTGTGGGCTAGCATATAATGGTGTAATTTTTGGGAAGCAAAAAATAAAGCCAAGCATGCCCTTTCCATGAAGGTATAATTCAGCTCATATTTGACTAAGGTTCTACATATGTAGTAGATTGCTTTCTCTTTTCCATTCTCATCCTCTTGTGCTAGAAGTGCCCCTAATGAATTCTCTATGCTAAAATGTACAAAATTAAGGGCTTGCCTCTGATAGGTGGCATCAATATTGGTGGATTCATGAGGTATTTCTTTAGTAGATTGAAAGCCTCTTCACATTTTTCATCCCACTTGAAGATTGTATCTTTATGCAAGAGTTGGGTGAAATTATGGCATTTTTTTGCCATTGAGAGATGAATCTCCTAATGGATTGTATCCTTCCTTGTAAAGATCTCATCTAACTAATGGTTTTAGGCACTTCCATTTACATTATGGCCTTCACTTTAGCTGGATCAACCTCTATCCCTTTGGCAGGATACAATGCAACCTAGAAGTTTACCAGATTGAACTCCAAAAGCACACTTCTTTGGGTAAGCCTTACTTTTAACTCATCTAACCTTTCAAAAAAATTGGCCAAAATATGTAGATGTTCTTTTCTTGAATATGACTTAGCTAGTATGTCATCACATAATCTTCCATGAATTTATGCATCATATCATGGAATATTGTAGTCATTTCTCTTGATAAGTTGCTCCGGCATTTTCAAGCCAAAAGGCATGACATTCCAACAAAATGTACCCCATGCACATGTGAAGGCAATTTTATCTTGGTCTTCGGGTGCTATCTTGATCTGATTATAGCCACTAAATCCATCAATTAGTGAAAACATGGAGTGTCCCGTTGTTAGGTCTACAATAGCATCAAAGCTCAGAAGTGGGAAATCGTCTTTAGGACATGCCAAGTTTAAGTCCCTAAGTTTGTGTAGATTCTGATTGACTTATCCGGTTTTGATACCGGCACTATGTTGGAGATCCATTGTGCATAATCAATGGCTCTTATAAACCCCACCTTTAATAGCTTCTCTAGTTCCACTTTGACAAGTAAGGCTATATGAGGATGCATTTTCCTTAGTTTTTGCTTAACTGGTTTAGCTCCTTCCTTTATATTGAGGCGATGCATTATCAAATTTGGGTCTAACCCTGGCATATCATCATAAGACCATGTGAAGTTAACTTGCTTTCCTTAAAGAACTTAATGAACTCTATTCTTTCTTCGCTAGATAGGGATGATGCTAAGTGGATGAACTTTGGCTCTATTTCTGATCTAATATTTATCTTTTTTGTTTGATCAATTAGAATTGGAGACCTTTCTTCATAGTGATCTGGTAGAACATCCAAACTCCCTTCCATAGGTGCCTCAGTTGGGTTTTCACCTTTGGAAACATCCTTTATTTCTTTATTTTTTTCTTGATCTAATGTTTCCACAAAGTGGTTTTCAACACTCGATTCTTTTCCTTTTCCTTTTCTTTTTTTTTTTTTTCATTTTTTCTCGAATTAAGAGTTTGGATGCTCCCTTTGATCATTTCTTCTTGATAGTCCTTGGTAAAATCAGGTTCAACCGCGTGAAGGTATTGGGATAGCATATTGTCATTTAAGAAAGTTGGAAATGTATCAAGTTCAATGGCATCCCATTCAATTAGGTCCAGCCAAATGAGAGTTAAAAGGTCAACACTTGGATTTGTCTCAATTGGGCTTAAAGTGTATATATCAAAATCCTCCTCACTAGACTCCACTATGGTTTCTATTGGATAAAACTCATGGGATTAAACCTAGCATTCGATTCTTCCATAGTAGGTCTCCATGAAGGAATGTGTGGTTCACCTACCCATTGATTTATCTCGATTTCTATGCTTGGTACATCATTTGGACCCTCTCGACTAGAACGAGATGCTTGATTTGGAGTTGATTCCACCATTAGTCCTTTATTTTTAGTAGAAGCATAGGTATGAATGACATCAATACCCTTGTCTTGGCATGATTCATCTGATAAGGTCTCCCATTCCCATTCATTAGAATCCTCATCACTATGAAATTCTAATTGTAGTATTTGATCATATACTTTGGGATAGTATTTTTGTGTATATCCTTCTTCAAGATATCCTAAACCTATTTTCTGCTTGGAATATCACCATGTGGATTCTAGGGGTTCAATTAGCCCTTCATTTATTGTACCTAAAGGTCCTTGACCTTTATACCCCATCTTTTGCATGATTGCAAACCTTTACCATATTGATGAGTAGGGATGGTTATATTTTGATGTGCTTGATGTCAGCACTTGATTCTTCATCCTTGTATAACCAATTCAGAATTTCATTATCCTCTTTAGTCATGGCGGATGATGTACTTGCCCTTACAAATTTTTCATTATATTTATGAGGTAAACTTGAGGTTTTCCAAAGGACTTTGGTGATAAGGGTAGGTCCATCATGGATAAGGAGTATTCACCTACTCCTTGTTGTTTGATTTTGCATTGCTTATCAAAGTTTGCCATCATTTTATCCATCTTTCGGTAATGGGCTTCTTTAAGATATCTTGAAATAGGTTTGGTGGATTCTTCTTTTTCTTCTTCACTAATATCATTCTCATTAACCTTCTCTTTTCCTTTAGTCAATGTAGATTGGTTAATGAGTTTTGGAGTTTCTTGAACAAACAATTTCTTCTTCCATCTTCTTTTTCCTTTTAGCAAAGGATGTCTTTAGAACTTTGGCCTTGTTCCATTTGATTGGGTATAGACCCTTCACATATTTGGAACCAATGAAGCATTTATAGGTTTGACAATATTACAATATTGGAAGGGATTGAGGTCTCCACTTACCATTATTTCTTGCCCTTGATATGGGAATTTTAGGCATTGATGGTAGGTTGAAGGAACAACCTGCATTTTCATGGATCCATGGCCTTCCTAACAAAATGTTATAAGTCAATTTTAGGTCCAATACTTGGCATATGGTCTCTTTTTGCATAGGACCAACTCTTATGGGAAAAACTATGACTCCTCTATGCTCTTTCTTCATCATCATAGGCTTTTATGGCTATCTTTTTCTTTGGGTCAATAGCCTTCTCAGAAAAATCCTAAGGCTTTTACCAAGCTAAGGGTACAAATATTTAGGCCAACACCTCCGTCTATAAGGATTCTTTTCACCCTATGCTTATGGGATCAACACTTCTATTTGTTCAAAGAATGATAGGCAATGAGGTGCAATTAAATGTCCCACCATGTTTTGGAACTTGTCTACCTCCAAATTTAGAGGCACATTTGTTTCCAACAAGGCTTTTTCCAAAATATCCTTATGGATTGGTGATAGTTTAAGCAGCTCAAGAATAGAAATTTGAGTGAGAATTCTTTGCAATTGGTCAACCAAGTTGTATTGTTTTGATGATGACGTGGAAGCTTGGTTTGATAGCACCACTTTTGGAGCATTATTAGGGATGACAATTTTGATGCTTGCCCCCTAGTGACCACATTTTCTGATGCTTCTCTTGATTTTCCTTTGATTATAACAACATTTACACTTTGATCCTCTTCCCTTATGGTATTTATTGTGTTGTCATAAGTGTGGGCAAAATTCACTTTATCATTATCCTTTTTATGGTTTTTATTTGTATTGGATGACTCCCCCTTTTCATGATTCAAAAAGGGTTCTTATAGCTATGTGATCCCCATTGTTTTGAGGTCCTTCAATTTGGATGATGTCATTATTAATCAAATCTTGCACTAAGTGCTTCAATTTCATGCACGCGTTGGTTGCGATGACCTCTTTTTCGATGGTATTCATAATGATGAGATGCATTCCACCAATGAGGTTGACTTCGGGTTCATAATTTGATATATCAGGTAGTGTGATAACTTGATTAGCCAACAAAGTTCTTAGTACATTCTCCAAGGTTCACCCAAGGGAGTGAATTTCATTTTATTATAGCTGGAGTTTGATTTTGACTTATCCAAAGTCTTATTGTTGGAAGTGTTAGAATTGTTGTTATTATAATTATTGGAATTATATGGAGCTTTATTTGCTTGGTTAACATTGTTTGAAGAATTCACTCCATAGGGTAGAATAAAAGGGGTAGACTTCAATTTGTGTGACCTCCACAACCCCATCATTCACAAGATTTTTTATTGTTACTTTTTTCCATGATTTCGATTTATCATTGTGATTGTTGGCCCCTTGATTAAAATATTTAGGAACATAATTATTGTTATTGTTGTTGTTAGATTTATTGTCTTTAAATAATTTAATCTCACCTCTTTTGACCAAGACATCTTCAATCTTAACTCCATTTCAATAAGTTTCATCAATGTTGGAGGACATTGAAGTTGTAATCAATAGTTCATTTTAGCGGTCCCATTTATTGGTGAAGATCTACATCTTCCCTTTCTCTCCGGGATACTTCGGTGGGTACCTTGCGAAAATAGTCCTCCACCTTTGTAGGAATCCTAAAAAGGACTCCCCATATTTTTGTTTAGTATCACATAACTTGAGCAATAGTGAGCTCATGCTCAATGTTGTAAGAGTAATGGGTTATGAATTTGGCGGCTAACTCCTCAAAAGATTTTATTTCGGGAGTTAGTTTTGAAAACCACTCCATTGCTGGCCCCTCCTAAGCTTCTAGGAAAGAGTCTCATTAGATAATTGTCATTATGCATGAACTCTATGCTTAGGGCGCAAAATTCCCTTAATGATCTTAGGGGTCTGGTTTACCCATGTATTTATCGTATTTGGGAAAGATAGTATTAAAGGGAAAAGATACCATTGCTAAGCTTTTGTCGAAAGGAAAAGGACACAAAGTTCTATGGAAAAGGCCTTAGGTCAGCTTCCTTCTTCATGGTATCTATTTTTTTCTTGAAAGGCCTTAATCTGCCTAGTCATGATGTTCATAGGATCATCTTGGTGTTGGTCCTTCCTAAGTTGGTCAATGTCAAAATTGTAGGGCAGCTTTACCCCCTTTTGTGCTAAGCTTAGGAAGAAGTTCTCCCTATCTTTGTCTATTAATTTTTCCATCACCTCTAGGAAATCATTATCTTAGGAATCTTTTTCACCTTTTCCTCAAGTGTCTCCTTAGTGTTATAGTTGGCATTATTGATATTGTGATAGGTTGAATTCATATCACCCATCTTTTCAATTCTTGGTTCAAATAGATTCATGAAAATTTATTCTTGGTTAGGATCTTTGAACTCACTTTGACACTCCACTTCTTGCCTTAGGTTTTCAAAGATAGTGCTATCACCTGGTAATGATCCCCCTATATGTTTGTGACCGCGTGGAAATCGGCATCCAACAAGGGTTCATTTTGGAATTTATCCTTGATATGAAAGTTGTTGATTTTATTATTGAGGAGATTTAAAAATATAAGATGCTTTTCAATGGATATCTCTCACATGTGTATGTATTTTCAAACACAACAACCACACATTCACCTTGTTTCTTTTACCCACTTAAACACAAAATGTTTGATTTGTAGAACATTGTCATGGGTTTTTCACAAGAAAGCACTTCAAGCACCTACCTTAGCACACAATTTGGTTTGTAAACATGGCTCTACAAGGTGGTCTTTGCTACTTTATCAAGGTTTTAGTATATATTCTATTCAAATAGACTTCAATCTCTCATCCTCCAAGGAGGCTTCCCACACACACCAAAGTACGATTTGCACAATTCGTAAGTACTACTAGAGGAAGGTTGAAAGATTAAAATTCATTTGTCATGACCCCATTAAGGATACATGCATTTCATTTTAGAGTGGGTTGGATTCCCGCGCAAAAGTGAGTGTATCCCACTTTGGGTTGTCCCTCTCACTAGCCTTGTTAAGGCAAACTTGGGAGGCGAGCCCACTATTGCTCTAGCATATATATGAAAACAAGAAATAAAATTAGGCCGAAAAGTTTGGAGTTTGGTTCACTCAAAGAGTGAAGAGTGTATGCACCCAAAAATGGTCGCCCAGACTTTGGGCCCCATTTATTTGATTTTATCAATCCTAAATCATTTTTTATCAATAATCAATATTTTTCAACACTATCAATTTCCTTGATCAAATCTCATTTTATCATTTTCGATTATTTGCCTTGGGCTAATCATTTTATCCTAAGTCTTTATTTAATTAAAAAGAATATTTCCTCCCCTTTTATTAAATAAAAATCCCCCACTTTTCATCTTATCCTAAGTTGCACAAATAAAGCATTATTCTTATTTTATAAAAAGTGAAAAAGTACTTTTTGTCTCATATGGACACAAAAGTCAACTCCTATTTTCTCATTGAGGATATTTGTGCACAAGGATCAAGCTTCCATTTTTCTCCACCGTTGATTAAGTCTTTTGCCTCTTAATCTCAATGGTCCATTTCACCTCATTTCTTATAAAAGGAGGGCTCTCTTCTTCATTTGGTATCTTAGAATTTTATGACATTGTTATGTTGTAGGTTTTTCTAGCTTACTTTGAAGACTCCCTTTGAAGACATTGAAGACTTACTTCCTTTCATTTGCTTTCATCATTTAGTTGCACATTTCATTTGATTAGTTTGCATATCATGGCATTTTAGAGTAATTTTCCTTTTATGCAATAGATTTAGCTCACATAGCTTAATTAGGGGTTTGTAATCCATTGCAATTTCCTTTCATAGATTAGTTTACATTGTCATTTGATAGATTAATTTTGCACTCGTACTAGTTTCATTTGCATCTTGCACATTTGATTCATTTTGGGGATTTTGGCACTTTTGCCCTAGTCTTCAATTTTATGAATCTCTCATTGTGTGGTTGACTAGCAAGGTCACAAGTTTGTAGCTCTAGCTGAGGGCAATTTTATCATATTGTCTTGCAACTCCATGCATAGAGAGCTATGAGCCGCTTTGTGAGGCCTCACCTTTGAGAAACCTTGCATGTAATGGTTCATAGAAGTGTGGTCACATTTTCACCATACATTTCTAGCACCCACCGTGGGGTAGAGTAGATAGACTTTGTCCTTTAGATTTGTTGCATTTTTGTGATTTTTTGGATTAATTTGCGCATATTCTGTATTCTCTATTTTCTGTCTCAGAATATCGCACGACACTTCTCAGGATTATTGTGCGATAGTTCTCAGTATACGTGTGTGACACTTCACGCAGAAGAAGAATCGTCTGTCTGTATTCTGGTCTGTCACCTGGTATCGTATGAAGTATCACCCAATTATTCTACAGAGTATCACCTAGACTGATAAGTGTCACTCCGGGTACAGGAAACTATGTCGTGCAATTCTAGTGAAGTCTGAGGTATATCACCTGATCTGACAGAGAACTGCATTTTAAGTTTTATCATCTGAATTTGATCACATTTAGTTTGCTGGTTTACTTTATTGTATTTAGATAGATCTAACCTGCATTTCTTAGCTTAGATTAATCAATTTTTTGCATTACTTTCATTTATATTTTGGATTTTCCTAACCTCTTGTTGGTCTAACAAGTTGTTTTATAGGTGCTCTTGCTTGAAGGAAATTGCCATAGTGCATGCTAAAAGGGCTACTAACTATTTTTGCAGGGCTGCCCAAAAGCATTAAAAAAATTTTAAAAATAATATCAAGTGCTTGTGTTTTATTTCATTTCAAGTGTGGCAATTACTAGTTGTTCATTTTCATAGGAATCTTAATATCTTGTGGAGGGATTTTGAGGTGGTAGGAGAAGTATGCTCTTCATCCTTGTGGTGAACCAGAAAATCTTGACCCATCTTGAATTTTGGAAGCAAGAGGGTAATTGAATTTGCTTGGTGTGTTTGGGAAAAGTTTTTGAGATAGGGGAGTATGCTCTTCACCCTTGTGGTGAACCAAAAACCTTGAACCTCAAAAATCATCCATTCTTTGTTTAGTTTAGGATCCTTTAGCAGCCTGCTCTTGAGCAATCAAGAGGAATGACCCAAGTGGGGACAAGCCTTTTGTTGGCTATTTTGACTCACTATAATCTCAAGGCTACCTCAGACACTAAAAACCTTGGTAGACATAACACTTATCTTCGCTTGATGTGAGTAGCTCATGGGATTGTGACCATGGGGAAAGCATTGAGCAAGAATGCTTAAGGTACTCTTGAGGCTGTGAGGTCCTAGTCCTTTATGAGGAGCAAGAGGGGTGTTATGAATGAAAGCCCTTACTAAGAACCTTAGGTTAGAAGCCACCTTTATTTAGCCACTTATCTTCTTAGTGCAAGGGATTGATTCAAGTGGACTAACCCAGATCACCCCAAGATACTCACCATATGTGTTCCTTTGGTTGTGTTATTTGACACTTCCATGACAAAGCCAATATCTCTTGTGGGAAACCACTTGGTGTGAGGCGAGGGAGCATCAAGTTGCGGGCTAAGTTGGTAAGTATTGAGCCTTGAATTTTTAGGATAGATATTGCTTGAAGTGTCTTCGATTGTGTGATACCAGTGTAAACGTTCTCAACATACAAACAATCGGTAGCATTCATAGGGTGCTTTTTCAATTTTGATATCACAAGTGTTTGTCTTGACAAGGTTGCTTTTGCCCTTGTTTCAAGTGTTTGGAGACATGTTTGATCACCTACTGTTTGCAAACCTGTCCAATTGCTATTAAAATTATGATTGAAATCAGACATTTTCACCCTAACAATCAGAAAGTCCAAGATTAGACCTTAAAACTTGAATTTTTGCACACATTTGGGTCAAAAACTACATCAGCATCACCTTCTTAAGAGATAAATATTGTGCGATAGTTCGCACTGGACCTGTGTCGGCCTATCATTTATTAAGTCTATCACCTGTAGTTTTATGGTTTATCGCCTGGCATCATGCGAAGTATCTCCCGGTCTGAGTTCTATTGCCTGGCATGCCTGGAGTCTGTCGCCCTGGAAGTTTTCAGTAGTATTCTTACTTTCAGTCATTTAGTTGCTTTTAGTACGACTTGGCCTTTGAGTAGGTTATCTGACCTTGCTATTAGAGACCTATTTTGACTACAAATTTTTGATTTTAATCTTTTAGGGATCATTTCAATTGATTTATAAGGTTACCTTGAAAATAATTTGTCAAGTTAGAGAGTTATTCTAGTGAAAAGTTTGTCTTTAGAATTGTTGATTACACCCTTGGAGAATTATGATCCTACTATTGTCCAAATCATTTTTCATATATCTCAATTTTGATTTGAATTTTGGCTAAGTCCAACCTCCTGATTCAAAAGTTCAAGGGTATTCACCCTTTGATTTGAAGCACCTCTTTGACAATGTTGGTGACGCCTTTTATTTTCTATCTTTTCATTTTCTCTTTGGACAATAGAGAATCTTAATTATCCTAGGTTGGCATTAACACTTTGAGAGATTGACTTATCACCTAGAGTTTCTTCTTTCATATCAGTTACAACAAGATACCAAGTTAGCCAAAGGAAACAACCTCCAGTTGTCAGATCTTAGGTGTTGTCATGTTGCTCAACATCTCAATGAACGTTATGGTATCAATTGCATAAGATGACTCTTAGTATTCTTTTTCCTTCTCCATTTTCCATATTCTTCTAAAGTCTTCTATTCCCATGGGAAATTCTTCTTCTTCTTCTTGATTCTTTTCCTCTTATTATCTAGTCTACCTTCTTCTATTCATCTATTCATTTCTTCTATGCTTGATTCCTCCTCTTCTAGAACCATAAATTTCAACTATCTTGTTAAGGAACCTCTCTTGAGAATAGATGATCTTGAACTCATTTCTCAATTTGAAGAGTATCTTTATTCCTCCCAATAGTCCTTCCAAATATCTCATGGGTGATAAACCTTATGGCAAAAATAAAGGAAAAGATGATTAAATCAGATGCCTTTGCAAGGATCATAGACATGATCATATCACAACCTCCTTCTTCTAAATGTTCTTCATCATCTAAGTTTTCTCATTCTTCCTCATCTTCCAAATCTTACCATGACTCTTCTAAACATTATTCACATTCTTCATTATCAAGTCTTCTTCTTCCACTAAGTCTTCAATTTCCTCTTCACGATCTCATTCTTCTTCTACTTCTCCCAAGATTCTTACTTCTCTTCAGAAGACATACCATAAAGAGAAATGTGATAGTCCTTGTGATGTCTCTTCCACAAAGAGTGATACACCCACCTATGATGACTATGATGACTATGATGATGGACAATGTAGTGATGCCCATGAAACTTCCATTCCTAAGCATCATCCTCGTGGTACACTTGTGATTTCTAAGGGGGAGTCGTATTGGGTAGATTGTGATGGTGATCCATATGACTCTAAATTTGAAGAATTCTTTGATGATTTTTGTGAACAATAAAATATTCCTACTGAGGAAGATAAAATCTACTGCACTAATTTCAAACGTCAAAAGAATCTCTCCTCTAAAAGTTCTCATGCTGAAAATAAAGGTTGCGCTCTCAACAAGATCATATTAATGTTGAACCTTTGTCTTGTGATGGTTCCTTCCATCCTCTACTTCCTCCAATACCCACACACTTCCTAAAGCTTCTGAGTCTTCCAAATTTTTCATAAATCCTTCATCCAACAAAGATCCTAAAGCTTTCCATGTGGTTCCCTATAGTTATTCTCAAGGGCCACCTCTTAAAGATACTCAAGCTAACCTTCACTTGGCTGCAAATACTTTCAGTAATGCTAAACCTAAAGAGCCTAAGCCTTTAAATGTTATAATGCCTATTTCAGCTAGTCTTTCAACATCTCCTCCAAAGTCTTCCATACAATTCCAACATGCTTCCTTGTCCTTAGAAGTGGCTCCATGTCAAGAGGACCCTAAAAATGATAAAAAAAAATATATAAATAAAGATCAAGACCAGGAACCCTCCATATCATCCAATTCTCTTCATGATGTATCTCCTTCATTTCATGGTTCTTTTGATCCTCTACGCTCTTCTGCATTCATTCCACCATCTCCTAAGCAAGATCAAGCTACTACTTACACCGTTGAGCTTATTGATAATCAAAATAACCTTACCACACTTGCGCTTTCCAAAGATAATACTTCCATTAAGGTTATTAAAAATTGTGTTGTTACTTCTAATGTAAAGCCTATTGAAAATTGAAAGAAATTTGATACGCTTATGCTACCCAATGATCCTTGTCAAGATCAAAGTCTTCCATCTTCTTGTTCTACCACTCCATGTTCACTTCCACTTTCTTCTCTTCCTAAATCTTTGCAAGCTACGAACGATCCTGTCAAAGAAGGTGCCTCCTATTCAAGATGTACATGATCATGTTGAAAAACTCTAATGCTCACTCTAAAGATGTTGATGTCCTGGTTGTCATATAGATGTTGATGAACTTATTGATTATCCTTTTGCGTCTTCCACTTCCATCCTTGGACCTCTTCACCATTGCTAAGGACTTCACGTCTGCCTTCCATATTGGGTCCTTATGTCCCTTCACTTTCCCCTCCTAATTCTCCTAATTCGTCATCCATTTTGGGTCCTTACATCCCTCCATCTCCTATCTTTTTTCAAGATCAACATAGATGCATACCCTTGAATCATTTTCATCCATCCACCCATCTAAACCAGTCATATTTTCCTTCTTCTTCCACAAGTCCCAAGTCTTTTGGAAGTAACTTGAATGTTCAATACAAGAAAAAGAAGCAATATAAGAATCCATAAAAAAAAGAAGATCACCATGTCTCCTCTAATCGACATGGAGGCATAAAGTCAAAAGAGATATCTAAGAAGAAAACTACAAGACAAGTATGGGTTTCAATATTCATCATTGAAGATATTCTCTCTAACACATCAAAAGAAAATAAAAAGCTTAAAGCTATATGGATTACAAAGTCTCTCTTGAAAGAGTCTTATCTTGAGCAAAAAGTGAAGTTGACAATCAAGCTTCCAAAGGCTTCCACCTTCATCTTTTTCCAAAAATATTCTTCCATTCCATGCGCCTGAACCACAACCTCTACTACACATTTTCCATATTCCTTCTCGTATTCCTCCATTAACATTTGAGAATGATAACAAGTACACCAATCCTCTCTTTGAGGAGTCAGATAGCAATAATGAACCAGAATATGGTTCGCATTTGGACTAGAATATGGTTTACGTTTCCTCCATTTTTTCCACCACCCTTCAAGGTGTGTGTTGATGTTGATCTTGCCTTCCTTTCCATCTACCCTTTCACAATCCTTCCATTCATTATCCTTCTACCTTCTATCCTTTTTCCTCATTTTCCTATTCCTCCTATCTTCCAACCTCACTCGCTTTACATAAATCCTTATCCCTCCATTTTTCTCTTCCATCTTCCATTCCCTATCAGCATCTTTGGGCATATCATTTTGGATCCTTGGCATATCATCGTTTATCCTTTCAAGGAGCATTATTTAAAAAGCTTGCCTTCTTCCAAAAATTTCAAAAAATAGAAAAATGAAAAAATGAAAAAATTAAAAATGTGCCATGGTGAAAACCTGGAAACAGGTGCCTTGGTAGCAAAAGTAAAGAGAAATAAATTCATCCTATGGTGAAAACCACTCCCCTATGGCACCTTGGATAAGTATCGTGATGAAAACCTGGTAATCAGACATCATGCGTAGTTCTTCTACATATTTCATCCATTCCATCTTCTCTCTTTGATCTTGACAAGGTTGAACTATACGTAACAATTGGCTATCTTGTGAGCTATCTACAATGATCTTATTTTCATTCTTTTCATGTTTAGCCTTCATATTCATTTTCCTCCATTTATTCTAGCCTTTCGCTATCCTTTTCCCCCCTTGGTCTTGGTATAATAAAAAAAAGTAAAATACCATGCTATGAAGTCTCTTGACATGTCTACCCTCTTTGGACTGCATCCTTTCATGCTCTTACATTTTGCTTTTGTGGCTTATCCCATGTTGGCCTTTCATTGCTTGTCCGAATATGCTTTTCATGACAATTTTTTCCTAGCTTGGGTACTCTTGAATACTTTCAGGATATGGTAAACATAGATGTGTTTGGCAAATGAGCTTCAGGTGTAGAAGTAATCTAGAATTTGAGCCTCATAGCTACATCTCTGGATACTTGTGGGATTCATGTATTTGGCTATAATCAAAAGATGACAGATGTTTAGAAGGATCATACTGAGTGGGGAATAAGAATGGTCAATGTGGTCGTGCTAAAGAATATGATCATGGTTCAAGTAGTGAAAGTATTCAGGAATTTCAAATCACTTCAAGGAAAAGAGGTTGTTGTCCAAAATCTTACCTTGGAGAGAAACAAAGATAGCTTTGAAAAAAGAAATTCCATAATAGATTAATTTTGTCAATTTAGTCAGAAAGTCAAAGTCACATATTTTATTTTATTTATATTATTTTATAAAAGTGACTCTAGTAAATCCATGTGAGAAACAAATAAGCTTTATTTTATAAAATTAAAAATTTCACAAAGCTTATTAGTTTTTCTTTTTGGCATAAATAAAAAATGGTTACCAAGTTGGTTATGAGTCAGTTATCTAAAGGTAGTTGTGATATTGCTATCAGGATTCAACTGTGTAGTTTTTGGAGACAAACTCATTGACCCATGTTTCATGAGTCAATGAGTTTGAAACATGGGTCAATGAGTTTGACTCAAAAAACTACACAATTGAATCTTGATAGAAATATCACAATTTGACTTGTTGTGGAATTTATCTCCTACTTATCTATCTAAAGGTAGTCTATGTATCCTAAAAGGTACTCTTTGTAAAGGAATTTTGGAATTTTCACAAAGGAAGAACAAAAAAGGATTTTGGATTTGTGTTAATCTACAAAATAATGAAATACATTTTGGATGTGCATTCATAGTATCTTTTTGTCATTGTCAATTTTCCGTATGATAGTTCTTGATAATGATCATTTTTTCCTGATGGTCTAACTCGTGAAAACAATAGTCAGTAAGAGTTGCATTTCATTTTGTTTATTTCTTAGTACTTTGGAATGAACATTTTTGCATGCAAGAGATTTAGTTGTCATTAAGAATAGTTCTTGATGATATTGGATGATACTTTCAGAAACAATGCAAGTTAAGAATAGTATTTGTATATCTATTATTATTGGCCCTTTATTTTTCCACAGTTTGAATTTTCTTTTCAAAACATAAATTGATATCCTACGAGGGAGCTTCCCCTCTCAAACATAGAGGAAGATCATTGCTTCTTTACGATCTATCCAACTATTCAAACACATATGTTACTTCTTTTGAACGAGTCTTTATAAAATTTTAAAGTGACAAATCTATTTACCAACAATTTACATTTCGAAGTTATGGTGTAACTAAATATTTCTAATTACACTTTACTCAATCTTACTTAGGATAATGCATTGCATAGTAGTTTTCGATTGAGACACTTAGGATTTTGCACCTAATTTAAGCACATTGTGTAGGAGAAATTCCACTTTAGGTGTGAGATCCACCTTTAGTGCACATATCACATTATCATCCTCATCATATGGCACATACTTCATTGCATAGTGGAGACTGATCCACCTTTAATGAGCATGTGATTTCACCTTGTGTAGGTGATAGCTTATCAACTTCTTATCATTGTCTCTTATTGTCTTTCCTATATAAGGAGGCCTATTATGTACATTTTAATTAATCAATGTAATGTCCATGTCCATTATCAATAATATCATTCTTGCATCTTAATGCAATTGTCTTGTCATTCTCTTATGAAAATTATCTTAGTCTTTCATTTGATCGGGTGTTGTATAGTCACCTAAAACTCTAACATGGTATCATAGCTCTCAATGTGTGAAGACTTCATCTCAAGAAGTGAAAATATGGATTGATTCAATTGTGGGTGCATAATAAGACTCTTTGGACATCATCATTGGTTTCAAGAGGTTATTCCGATGAATTTTGACTACAAATATGCCTAAATTCGGGTAAAATTTATTGTGGCAAAAAAATTTTAGTCCAAGGACCATTTGGCCCCTCCCCAATTTGTAGATCACAAAATTTATTTTCTGTTATATTTGATTTTCTACATATTTTATCTATTATGTAATCAAGTATGGCCCTTTAAGGGACTTAGAAGGTTTTATTACAGAAGTATCTATGTAAATAAATGGATCATAGAAAAATCTAGCCTAAAGGACGTAGATAAGATAAGATAAGATAAATTTATTAATATCCAATGGAAGACCAACAAGGTCTATGGGACAGGAATCATACAACCAAAATAGCAAGAAACTAGCGGACCGTTAAATAGTGGTAAGGGGAACATGCTAAAAGAACAAGGAACCAAACAACAAGAAGTAGAGAACAAAGAACCACTAGGGAAAGGATTGAAGAGCACACGATTATATTGAGAGGGGGGGTGAATTAGTATAATAACTTTTTCAATTTAAAAGCTTTTATTAAAAACAACTTCAAATACTCAAATCAACAATTATGCACATGAACACAATATTTACGTGGAAACCCAATATGGGAGAAAACCACAAAAATAATTTTTTTTATATAAACTTGTTCTTTTACAATGTTTTGTAGGCACCAACCTACTAGAGGCTCCAACCCCTATGTTTATGAGCACCAACTCCCACACTTCGCAGGCACCGACCTACTGGAAGCACCAACTCCCCCTATCTGGATTCTGAGCACCAACTCACTGTATACAAATTTCTCTTCCACCTTGATAATGTTGCTTTCTTCAATTGATGATGGATACAATCTAGTCTCTTTAAGTCAGCCAATAACTTTACCTTTCCTCTTATCTTCAAAAATATATCTTTATAAATGTATATGCATAATATATATCAGATTAAAATCTAAATATATAATCATTTAATTCTTTCTTTTCATCATATTCACTGCTCTTCTTCTTTCACCTCCTCTTGCTGACTTATTTCTATTTTCAAAATAAGACTGAATATATATATATATAAAATATCCTTAAAAGTTATGACTTTTCAAATTGAAAAGGTGTCTCCCTTTTTTTAAATAATATTAATTAATCTTTCCTTTTTAATAAAACTTTAATATTGCCAACTATACTACATATTGCAAAGCTTTTAATTTTAACCATCGATTAATGTATTCAATCTTCGATAATATCATTGATATATCTTTGCCGTCTTGACCACTGCATAACCTTAATAACCTTCAACGCTTTATAGCATTCATACGATGTATTCTGTTCGATAATATTGTTGATATATGTCTTTGTTCAATAATATCGTTGATGTACCACTGCATAACCTTAATAACCTTCAACGCATATGCTATATTATGTTCTTCGTCAATGGCTACATAACATTTTCTAACTACCATCTCTGTTGTTCATAAACGTCTTTGATGTTGTATAATATATGTTGTATAATATTCATACGTATCTTCGATATAAGTTTGAATGCTGCTGTAGTAATATATCAACGCCTGAATATCCATCTCTGCTGCATATGATCATTTGAACACTGCATAATGTATATATCCTTTGAATGCTGCATATCTGTATGTATATTGTTTGTTGCCGTGAGTATCTTCACTGAATATCTTAATGTTGTCGCTATTGTTCCTTTTGTCTTCAAACACATTTTAGTATATAGACGTCTCTAAATATATACATACATTCATATTTATATATCATTGATTAACATTTGCTGCATTCTATACGTTCTGTACTGTTCATATATATATATATATATATATATATATATATATATATATATATATATATAATATATATATATATATATATATATATATATATATATATATATATATATATATATATATATATATATATATATATATATATAACTTTTGCTGCATGACAATATTACGTATGACTCTGCTATAGATTATAATGATATATTAATATATATATATATATATATATATATATATATATATATATATATATATATATATATATATATATATATATATATATATATATATATATCAACCTTCGTATATGCTGTTCATAATATATATTCAACCTTCATATATGTCATTCATAATATATATTAACCATGCTTATATGTTTGTATATACTGCCTTTGCTCATACATTTGTTCCTTGAATAAACTGAATAGAATATGCATATGTACTTCATGTAAGTTCTCTGTTGAAAACATTTTTTTATATATATGCTCCTGTCTTTGACATCAATGACAATCTTCCATCAAGGACTAGGGGCCCTTCCCTTGTGGAAAGAAATCCAACACAAAAGGATAGAGACCCGAAAGAATATGGGTATGGTGTCGTTGCCATGATTTTCTAGTGGTCTTTCACTGATGGGTAGAAGCACTGCGAGGTCTCACGGATTTGGAGTGACCGATGGTGGAGGCACATGAGGGACACTTCACACCCTGAGCCAGGGGCGAGGGTGAGAAGAAATTTGTAATGAGCTACTTGGTGACTTGCTTCTAGGGAAATAGAAGCTATAAGGTATGGTCATGGAGTCGTACCATCTTCCGTAAATAGAGTGCCAGACATCTCTGGTCAGAGTAACAAAAGAAGGAAGTCAAGGAGCTACAATCTCTGAATAAGCAATAAAATCTCCCTCTAATCTCATAGTATATAGGGCATCGGAAAATGAAATGTGTCTTGGTCTCAATCTTATACAATGTGCATAAACATCAAATGTGATCCTCTTTGTCAATGTGATGATCAGTCTATGCTCGCAGGCGGTGAGAGATGACTCTAAAAGATCCCAACGCAATCTAAAGAGCATGGCACCAATGCTATGATAAATATTTGGGTCAAACAATGAGCCCATCCTGGATGTGTAAGAAGTACTCAACATAAAAAGCCATCCTCAGACATAAGCCCCCACTAGGGTTGGTCCAGGTTGAGATGATGTACTGCCTGTGGATGTCAAGTCTGACATGCTCATTCAACTCCTGTCTAGAGGGGAGAAGATGAGCCAGAGCGTCCAAAAAAAATTGAAAGGGGGGTAGGTGATCAATATCAATCCTGATGGAACCCAAAAGGGAAGTGGCATGAGCATACTTATAACGTCCCCGCCAGGGAACACATAAGGAATTAGGTCTATGACCTAAAATTACAACTAACAATTTTTTTCCTTAACATTCTAACATATCATCATAACCATTCACAAGTACATTCCTTAAGGTTCCCTTAATGAATTCATTTACCATTATCAAGAAATGCATTTTATTACTTAATCTAATGCAATTCTACTTTCGTTTCAACTTCAAGTTACATTGAGACATTGCTTCCATTCCTCATCAAAACTAATTACATTAATGAGCTAATTGCATTCATTTTCTTTACTTGCATAAATATTTATTTTATAAATGAATCAGAAGCACATCATTTATCTAATACGATAAGTATATTTATCCTTTCTTCTTTCATTTGTTTTCTCCTTAACTTATCTATGCACTATCATCTCATAAACTTTGTATTAAAAGTCCTTACTTTCAAAAATCATAATAGAGAGAGTGTAAAGCATTTAACCTTTAATAGCTCACAATCACAACCATCCACTAAATCATTTTGTCACAAGTATAACTACCACAAATTATCATCTAAGACATTGCATATATCCAGTTAAGAATTGAGATTAAAACCTTCGTTAAATAACCTTACATCATACACATTGAACTTGGACATTTAAGATCATTAGAAGAAATTACATCTCATTCCTAATTTCAATAACATACATATTTCCTTTCCCTTATTATTTCACCTGGAGATACCCTTCAACCCTTAGCATATCTTTTCACTATTCCACATATCAAAAAAAGTTTCCTTTAAGAATTTTTCATCTATTGCATTGCAATTACTTACATAAAATCTTTACTTTCAATTTCATTTAAACTCACAAGAGAGAGATAGGGTAGGAAAGTTACTTAATTATAATCCATAACTCATCAACCAATATTCAATCCCCTTTTTGAAACTCTTAAAACTACCCTTCCCATATACATAACTTTCTTTCTTACAATTTCCATTTACAAACATAATTACAATTACTGCACATGGCCCGAAGGCATAGAGAAAGATAATTACATAAAGTTTCCCAAGGGCTTACAATACATATTTACATCTTGATTTCAAAAGATAGAGATACATGATAAAATAGAGGAAAACTTCATCACTGAATAACTCAGAATCCAAGCCATGACACGAACCACGAACAATACCTTGAAAGAGATTTTCCACCCAACCATGTGAAACTGGTAAAGTTCCACCCCCCGTGCTAGGAGATAGAACCAAGGTACTCTCAAGACCTTAAGGTAATCTAAGTCTCAAATACCAATACATCCAAGACTCAAAAGAACAAGAATAAAGCACATAAAATATCATTATACTATAACACCGAGGTTAAGGTTCTAGGAGACCACCTAAGTGAGTGTCATCACACAACCTGTATATTGGGATCCTTCCTAGAAACCATGTAACCCCAGTCCCCCCTTTATGAATAGGGATCCATCCTAGCAGTTATCACTAGTCCCAGTACTCCAATCAGGTCTGTGTGACCATTATTATATTTTCTTTCATTATCTTTTGAATCCCCCATTCCCAAGTTAATTTTTAAGGTTATCACTTTTTACAAACCCACCCATAGGATCATTTGGAAACCACTTTAGGGTTCCAACACCTATGGTGAGCCACTCACTTAGGGTTCCTAGTCCCTTACCCCATCACAAGCCAAAGATACAAGATAACATTTCCAAGTCTTGATTCATAGGTTTAGGAAATTCCCCTGTGCACTCAGGCCCTCAGAGCGAGTCACCATTGGAAGGATGTCTATCACAAGACACCTCAAATTATAGCATAAAAATTTCCACATGCATAAATACAACTCTCCATGGCTAATTTATAGGTCTAGGGAACCCTCCCGTGCACATAGGCCATCAAGATGAGTCCTAGCCTCATAAACTAAGCTCAAGTATATGCCAAGTGCAAAAACATCATAAGTAAATCATATAACCTCAAAAAATCAAGTGATGAACATACATAGGTGAAACAAATTTTTGCATGCATTAACACAACATTCCATCTATGGAAACCTCCTATACCTGAAATTTGGCTAAGTCTGAATTTTTTTGAAAATCTCCAAAATCTAGAATCTGCATCTTAACTCCTATGAAGCTGAAACCTATCTCAAACATCCTGGAATGTATTTATACAAATATAACTTAAAGTATAAGTTCTTATACTTAAATGTTATACTTGTATAAATCTTTCCACTAGAATGTATTCTAGCTTCATAAGAAGGTCATAAGTGAATGACAAACATAGGCGGTACAACTTGCAGTCCAATCATAAGGAATGAGTTGTACAGGTTCTAAACAAAAATTCTACAAATTTTGAGCCCCTGAAACCCTTAAAAAACTCCATACGACAATACATAACAACCCATATGACATTCCAATGAGGTTCGTATGACACTACAGGATACATTTTCAAAATTTAATTCAAAATCGCCCGAAAAGGCCAAAAACTAACTTTTTTAGGCATGGAGAGTGCCTTGGAAAGGTTTGTAGAAGTTAAGAAATCCAACTTCATAGAACGCCAAGAACACCTACATGCAAATAACCTGTTGCTGAAAGGAAGCAGAAGACACAAAAAAAAAGAAGCTTGGAAAATCTCAGCGGTGTGAGAGAAATTGTATTCCAATCTAATGAAAAAAGAATTACAAGGTTCAACCTATAAAGGTGAACAAAACCCTAAAACTAGAAAAGCTAAGTTGCACATTATAATTATAAAGATATTAATTATAATGTACCTAAGAGAAAGCTTAAGTAAAAAAGAGTAATAAAACTAACTAATTACTCTAACACCCCCCCTTAAGTGAAGCTCGGGAGGTAAGCTAACCTAGCACAGTTATGAAAGCAGGAAATGGGTCCTGGCAACAAGGCCTGATCAGGTACCCAATACAAGGAAATCTTTGTAAACTGGAGACAAAGGAGAAAACCTAGTGGGAAAAAATCCTCTCCAAAAAGAGATATAAAAGCAAGAAAAAGACAAAAAATGACTTCAAGAGACTCTCTCAAGGCCATAAGTACAATGCATGTTGCCAACCCCCCTATGAGAGAGGGTCAAGGCTCCAAAGCCCCCCCAAAATGAAAGAACCCCTAGATCAATGAGAAAACCACCATGACACCAATACAAAGGAGTGAAAGGCAGTGAGCACTTAAGAGGTAACCTCGAAAGATGAGGTGTCACTGGAAGGCCAAGTTGATGCTCAAAGGAGTAGACATGAGGATCCTGAAAGGGAATCCCCAATGTAGGTGGTATGACAGGTGTGCTAACACTATCAGGAGAGAGGAGATGAGCATCCTCTGTAGAATCCTCAACAACTGCACCTGGTGGCTCGATGAATGGAGCTAGAGGGTCTAGCAGTGCTGAAGAAGAGTCCTGCTGAAGAGAAGACACCCCAATAAGATGAGGTGAGGCAGTCACAAAAGTGGTATCAGGAACAACACAGAGGTTCAAGTGACCTGACTGTCCCACATGATGCTCTCGCGCAAGAGGAGAGTTGTGAGCTGATAATGGAGATGGTGGACCAAAGTGTGAGAAGGTGTAGAGACGAGTGGAAGGATCAACTATCCCTGTAGCAACAATGCCACCTGTCGCACTATCCCGGATGAAGACTGAATCAATTGTGAACTCAACTGTCTTCCCTAACCCACTGAGTGTAATCTGATAAATCAAGAGAAGGTTTGCAGACAGAGATGGAACATACAATACATCATTGAATGTGTCATCTTGAATGTGTACTGAACCTTTCCCGCAGACTATCATAACAGTGTTATTCCCCATGAGAATGTGAGGAATAGGAGAAGCCTCAATAGATGAGAAGATCTCTGGAGAAGATGCCATATGGTGAGAAGCACCAGAATCCAGTATCCAAGGGATCTGTGAAGGGAATGCAATAGAAGCACGTAGTGCATGACCCTATCCAAAATCCTGTCCAGATGTTGAAGATGAGGTAGAAGACTAAAAAGCAGACCCCTGTGAGGTAGAAGAGTATGGAGAGGAAACAGTGCTCTTCTGAAGAAGAGCTTGCAAATATGCAATCTATTTCTCATAGCCATCAAATCTTTTCTGAAAATAATGTGACTCATCATGAGGCCCCTTCTGACAATAAGAACATGTAGGGCTCTTAGTCTTCTATTTCTCCTTCTTAGAAGAAGATGGTGGGCTAGTAGAGTGCTGAAAAGAGGAATTAGATGTCTACTTCGGCTTCTACTTCTGTGTATCTTGAGGTGTCTTGGCAAGAAATGCCTGTGACTATGAACCTGTAAGTGAATCCATTTGATTGAGCTTGGATTGCTCACGAGCCAACCTGTCACAAAAGGTCTCAAAAGAGGGCATAACATGTTGAGCACCCAGTGCATCCATAGTGGAGTAGAAGGTAGAAGTGAAAATCTGATAAGAGCCGTGAAGCTTTGAGAGTATCAGAAAGATACACTCATCATCTGACTTCATCTTTCCAGCAACCAGTAAAATAGATCGAAGAGACTTGAACTTCATCAAGAAGTCCTCAATGCTAGTGAATGATTCAGGTACCAAGGAGGTGAACTCTGCATCTATTTGGAGAACCCTGAACTAATTCATTGTGCCAAACAAGGTGGAAAACTTATTCCACATATCCCTGGGTGTGGTCAAACCATCCAGGTGGAACAACAACCCATTTGAAACATTCATTGCGATGAGACCCATTGCCTCATCCATCCTATTTCTCTGCATAAGAGCCTCATAAGGCCTCTATAGAATAGGCCAAGCCACATCGAGGCATGACCATAGCCCTTTTTCCATAAGCAATCTGGTCATTTGTCTTTTCCAAGTGTGATAGTTGTGAGGTGTAAGGCGGGTGACAGAAGAGTCTGCCATTGAGAGAAAGAAGATATAAGTAGAAGGGTCTTTCTAAAGTAAACTATAGAAATTAAAGAGCACCCCCCCATAAAGTATAATACTATCCCCCATACACAACAAAATACTATGAAAGCACAAGAAAAAAATGAGAAGAAAACCTGGATGCCAAATGCAGAGAGGGAGGAATCGTAAGGCTCTACTTCAACACCAAAAATGAGAACTCAAACGATTGAATAAGCAAATGAAACTAGCATCATCACGTCCAGCTCAGAAAGACCTTTTCGATGATATTTCATTTTCCAAAAATGGACACCGTATGCACAAGTTACGACCAAAAAACCAACTACACCTCCAAAGAAGAGCTCTCTGGAAAAAACCAGTCACTAGAAAAAATTTGATGATCGTATGACTGTCAAATGACTGTCGGTTGGAAAAAAAGATCGGTCGCCAAAAAATTTGAAAATTCATCGAAAAATGAAAAATTAATCGTTGAAAAATGAAAATTTAGTGGTGACATTAGCAATGATGTCACCACTATTGTCGGTGGTAGTGAGCAGCGTGAGGGTGGCATTGGGGGACGTGGAGGCCAGCAAGCGACGTGTGGGCTAGGTGGGGGTGGCGTTGTGGTGGTGCGGGGGTGCAGGCGCTGCAGGTGGCACGGGGGTTGGGCGGGGGTGGCACCGGGGTGGCACGTCAGTGGCGCAGTGGTGGTGCATTGCCTACACCCAACAAACCCTTAAAAAATGATTTTTTTGTGATTTTTCTCATTTTTCAAGTCATACGGGCCTAATAGGCCAAGAAAATTTTTCTAGATGCCCCGGAGGTCAAGTAAGTCAAATTTTATATGGAAATAGGGGTTTTTGGGCCTTCCGGATGCATTCGTGAGGTCAATTTTTGCCCAAAGTGCTCCAAAAAAAGGAGACCCCCAGATCCAAATGTAAAAACTCTAAAAAAATTGCAGCGCCTGGAAAAAGTGCCAAAAAACATTTTGTCCTGCAGAGAAGACTAGATCTGAAAAAACTTGAAACCCTTAATCTCAAATAACTGCTTCACAAACACTAGAATAGGTAGCAACATGGGAGCTCTGATACTATGTAGAAGTTGAGAAATCCAACTTCACAGAACGCCAAGAACACCTGCATGCAAATAACCTGTTGCTGAAAGGAAGCAGAAGACACAAAAAACAAAGCTTGGAAAATCTCAGCGATGTGAGAGAAATTGTATTCCAATCTAATGAAAAAAGAATTACAAGATTCAACCTATAAAGGTGAACAAAACCCTAAAACTAGAAAAGCTAGGTTGCACATTATAATTAATAAAGATATTAATTATAATGTACCTAAGAGAAAGCTTGAGTAAAAAAGAGTAATAAAACTAACTAATTACTCTAACAAGGTTCTTTGAGGTCAACCTGATGCAGGGACCTCGGTACCACATCCATGACACATCCTCAACACTACCTAATCCTCATACAAAATAAAACAAACGTAAAATAATAATTCACAGAGAAGCCTACAAGAGAAATAGAGAAGGAAAAGCATTGCATCTCATTCCTAAACCATCCTAACCCTTCCTATTTCTTCCTAAATTTCCCTATTTCACACAATAATAGTGAAACACACCCTTTCACATGATCAAAAGCATTCCTAACTTCCCAGGAAGATTTCATAATACCAAAAAAAACACAAAAACATACATATTCTACTTCCCAGAAAATACATAGAAATACACAGAAGATAAAACATTCACATTTCCTTTTTAATTCACAATAAGATATCACATATCAATCCAATAACATATAATTTATGTAAACAAACAAAAACACAAGAGAATTGGAGAATTCATCCCAGTATAGACCCTACCTGGGGTCCTACGGAGAAATTCTCTTCTCTTGACTTGAGTCTCTCTGTAGATCTTCATGCCTTGAGTAGATAGCCTCCAAAAAGATTCCTCTGGAAATCAACTCCAAGCAATCCACACACACTAATCATCACCAAACAGAGACTCTTACACTCACAGAAACTTCAAATAAATCTCCAGAAAAATACTTGCAGACAATTCCCAAAAATCTTCCATAAATTCTCCTCTCCCCAAACCACACAAAATTACAAATATTTATTCTCCAACTTTGTGGTTGGAGGAGTTTCTTTACAGGAAGAAACTTCTCCAACTTCCATTGTTGGTTGAGGATTAATTAAAAATCTTCCTATAACACATAATAAAGTTTTAATAAATTTAATTAAAATACTCTCAAAAGAAAACCATAACAAGAAAACTCAACAAATAACTATCAAGGAAAACACATAGCACACATGGAAACCAACTAGCCTAACTTCTAGGAGGTCTCAAGTTCAACTCCCTCCTAGATAGCTAGTTTTTCTACAAAGAGCATTTATTTTTATTAATATTATTTTGACTTGTATTTAACACATTTCATTAAATACACTTTATTTAATTCACTATATTTAGTTACTATAAATAACATACCATTTACACAATCAATAAAAACATACAAATATTATTATTTATATAAGCATAGGTATATGAGTATACACCAACATATACACATACCTATATAACATACATTCAGTTATAACACATATATAATAAATATATATACATATACTTACAAGGATAAATCTAACTCACATCATTAATCTCGGAACAACATCAAATCATAAATCACAAGACCACATCACATACTGCATTCAAATCCCGCAACTAGTGTAACTTCCTAAAGGGAACTCTAAGTCCACAGGTACCTTGAGAGTAATCTTGGTAATATCTCCACACAACAATAGTTTGAAGATTTTGAAGGCACGCTCAGACCTGTGTAGCCAGGTGGAGTTGATGTCTGGTACCTACATCCTGCAACACCAACCATCATGTATATATATATATATATATATATATATATATATATATATATATATATATATATAAACAAATAGTGGCAAACAAGGAGGGAAAGTGTGATATCATGTGGACCTCTTATAGGAGTAACTATGACTGCCTCCCCTCATCCTACACTCACATCAGACAATGACATCAACAAAGCATAAATTGATTAGTGTGATTAGTACCAGAATAATCTCTTTTCCATATTGTATAACAAGAATGCATCATAACATATTCATATAAATGTAAATCATCTATTAACTTTCACAAACCCATTTAACCATCATCCATGTACTCATAATGTCTCATTACCAAATCAAGATAAAAAAATCATACAATCCACAATATAGAAATCGTGTATAATCTCGAGTATAACAAGTAACATCATTAGAGTAAGTAACACATCTAACCCCTTTAAGTGATTATAATTAATTAACCTAAGATAATCTTATTAATAATGAGCATAGAAGCATATAAGTTTATCAGGTGATCCTTTTAGCATTAAGGTTCTAAACTATCATTGACACACAAGAAGATGTATAGGAACATACCTATGTAATAGTATTATTTCCCACATTTAAATATGAAGTTATGGTGAGTTGTAAGAGGTTTGGTTTAAGAAATCATCTCAAGAAGGATCATTCTCATATAGCTCTTCCTAATTTCTAGTGAGCATAACTAGGACTTGATAGGGTTGGAGGGTCATTACAATACCAACAAAAAGCTCTAGAGGAGGTGTCAGATCTAGCCATCTCAACATAGGAGCAATAAGCAAGGTAAGAGTATCTACTTTGGCCATCCAAAGAGTCTGCGAAGAAACGTAGGTGGTGAAGAAACCAAACTAGTTCGAAGATGGCTCCCAACCTAAAGGGATGAGCCCTGAACTCAGCCAAGATGATGTTGTGGGAGGTGGTATGATGACATCTGATGATACACCAAAGGAGGAGAGTTTTTATACACTCAATGGAGGCCCAGTCAGAATCAAGAAGAGATGGTCCCCAAACAATAGAGCCATAGAGTACAGTAGGTCTAACCAGAGAATCCAAGAGGGATAACTTGGATGAGGTGTCCTAAAAGTGGTGTTTGAAGCACTATCTCTCAATCAGGGCAAGGGAACCCACCCCTTTTCTGATTCTAGGCTGAATAGTAGGTCTCAAACTTAAGCGAGGACCAGAAAACTTAACCCTGAGGTAAGTGTATGCGGAGGCAATCTTGATCTCCTGTCCCTGGAAGTAGAACTATAAATGTGAGGTCTTCAAGTAGTTGAAGACCATGACCCGTGTCTTCCCCAGATTAACCACAAGCTGTCTCAAATCACAAAAGGAGGCCAAAATATCAAGAATTCTCTAGAGACCCTCAAGTGAGGAGGCTAAGAGAATCATGTCATTAGCAAAAAGAAGAATGTAAACTAAGACCTGGTGTAAATAGAAACCGTCACCTGGGAGAGACAAGTCTCTGATGAAACCCTTGAGCTCGTCAATGTAGATGCCAAATAAGGTGGGGAAAAGAGGGCATCCCTATTTCACCCCAATAATATTCTAAATAGGATCTGAGAAGCCCTCCGGGGTCTTGAATTTTCCCTCGACATGCTCATAAAGTCTCAAAATGGCAGTCAAAAGAATCTCAGATATCCCAATGTCTCTAAGTCTTTGAAAAAGGGCCACCCGGGGGATGAAATCAAATGCCTTACGAAAGTCAATGAAGCAACAATAGACTTTCACAGAGCAATAGCAAGCCTCCTCAATGATCACCTGTAGTATCAAAATGTGGTCCATGGTCTGGTATCTGCACGGAAACCGGCTTGACCTCTAGCCCTGCAATCCAACCTATCAAGTTGTGGAGAGAGGATAGTGTTCAATGTTGTGGCATAGAGTTTGGAAAAGGTATGCCCAATCATGATGGTTCTGTAGTTGCCGGGGTCCAAGACTGATCCAATCTTGTGGATTGGATAAATCACATGTCTCTACCAAGCCTCGGGGAAGCTAGTGCAAACCACTCTATTAAAGAGTGTGGGAAGATAAGGGCCTAGCACCGTGATACCGAGCTTGAGGAACTCCATCTAGAAACCATCCTCGTTGGATTCTCTACTACATCTCATAGATCTAACAGCCTCGTGAATGTTGGATGCAATGAAGATATGGCAATGAGGGGGTGGGATGAGGTGGAGAGATGGCTGGCCTGGAATGTCATAGAGAGTGGAGGTGTGGGAGATGAGGGAGGTAAAGTCAATGGTGGAAGGGGGTGCCACAGGAATAAGGTATGCCAAAAGAGCTTAGGATCCTGGATAAGTGTGTTACACAAGACACTACACTATGAAGCAATGAAAGAGCATTTCTTCATGTGAAGAAACTGACGGTAGGAGTAACAAAGATCAATAGAATTATAAGGGAGGGACTCAACAACCGAACATAATCTGTGGTGGAAAGATTTACAATCATCATCAAACCAATGGTTCATGGGGAAAGTGTTTTGACATTTAGATCTGAAGATAGGGCGATGGGGGATAGAAAGGAAATCCAACTCCCAAATGGCCTTGGTCAATAGATCAAACATGGAGGTAACATGGCTACACTCAGAAAAGCACATGGGGGAGAGGAGTTGACACAGGTGGAGGGTGAAAAGGTCACAATACCTCTCAACATAGTGGAAGCGGACATGGTTATGGGCATGTCCAAAAATAGGTGGGAGGTTGGGAGGGTGGGGCGGGCATAGGCGGGAGAAACATAGCATGGGGATCAAAAGAGCATGATCAGTCAAAGGAAGGTGGGAGATGGTTAAGCAGTGGATGGAGGGGATAAAGGAGGTAGCATTGAACACATAATCAACCACACTAGCACCACTACAATAAGGCCAGCATGTGAAAAGCTCAAAATCAAGAAAGTAAGAAAGGTCATTCAAATCAGAAGACTCACAAAGCTAGAGGAGTCGGTGACCATAAGTGGATAATGACATGCAGTAGTCCTCTGAGGTACGCTAAAGCCCAAGACTAGCTAGATCTAGCTCGAAAGTGTAGATCCAATCAGTGTCTCGGTCATGTATAGGTGACTGTAACTCAGTCCATGCATTGAAATCTCCAAGGATGAGGATATCACCCGAGGCACTGAATCTAGAGATGCCCTCTAGAAGATACTGAAAAGGATCCCCATCCTTGACATTATGAATGGCATATGGCGAGGAGGCGGGTGGGAAGTAGAAACTATGATGAAGATATCTCTTTGGCAATGACTAGTGTGGGGTACCCAGATCCACATGAATCTAGAAAATATCTCTGAAAGGATTATAGAGGTACCACTGAAAAGGTTGTCCCGAATAAAACATGCCACACCACTGGAGCCCCTTACACCACCAGAAGTGTGGACCTCCTCTTTGCATACAGATAACCATTGATAACTGATCAAACCCATGAGGGGACATGCAAGACTCTCATGTGTCTCCTTAACTGCCAAGATATCAGCAGACCCAACCACATCCTGAAGAAGACCTGATAACGACCAAAGAGAACCATTACCATTCCAATAGTTGAGGAGAAGCGAGCTAGAGGGGGGTGGCACACCCTTGCTCAACTACTGGTGTGACCATCATTTGGCCTTAGTGACATGTCTCGGTTCCCACCCAGAAGGGGGAGAATCTTGAATAATTGCTCTGAGGTTTCTGACAACTGCCCATTTCCCACCGCGTCTGGCCTCGACAACTAGGGATCTAGCTTGTTTTAGTTATTCCATCTGTGATCTAGTGAGATCCTCATCCAAATAAATCTTTGAGGGAAGAGTGAATAATTTCCTCTTCGCTCTAAGAGCTCGTAACCTATCATGTAGGGAAGAGAACCTGATGACACATGTACCATGTTGGAGATTTGCCAGCAAGCTAGTGTTGACTATATGTTTGTCATTGATGACAACATATGGTAAGCAGCATGTGTTGAAGTCTTATGTAGAGAGCCTTGAGCAT
This sequence comes from Chamaecyparis obtusa, assembly GCA_027943335.1. Lineage (NCBI taxonomy): Eukaryota > Viridiplantae > Streptophyta > Pinopsida > Cupressales > Cupressaceae > Chamaecyparis > Chamaecyparis obtusa. Next base: position 211,592 of record BSBK01002198.1, on the reverse strand, counting down.
ATGTTTCTTATATATGTTATCAGCATGATATCATAGATGCAGAGGTTGATTTTGAGTACAAACAATTGTGTAGTTATTTGTTTCAGTACTGTTCCTGACAGTGTTACAAGCAGAGCTTTGTATGTGATTTTTAGTATAGTTTTGATGGAGCCTTGCATGTTTATATCTATCTAGAAGACATGTTTATGATGATATTCTCATGGGTGTAGAGTCAGTTGTGCAGTTGAAGTTGAGTTATGTTGTTTCTATTTGCCAGTTACAGTTTCTTGAGTTTATCTGATGGAGCCGACATTGTTTATATTGTTTCGGTAGTTGCGCCTATCATTTTGATATGCGTGTTTGGTTTCATGTTTGGTGATGATTTAAGAATGTTTGGTTAAGAGTGCATAATGTATTTCAGCATGAGAATAAAGTTTTAGTTAATTTGGTGGATTTGACTGTGTGAAGCGACGCGTCTACTCATATTGAGTTGTGCGGTCCTATTTGTGTTGTGTGCTTAGTTTAGCCATTGGAGATATTAAAAAAGAGTTATAATGTTTTTATAATATGATTTCAAGAAGGTTCTAACAAGCTGACTTGATTATATCATTTGGAAGAAGATACTTATAGCCAGTCATTTGTGATTGTGATTGGAAGAGCAGAGCAGAAGATACGGATGTACTGAGGTAGTCATCAGTTAAAGATCTATGTGAAGAAGATGAGAGTATATGCTATTCATTGGAATTGATCAAGAAAGAAATTCTACATTCTAGTTCACCAAGATCCAGATATAGTGTATATCTGTTATGCAAAAGGTTGCGACCTTCACCATTTGAGCAGTGTGCTCCCGAACAGTGTGTCCTCACCTTTAACAAGGTTAATTGTAAAAGAATCCTAATAGGGTCTGACCTTTGACCAGGTCACTGTACTTCATGCAATGTAAAGATCAACTCCTAACATGGTTGTAAGGTTTTCTAACAGGGATCATTATACTCTAGTGCAGTTTAAAGCGGGTGCTAATTCCCACTAAGGTTTTTACCTATTTGATTTTCCTCGTAACCAAAATTTGTGGTGTTGTGTTAATTGTTATCTTATTTTGTGTGTGCTTAATGTTCTTCTATACTTAATTGGATAAAGAATTGAATCTTGTAGATAACTGATTCACCCCCCCCCCCTCTTAGTTACTCTTGGGACTTGGGACTATTCCTAATGTAAGATATAAAGATATATATATATATATATAAGGGGTTATGATGATGAGATGGGAAGTACAAGATCCACCTGTAAATCCAAATTTCCAAAGGAGAGATCCAAATTGATCAACCAAAAGGCTAATGCACAAAAGAATCAATCTATGGAGAATATGAATGAAGGAGAAAACCTTATATTTTATTATGAAAAGTATGTGCTTGAAATCTTAAATGAATAGAGGATAAATACTAACCTCAAAATAGGGCAAATATGGAAAATGCTGATTTTTGATGTTTGTGTTCAGTTTCAGGAGATTTTGTAACCTGATCAAGCCTGGAAATGCAGAGACAAAGAAAACCCAGAAAACTTTTATCTTTTGGAGCTAGGTCGACCTTGACCTCAGGATCGGGGTACAATCTTACCCCCCATTGAAGGTTGACCTTGACTTGAAACAACTCCGATGAAAATTCTGTTTGCGAATCTTGGAAGTTCATCGAAAAGGGCATCCAGATCTGAACTACAATTCATTGTCCCACACCTACTCCTGCAAGAAAAAAGGTTTTTTTTGTTGGATGAGGGGTTTGCCTTGGTCAAACCCCAGTTTTGAATCAACCTTGAAATATAATTGAAATTGCAATGTATATAAACAAAGTAAATAGAACTATCCACCTTGCTTATTTGAAATCCTTATGGAGGATTCGAATCCTTGAATCCATAAGTATGGATGCTCCAAATGAATGTAGAGTTGAATGTAGGATGTCTCAAATCAATTTCATTAGATCTTCAACACCAATCTTGAATGGATCTTGGAATAGGAAGAAGCTTGGATGAATGTGGATGGAGGAATCTTCAACAAGAGGTCTCCAAAGAGATTGAATCCTTCAATGGCTATCAATGGATCTCCTTGATGAATTGGATCTTGAATGCTTGAATGATTGAGGATGAATTAATGCTTGAATGCTTTCCTTCTCCTTATTTCTTGCTTGATGATTTCTTGATCACTTGATTGCACTTGGCAGAGATGGATGATCGATCATGAAAAGTGGATGTGAAAATGAGAGAGGAAGGCTTCATTTTATACTAGTTTAGGGCACAAACTTCTAGAGAGGCCGACATAGGAGAATTAAATTCTCATTAAGTGAAAACCCCTAGAAATGGACCTAAATTAAATATCATTTTAGAGTTTACCGTTCCAAAATCCAAAACAACCGACCCGAAAGCAGGAAATAAAACTTTTCAAAGCCTGACATCCCAAAACTTTCAGAACCTAAAATTTAGAACTGGGGTCAAGGTCAAGGTCGACTCTAACCTAGGTCAGGGTCGAGGTTGACTTTGACATAGGTCAAGTTCAAGGTCGACCTTGACCCAAAATGTCAAAGTTCTCATTTTCTCAGAAAATGTTGCCAGAAAGAGGCTAGAAATAGGAGGGAAAGCCAGATCTAGTCAAATACCCATTCAATGTGCTTGACATGACCCCAGACCACCTACTCGGAGGGCTAAACCAGTCCTAAATGGAAGTGCTTCCATTTTCTAACGATACATTTAGCCCCCACTTTAGCAAGAGTATGGACTCGATGCAAACTCTTGGTAAAGGAGATCATAATGAAAAGATAATCCTATTGAAATCAAAGGGACAAAGAAATCCTCAAGCCCCTAGGGACTCAAGTCTTCATCAACTCCAAGATCAAAATAAGAAAGACATCTCTAGAAAATAGAGAGAAGAGGGTGTGACTATCTCGCCCAATGAGAACTTATGTCCCATTGTGAACCACACAAGGAAGCAGCGCAACCGAAAAGATGGAATTGAACCACCTAGTGAATGTGGCTACTCACTAGTCAACCCATCAAAGATTCACTCTTAGGAATATCTTATTCCACAAGAACGAAACCAAAAACAAAAGAGATCCAATCTTAAGGACACCTCCAACCTTAAGGGATAAAATTTTTGAAATTGGAGGGATCAAGAGATCCTATGAAATAAAAATCCATGCTTTAAGGATTAGTCACTAATCCATAAAGGGAGAGAGGTATCAAGAAAAATATATTTATATTGAAAGTGTGTGTGTGCAATAGGTGAGTAGAGCGTATGCCCCCACATTAAAGTCATTGCTAACACTTTAACAGGAGCAATGGCTTGAATGAAAACATAAATAAATCCATTGATTACGTTTCCACTATGAGATGCCCCCAAACGAAGACAAATCAAGGGAAATACCACATAAACATAGAGAGAACATAGAAGGGATCTACCTACCGTGGGGTTAGTATGATCATAAGATAATATATATAATATTATTACAAATGAATTGATATCATTCCCCAAAGAAATTAGAACTACAATCACAATGGAGGAAAGAATACAAAAGAGTTACAAAGAAGAATCTTTTCGGACCACAACCTGGAGACCAAAAAGAATAAGTGCTACCAAGTCATAGATCCAAGTAGATTACACAAGGAAACATTTACGAATAATAGAACAAGTACAACATAACATGAAACAACATATAGAAGAATAGAGATACATATAGAGGATTTGTACAACAAGTTCGATTCCTTTATCACCTTGCACCAACAGAGCAACAAGGGTCGTATAAAAGAATCTAACAAACATTTAGCAAAGACATTACGGGAGAAGCATAGTACGACAGAAAAACACACAACAAAGGCTGCCATGAAGGACAAGCCAATGAAGCACACTACCTACTCTCCTCATCTTGTTCTATATCATTTAGGGAAGGTGGATAACTCGTAAGAGGGACTATATCCAACACAATAGGAATGATAGTCAGTTCCAAACAAGGATCCTCTTGCGAATCACGATGTTCGATACTAGGTTTAATTTTTAATTGTGATGAAAACATATTAGGTAAATTAGTATCAATGTCAATAGTCTCATATTCATCATTATCATCATCAAGAGTATCTTCTTCATCTAGATTAATCAAAATAGGATCTAAGATATGAATAGAATCATCGTAATCATGTATCTTAACACCATTATTAGCATTAACTTCTTCTAACACATCATGCATAGATTGATCAAAAGAAGGTAAAGAACTTTGAAGAACAGTAGTACAAGCCTTAGCCTAAGCATGACACTTTTTATGACATTCATTAGAAAATTGATTACATTTTTTTTTACTTGAAATATGTTGAGAACTATAAGGAACAACTATCGGATCCTTCATAGGTTCTATAGGAGGATTAGTAGGATTATTAGCATACTGACAAGCAACACTAGGAGCTTGATTAACAGAAGTAGAAGCCATGGATAAAGGAGGTATGGAAGGTGCAAGCAAAATACCATGATTAAGATCCATTGGTGGTATGCTTAACTCGAGAATCTTATGATACTTATAGGCTTGATACGAGCGGAAAAGATTATCAGGTCAAGAAGGACATAAATTAGGTAATGAAGACCAAAAGAAGTCAAGGGTAGCACAATCCCTGGGCCTAGAAGGTTGATATAAACTATGGTTTATCATCTTCACTTCATCATCATGAATTAATTTAAGGCATTTATGGATAGGTGAAGCAACAACATACATGGCATTTAACCAAGGAAAACCAAGCTTAACTTGAAATTGATCGGAAGTAGGAACAACAACAAAGGTAGTGTTCACAATTTTACCACAAAGTTCAACCGGTAAGTTAATATAACCCAATGGTGGATTAAAAAAACCATTACAAGTTTGAATCCACACATAAGATGTATCATAAGAATCACGTTGCAAGTTTTTCATAAAAAGATTTTCTTTAGTAATAACATTGACTAAGGATGTAGGATCAACAAGACAACCACACGTAGGTATCTGAGAAATCCTAGCATAAATGTAAAGGGGACCATCAGGAGCCTTAATAGTCTCAGAATCATCAAAAGTAATCAAGAGTTCCTGAGGTCTTTTATTCTTAGGTTGCTTTCGAGGTTTAGGTTGAGATTTCAGTTTAGGCTGTGGTTTTGGTTTAGGTTGAGGTGGAACTTGAGGTTGAGTTTGAAGCTGAGGTGGAGATATAGTTTGAACAACATGCTCCACATGGTTAATAATGTGATTAAGATCATCCATCTTTGAATCATAAACAATATCCATAGAAGATGGTTGAGCAATGGTATTAGTATCATGTGTAGGTAAAGGATTCATATAGATTTGAAGATTTTGATTAGGAGGAGAGACATATTTGTTCCCGCTACCATCAAGATTATCAACAGATAAGGCATTAGAATCAATCAAATCTTGAACCTTATATTTTAAAGTATAGCACTTCTTAGTATAATGGCCATTTTGACGATGGTATTGACAAAAAGCTTTAGGATCAAAAGATTTAGATGCAATTGTTGCAGCTAAAAGAGGTCGAATAGGAGGTAAAGTAATCATATTAGCAGTTAACAACCTATTCATGATAGAATGTAAAGACTCAGAGAGAGGAGTAAACGTATGATTCAGACGAAAAGCAGTGGATGCAGAAGTGGCATTGTGAGATGCAACAACTTGATCAACAATTGTATTTGCTTGTTTGTTTATCTTGATATAGTTATTAAACTTTTGAAATTTGTTTGGATTAGGAGCAGCATCACTCTTATCAACTGGAATAGGAGCCACTAGAGTGTTGCTCTCAAATTGACTCACTTGTAATTGATAATGATTAAGTGATGCACAAAGTTGTTGAAAAGAGGTAAATTCAGTAAGTAGAATCTTATCTCTAATATCCTTTTGCAAATTTGAAATAAACATACGTTGAATATCAATATCAGGAACATGATAGGAAATCTGAGCATGCAAATGCTTAAATCTACCAATAAATTCAGTCAATTTTTCCTTAACATTTTTTTTACAATGCATCAAATTAGTCAAAGACACTTGTGGACCAATGTTATTTTGAAATTGTTGACTAAAATCATTAGTAAGTTTTGGAAATGAGTCAATAGAATAAGGAGGCAAGGAAAAAAACCATTGCAAGGCTTTATCACAGAAGGTTCTAGCAAATAGCTTTGCTAAAATCCTATGGTCATGAGCGTAGTCACTACAAAGGATTTGAAATGTTTTAACATGAGTAACAGGGTCTCCTTTTCCGCTATAATTATTGAGATGAGGGATATCAACTTGCTAAGGAACATGAGTACAAATTATTTCTAGCTAGGATAGAGGACTTCCCATGTCACATGTAGGAATGCTAAACTTGTTTTGAGTTAAAGAAGCAAGTTGTTGTTGTAAAGATGACACAATTTGAGCCAAATTGATGATTGTTGAATCAGTAGAGGAAATAGTAGGCACAAAAACATTAGAAACACTAGGTAAAGTGTAAGAAGCAGCAGGAATGGAAGACACAACTGGAGGAACACTGGGAACCACAGTTGGAAAAGAATTGGAATAAGTAAAAGGAACATTATGGTAAGAAGGTTGTGATGTAGGAAGGGATACATGAGGAACAGTCATAGAAAGAGAGGGAACCGTTGTAGTCACCAAAGAAGGGGTATAAGTAGGAATACTAGGTAAAGGAACAGAAGAAGGTTTGACATTAGTAACCAGAGGAATAAATCCTAGATCTTGAGCTTCTTGAGGTAAAGGTTTAACATTTGAATGCATGAGGTGAGTAATACCATGAAGAAGATTAACACCTTGATCATTATCACGAAGCAATTTCTTAAGAGCCTCTATAGCTTGAATAGAATCTTGATTATGGTTTTTTTGAATAAGCCAATTACCCATTTTATCAAGTTCGGTCGAGAGTTTTGGACTTCTTCAAGAGGAACTCTTAAAGCATCATCCTCATCATGAGATGAGTGAGAATATTTTTTCTCCGTAGTAGGTTTAGAATCATGAATAATCAAATTGTCATCTAGGATCCTAAGGAAAGGAGAGGAAGATTCAGGATCAAAGGCACCCATGAGTCTATGACTTCTTCTAGCCAGAATGTTATAGGTAGGACTAGAGATAGTAAAGCTCATATACCAATGCAACACAAATGAACTAAACTAGGAAAATACAAAGCATGAATAAATGAATTTTATTTTTATTTTTATTTTATTTTTTATATGAGATGCAAACACATAAAATAAATGTAATACATGTAAGATCTAACACCATAAAAGAAAGAGTTGTCTATCGTGGGTTCACCAAAATGTAAGATATAAAAATATATATATAAATAAAGATATAAATATACATATTTATATGAATTTTTTAGGGGTTATGATGATGGGATGGGAAATACAAGATCCACCCCAAAATCCAAATTCCCAAAGGAGAGATCCAAATTGATCAACCAAAAGGTTAATGCACAAAAGAATCAATCTATGGAGAATATGAATGAAGGAGAAAACCTTATATTTTATTATGAAAAGTATGTGCTTGAAATCTTAAATGAATAGAAGATAAATACTAACCTCAAAATAGGGAAAATCTAGAAAATGCTGATTTGTGATGTCTGGGTTTAGTTTCAGGAGATTCTGCAACCTGATCCGGCCTAGAAATGCAGAGACAAAGAAAACCCAAAAAACTTTTATCTTTCGGAGCTAGTCGATCTTGACCTCAAGATCGGGGTACAATCTTACCCCGGGGCACAATCTTACCCCCACTGAAGGTCGACTTTGACCTGAAACAACTCTGACAAAAAATTTGTTCGTGGATCTCGAAAGTTTTCCAAAAAGGGTATCCAGATTTGAACTACAATTCGTTGTCCCGCGCCTACTCCTATAAGAAAAAAAAAAAATTGTTGGATGAGGGGTTTTCCTTGGTCAAACCCTGATTTTGAATCAACCTTGAAATATAATTGAAATTGCAAATGTATATAAACAAAGTAAATAGAACTATTCACCTTGCTTATGTTGAAATCCTTGTGGAGGATTCGAATCCTTGAATCCACAAGTATGGATGCTCCAAATGAATGTAGAGTTGAATGTAGGATGTCTCAAATCAATTTCATTATATCTTCAACACTAATCTTGAATGGATCTTGGAATAGGAAGAATCTTGGATGAATGTGGATGGAGGAATCTTCAACAAGAGGGCTCCAAAGAGATTGAATCCTTTAATGGCTATCAATGGATCTCCTTGATGAATTGGATCTTGAATGCTTGAATGCTTGAGGATGAATGAATGCTTGAATTATTTCCTTCTCCTTCTTACTTTTTTTGTGATTTTTTGATCACTTGATTGCACTCGAGAGAGATGGATGATTGATCATGAAAAGTGGATGTGAAAATGAGATAGGAAGGCTTCCTTTTATACTAGTCTAGGGCACAAACTTCTAGAGAGGTCGACATAGGAGAATTAAATTCCCATTAAGTGAAAACCCCTATAAATGGACCTAAATTAAATATCATTTAATATTTTACCATTCTGAAATCTGAAACAGTCAACCCGAAAGTGAGAAATAAAACTTTTCGAAGCCCAACATCCTGAAACTTTCAAAACTTGAAATTTAGACCTGGGGTCAAGGTCGAGGTCGACTCTAACCTAGGTTAGGGTCTAGGTCAACTTTGACCTAGGTCAAGGTCGAGGTTGACCTTGACCCACAAGGTCATCCTTGACCCAGAAAGTCAAAGTTCTCAATTTCTCAAAAAAAGTTGCCAGAAAGAGGCTGGAAATAGGAGAGAGAAAGTAGAACAGGGGGAAAAGCCAAATCCAATCAAATACACATTCAAGGTGCTTGACATGACCCCAGAACACCTACTCGGAGGGCTATACCAGTCCTAAATGGAAGTGCTTCCATTTTTCGATGATACACCTAACAATTGGTATCAAAGCCAAGTGCCTCGGAGAGAAAGTTTAACAACTTGAGGTTGATCAGATGGCATTATTTAGAAAAGAAAGTCCTAAGTTTGATGAAGAGGATTATCTAGACTGGAAGAACAAAATGACTACACATTTGCAGTGCATTGCTTTTGAGATTTTTGAAGTAGCTACTAGAGAAGTTCAGATTCCCTCTTTATCAGATCTTGCAAAGGAAGATGCAATTATTAAGCAAAATTAATTGTTCACTCAAAATGCAATTTCCAAAGAATCCCTTATCAGCACCTTGTCTGACAATGAGTTTTCAGAGATCAAGAAAGTAGATAAAGCCTACAAGATATGGAAGTATCTAGAAGACATGTTTGAAGGAGATATCCAAGCCAAGAATGTGCACAGAAAGACATGGAAGAAAAAGTACAATACATTAGAGATTCTACCTGAAGAGAACATCAAAGCCTACAATCAAAGAATTAATGAAGCGGTTGTAGGAATTAGAAACAATGGTGGAGAAATTTCAGAAGAAGACATAATGGATAAGTTGATGACTACTTTGACAACAGAATATGATAGCAAGATAAACATCCAAGTTGATGACTACAAGAGTCAAGAAGTTCAAAACTAATTACAAGATTAAGTATACAAAAGAATGTTACTATGTTGGAGATGGAGTATCAGATGAAGATTCAGTAGAAGATGAAATTGGATTCATTGCTATTGAAGATATGGAGAAAATGTTTGATGAAATAGACATTGAAGATGAAAAGAAAGCACAAGAGTTAGCATTAATTTCACAAGCAGACATCAGAACAAACTGGATCATTGACAGCAATTGTTCACATCACATGACAGGAGACAAAGATAGATCTGTACATCTAGATAAGTACAAAGGCAACATGGTTAGATTTGGAGACAACACTCATAAACCTATCATAGGTAGAGGAGCTATCACCTTGGATGGAAAGAATAATATTGATGATGTTCTATATGTTGATGGTTTGCAACATAACCTACTAAGTGTTGGACAGTTGCTTGACAAAGGATATCAGTTGGAATTCAAGACAACAAGTGCATAATTAACAAAAAAGGAGTAATGATTGCATCAGGTTCAAAGACAAAAGGTAATGTTTTTCAGCTTAATTCAGAGGCAAGTTGTTTTGTTGCTAAAGTAGATGACATTTGGTTATAGCACAAAATACTACGTCACAACAATTTTGACAATATAGTAAAGATAAGCAATGTAAAGGCAGTTAGAGACCTTCCTAGCATTGCAAAACTAGTTGATACAATATGCAGGGAATGTGTGATGGAAAAACATGTGAGGAATTCATTTAGAAGAAAGCACAATTTGGCAGAGAACAAATTAGATCTAGTGCATACAAACTTATGTGGACCAACTCAAACAAGATCATACTATGGTGAAAGGTACTTTATTTTGTTTATTGATGATTATTCTAGAATGATGTGGGTTGCATTCTTGAAAGATAAATCTAAAGCATTTGAGAAGTTCAAGATATTCAAAGCTAAAGTTGAAAATGAGTCTAAATTAAATATAAAATGTCTAAGATCAGATAGAGGATGGGAATTCACCTCTGAAAAATTTTATGAGTATTGCGAAGAACATGGGATAAAGAGATAGCTAAGTGCACCTAGAACCCCTTAGGAAAATAGAATTGCAAAAAGAAGAAATAGGATCATACTTGACACAACACGCACTATCATGATTGAAGGAAAAGTTGCACACACCTATTGGACAGAGGCAGTCAATATTGTAGTCTATACTATCAATAGAATTCAATTAAGGCCAAGTGCAAACAAGACACCTTATGAGCTATGGTTTGGGAATGTACCTACAGTAAAATACTTTAGAATCTTTGGAAGCAAGTGCTACATCAAGAGAGATGAAGCCATTGGCAAGTTTGATGCAAGAAGCGATGAAGGTATTTTTCTTGGTTACTCTACTAAAAGAAAAGATTATAGATGTTTTAACTTAATATTGAAGAAGATCATTGAAAGTGCCCATGTAAAGATATCATGATTATACACCTATGATTGAAGAAGAACCTAGTCCTATCAGTAGAGAAATAGTTGTTGAAGAAATGTTTGACAACATTGATGTATTATTCAATGGTCCTGAAAGAAGTGAAGAAGAATCACATAAGACACATAAGACAAATGAGAGAGTCACACCTAATATTCCAAAATTCACATCTAGATACCATTCAAAATAAAATATCATTGGAGATCATAACAACAAAGTCATGACAAGATCAAAGGCAAAAAGTTCAACAGTTGATGAAGCGGTATGTTTACTTTCACAAATTGAACCCTTAAGTGTTGAAGATGCATGTAATGATTTAGATTGGCATGAAACAATGAAAGAAGAGCTAGATCAAATAATTAAGAATGATACATGGGAATTGGTCCCTAGACCTAGTGACAAGAATGTGATTGGAACCAAGTGGATATTCAGAAACAAGATGAATGAAGATGGTATAGTAGTAAGGAACAAAGCAAGACTAGTATGTAAACGATATGCACAGAGAGAAGGAATTGATTATTCAGATACATTTTCCCCTGTAAGTAGATTTGAAGCCATAAAGTTATTTCTAGCCTATGCAACATTCAAAGAATTTAAAGTATATCAAATGGATGTCAAGTCAGCATTCCTAAATGGAGAGTTGAAGGAAGAAGTCTACATAGAGAAGCCTAAAAGATTTACCTTATCACACAAACTTGATATGGTATGCATACTGAAGAAAGCCCTTTATGGACTTAAGCAAGGCCCTAGAGCATGGTATGAAAGACTAGATGGTTACTTGACTAAGATTGGATTCAAGAAAGGAGCAACAGATTGTAATTTATTCATAAGAGAGACACCTGAAGGATTATTACTAGTTGCTATTTTTGTTGATGACATTATTTTTGGTGGTAATGACAAGCTTAGTGCAAAATTTGCTAAAGAAATGCAAAGAGAATTTGAAATGAGCATGATTGAACCTATCAAGTACTTTTTGGGACTGAATGTGTAGCTGACAGACAAAGGTATTTTCATTAATTAGCCTAGGTATGTGAAAGAGATATTGAAGAAGTTCAACATGGATGATTGCAAGCTAGTAAGTACCCCTATGATAAGAGGAAGAAAACTTTCAAAAGAAGATGACTCTATAGTAGTAGACAAGACCCTATATAAGCCTATGATTGGTAAACTCATATATCTTACTCAATCTAGACCAGATATTTCTAATGCAGTTGGTATTGTTGGAAGATTTGCACTAGAACCTAAACAAAGTCATCTTATGGCAATAAAGAGTATATTCAGATATTTGAAAGGAACTATAGACTATGGTTTATGGTATCCTAATTCAGAAAATGTATAACTTCATGTATATACAGATGCAAATTGGGCAGGTTGCGTGGATGACAGAAAGAGTACCTCAGTAAGAGTTGTATTTCTTGGAGATAGACTTGTTACTTGGACAAGCAAGAAGTAGAATTGTATTTCTCAGTCCACAGCAGAAGAAGAGTATGTAGCAGCAACATTAAATTGTTCTACAATTGTGTGGATCAAGCAAATGATAAAGGATTTTGGAATTTAGATTGATTACCCTATTGGTATTCATTGTGACAACACTAGCACTATCAATATGTTAAAGAACCCTATGATGCATGCAAAGACAAAACACATTGAGATAAAATATCACTTCCTAAGAGAGAAAGTTGTAGAAAAAAAAGTAAAATTGGATTATGTGAGCACAAAAGAACATCTAGCAGACATATTCACAAAGCCTTTACCAAAGGATACATTTGAGTATCTCACGGAGAAGCTAGGAGTAATTCCCTTCCCTGGATCTCATTAGAGTTTGCAATAGTGCATTAGTCCTCAGTGATTAATGAATGGTTGACTACTCTACTTCAGGATTAGTACCAGTGCTTATTTGTTTTGGTGCCCTTTTCCATTGATGTCAAAGGGGGAGTGAGTATATAATCATGAAAAACAAAACAGTTGTTTTAATCTAGAAAGGGGCAATATATTCTAGAAAGGGGAAGTATGTAGTAGTAAGGGGAGTATATAGCAGTTGATATTCAGAGCATTCAGCAGTAGATGGAGGACTCATCCTTGGGGGAGTTTTTGTTGAGGAAATGGAGAATGTTATAAAATAATTGTACATTTGGATTGGTGGTGTTTTTCATTCCATATGTTGCCATCAATGCCAAACGGGGAGATTGTTGGAGATTTGCCAACAAGCCAGTGTTGATTGTATGTTTGTCATTGATGACAACATATGGTAAGTAGCATGCGTTGAAGTCTTATGTAGAGAGCCTTGAGCATATGTTTCTTAGATATGTTATCAACATGATATCATAGACTCAGAGGTTGATTCTGAGTACAGATAGTTGTGTAGTTGTTTGTTTCAGATGTTAGAAAAGAGTTTTTTTTTTTTTCTAATATGATTTCAAGAAGGTTCTAACAAGCCGACTTGATTATATCATTTGGAAGAAGATACTTATATCTAGTCAGTTGTGATTTCTAAGTGTGATTGTGATTGCAAGAGCAGAGCAGAAGATGCAAATGTACTAAGACAGTCATCATTTAAAGATCTATGTGAAGAAGAAGAGAGTATATGTTATTCATTGGAACTAATCAAGACAACAGTTCTACATTCTAGTTCACCAAGATCCAGATATAGTGTATATCTATTATGCAGAAGGTTGTAGCCTTCGCCATTTGAGCAGTGTGCTCCAGGACAATGTGTCCTCACCTTTAACAAGGTTAATTGTAGAATACTCCTAACATGGTCTGACCTTTGACCAGGTCACTATACTTCATGCATTGTAAAGATAAACTCCTAACAGGGTTGTAAGATCTTCTAACAAGGATAATTATACTCTAGTGCAGTTTATATTGGGTGCTAATTCCCACCGGGGTTTTTACCTATTTGGGTTTCCCTATAACCAAAATTTGTGGTGTTTTGTTAAGTGTTATCTTATTGTGTATGTGCTTAATGTTCTTCTATACTTAATTGGATAAAGAATTGAATCTTGTAGATAACTGATTCACCCCCCCTCTCTCAGTTATCTCTTGGGACTATTCCTAACATACCAAACCAGCAACTGTCGAGTGTAATATCGAGAATATCAAGCTGGTCCTTGAGGAAGGATTGTCCAGTAGAGGATGGATTAGCAGTAGAGGGGAGACCACAAACACATAGATTCAACTCGTGTTTCTGTCTCATGTGTTCATCAATCATCATACCCTGGACTAACTCCACAACGCCTAAGAGAGGTGCGACAGTAGCATTGTTATTGTAGATAGAGGCCCATGATTTGACTTTCTCCTCTATTTCGGTCATTAGTGAAGAATGTTTGGCAACCAAATCAGCTTGTTCTATTTTGATGTTGTCGAGTTCATTCAGTTGTGCAATGATAGATTCCAGATCAATTTGAATCTCATTGCTTGTGATGTGAAGGTGGATGAGAAACTGTAAAAGAGCTCGATTGGTTATAGCTTGTTGTTTGAGAGTGGAAATTTCAGAAGGGTTGCCATGTTGTCTTTGAGTGACTGACTTTCTGCTTCTATTCCAAGGATTTGATCAAGGAGCTTTTGGGAAACATTGGATAAAGAAAGATGTGTCTTTCATAGCTGCATCATCAATTTCTAGCTTATTCAAGCGGTCCACTATCTACTTATATGTATATGTATCGGGTGGGGATTCTAAGGTCATTTTTCTCATCTATTACAATATTTTATATGATTTGACACAATATATTGAATTGGGGAAAATTTCTCTTGTTGGACATTTTTTTCTGCTCACTACGAGGTTGCAGGCTCATATTCTTGTTCATCAACCCAATTTTCATAAGATTTGTTGAAGTCTGAGTACAGTGGCAGGCTTCTCTGTCAGCTCCATATTGCTTATTAATAGATGATTTGTTGTGGATCAGTATTGTGTTAGTTTGCAAACACTGGATTTCATTTGTGATTGTTTGCAGACCCAAGTAGATCTATGACCATTTTCAATTGAGATTTCTAGACTTTAATCACACAATTGCACCCGATAGGGAGTGGTATGTAAGACGCGATCTGGGTCCATTTCCATGTAATATCTTGTCATTGACAATTTGATTGGTAAAGCCCACATGTTGATATTGTTTGGGAGGGTCCGCATATTATTGTCAATGCATAGTGGAAACATGGCATACTTGTGATCTATGTTTGTCTTCTCCAATCATATTTGTGGTGTTGATATTCAAATCAACTCCTTGGGGTGTCAATATTCAAAAGTGGGGCCCGCGCTTTCAATACCCACCATAATATATTTTCTCTGTGCCCAGTCTGTGGTCATATTAGCTTTTTGCTTGGGTCTAGCCTCTAGTTGTATCAGTGACCAGTATAGCCCCTAGGTGCCTGAATCCAGCCCCTTATATGCATGCCTCAAAGGTGGTGGTTTTTCTCTTTTGCTCATAACTTGGGCAAAGAGAGGCCAAATTTAGCAAACAAGATATTGATGGGAAGGTCTTTTTTCCAACTTCATAATGGTGTAGGTATAGTTCAGTAATTTTGTTATTTGATGTTGATTTTTTGCATTTACGATAAATCTTAGTTTGCACAATATCATTTTGTTGATCTCATTAATGTAATCATGGTTAACTTAATCACTTTAGAGAAAGGGAACTATAAGCAATGGAGTTATCTCATACTTTCTTATCTTAGTGAGTATCATCTAATGGGAAATACTTATAATCTATTGCCCCTATTTGTTTAATAAAGTTCCTTGTGAAGGGGATCATTTTATTTGGAGAATGTTTCGAGCTATAGTTTTTGAAGCTATGTTTGAAAATGTTGATGACAAGTTTTGTGAGACAATTTGTCACTTTGAAGACCCTCTTTCTTATTGGAATTATATTCAAGAGGTATATGAAGATCATGATTCTTCACCATCTTTTGATGCTTCTCTTTCCAATGTGCCTCTTCATTCTTCAAATCAGATAAACCATGGTTGTAATCCTTTGGAGGAGATTGATGATGCTTCAGAGGTTCATAATTACTCAATTGAGATCACTCATTCATCTCTTTTTGATGATTCCAAGGAGTCATTGCAAGAGATATCTATTTGTCTTCCTAATTGGGATTCTTACTTGCCAAATATTGGTTCATTATTTGTGGAGTCCCATATTTCAAATTTGGGAGATATATTTGAGGGAGTTTCTGACAGTCCCAACCGGTGCTGAGAGGGGAGGGGTGAATCAGCACCTCTAAATTTTTTCTCCTAACTCTGGTAAAGTGTACTTATAACTATAAACCAAACATATTCAAATATGTAATAACAGTAAGTAGACAATCACACAGTGACACTAGATTTATCACGTGGAAACCCGATTAGAGTAAAAACCATGGTGTGAGGAGACCTCACAAATTTTGTACTCTTCTAGAGTACACCTTGTTAGGAGCTTTCTCGGTTAAAGGATCAAAACACACTGTTAGATGCAATTCGATTAAAGAATTTGTTACAATAAGGTCGGGTAGTGCCTACCTAGTTAGAGGACTTTGAACACCTTGAAAGATATCACCTAGTTAGGGGATTTGATACAAGGGACATGTTAGAGTCCACCCAAATACTGGGATTTTAACTATTGTAATTGCTAGAAAACAATAGAGGGATTGACCTTTTACAAATGGCTATGCATAGCTTAATAAGATCTCTATTTGTGCTCAATTGAGAAGCGTCACCAATCACCACAGGTGTGTTCTCCTCTACTATTGTGCTTCTCTGCACAATCTTCTTTCTCTCTTCTTCAAACTACTGCTTACCCTAGCTTCTACAGTTTACAGGTTCACTCTTTTTCTTGACAGAATGAAGACAACTTATATTCACCTCAGGCAGAAGAATATATAGAGCCCTAGCCCTAATTGTGCTCGTCATGTGTGACCTAATTATAGATCCTTCTTGAATTCATCACTAAGTGGAGTACCAATTCACTTAGAAAACATCTGAAGCATGCCCTTGATTTATCTATTGTAAAAAGAAAACAATAGATGTGTGTCAAGCATCTTTCCTTTACAAGAGATAACGCCTTGTTTTAAAGCCACAAATTTTGGCTTTAAAACCTCCAAATGCGCCCCAAACTGATCACCAATTTAACTCAAGGACCTCTGAATTTGTCGCAGAAAATCTAGGTCAAAGAGTTGGTTGGAATAGATAGTTGACTATGACTTTCTTTGTTCATACCGGAGTCATTACTAGATCGGTAGAGATTCTCATGTTGTAAACAGGTAGGGGTCTTTGACCTATTGCTATCTCTTCCTTGGCTTACCGGTTGCACCTTCCTCAGTTGTGTTGTTGACACCGGTTAGCTGTTGCTCTCTTTGTACTTGACTACACCGGTTGTAGCCAGATCCTCAGTTGAAGGTGGAATCCTCCGTTACTTGATTGTTTACTTTACCCAATTGCTGATGCTTTGTATAGTGACCGGTGTTTATATGTTGACATCATCTGCCAAACCATCCTTCCTTCAAATAGATCTCCTTGGATCTTAAGACTTAATAAAGATGACAAAACTCTATCTTCTTTTGCCAATCAATGACAATACTTATACTTGTACTGGTAGAAGGCTTACCGGTTACCATCAAATAATGCCAACAATCTCCCCCTTTGGCATTGATGGAAAAATCGGTAATTGACAAACTCTCCCCCTTTTTACAATAATCCAAAAGGCTAGTCAAAAAGACTCTCTTTTTCTAATCTGCTCCCCCTATGAGAAACAACCCTTTTCATCAATCCAGAAAAGATGAGGTGTAACCATCTGTTGAAGCATAATGAACTGATGATCACCTTGTCAGGTTTATTGAATATCTTGAAGGGGGATTACCCCTAGTTTACCTCTGAGATACTCAGAAGTACTCTTTGGTAATGGCTTTGTAAAGATATCAACAATTTGTTCCTTGGTGGGAACATACTCCAATCTCACCTCTTTGTCTTGTACCAACTCTCTCAAGTAGTGATCCTTGATGGCAATGTGTTTTGTCTTGGAGTGCATAATATGGTTCTTGGATATGTTAATTAAACTGGTGCTATCACAATAGATAGCTATCAATTTAGGTACATGTTCTTTGATTCCTTCCAATAGTTGTTTGATCCAGATTACCTGTGTGCAATTGATTGTTGCAACAACATATTCAGTCTCTATAGTAGATTGTGAAATGCAATTTTATTTCTTGCTTTTCCAAGAAACAATTCTTCCACCGAGAAAGAATGCACCACCACTTGTACTCTTTTTGTCATCAATGTTGCCTGCCCAGTCTCCATTAGTGTATATTTTTACCTCAAATCCTCCCTTATGTGGAAACCATAAACCAAATTCCTCGGTTCCCTTTAAATACCTAAAGATTCTTTTTACTGCTATCAGATGTGTCTCTTTGGGATTAGCAGAGAATCTAGCCACTATGCCAACCGCATGTTCAATGTCTGGTCTACTGTGAACAGCATACTACAGTTTTCCTATCATGGACCGATACATTGTTTCATTCACTTTTTTTGCATCCTCCTTTGATAACTTGAGCTTAGTTATCATTGGGGTTCCAACTGGTTTAGAATCTTCAAGTCCAAAAGTCTTAAGAATTTCTTTTATATACTTGGACTGAGATATGAAAATACCTTCTTTTAGCTGATAGACTTGTAGTCCAATGAAGAATTTTATGGCGCCTATCATAGACATCTCAAATTCTTTCTTCATCTCTTTAGTGAAGGCTTTGCCCATCCTGTCATCTCCTCCAAAGATGATGTCATCCACAAAGATCTCAACAATCAGATTTCTATCTTTTCCGATCTTGAGATACATATTGTTGTTGTCCCCGATTCTTGTGAATCCTATGGTCATAAGGTATGAATGCAACCTCTCATACCAAGCTCTTGGAGCTTGCTTAAGCCCATAAAGAGCCTTTTTAGTTTACAGACCATACCATTATCTTGTGCAAATGTGAAGCCTTTCAGTTGTTCAATGTAGACCTCTTCTTCCAGTATTATGTTCAGGAATGCAGACTTAACATCCATCTGATATACTTTGAATCTTTTGTGAGCAGCATAGGCGAGAAGAATTCTTACTCCTTCCAATCTAGCCACCGATGCAAAAGTTTCTTCGTAGTCCAGTCCAGCTTCTTGGGCATAACCTTTGCATACCAGTCTTGCCTTATTTCTTATTACTTTCCCATCCTCATTCAACTTGTTCCTGTAGACCCACTTGGTCCCTATGACATTCTTGTCCTTTGGTCTTGGCACAAACTCCCATGTATCATTTTTTTCAATTTTCTCAATTTCTTCCTCCATGGCCTTCACCCAATTGTCATCTTCTAGAGCTTCCCTGGTGGATTTGGGCTCTATACAGGAAAGTAAACAGATATTCTCTCTAGCCTTTTTTCTGGTTAAGATATTTGCATGTTTGTCACCAATTATATTGTCAATGGAATGATATGTGACATACCTTGGAAGAACCGGTCTATATTCCCAGTCTGGTTCTTCTAGTTGAGCATTTTCTTCATCACGGTTCTAGGCATCATCTTGTTCACCATCACGCATTAATCTATTGGCTTCACGTACAATCTCCCACTCAAGATGTTTGTTCATGTGTATTTCTCCTTCATCTTCAGTTGTTGCTTCATTGAACTCAAAGGCATTTCCTTTATTTAGACCTTCAAGACTGTCATGATCATCATGACTGGTCTTCTTATTCAGTTTTGAAGATTCATCAACTTTTCCATTGATGCTTTCAATTATCTTGCATGTTCTTTTGTTCAGACACCGATAGGCCTTACTTTTGGTAGAGTAACCAAAAAATGTTCCTTCATCACTCTTGGGATCAAACTTCCCAGAGTACATATCTCTTTTGATGTAACATTTACTACCAAAGATTTTGAAGTAACCTACGCTGGGAGTATGCTTGAACCATAGTTCATAAGGAGTCTTACCGGTTCTCTTTTTTACTTGAACTTGGTTCAGTGTGCAGATAGCAGTACTGATAGCTTCTCTCCAAAAGTGATGAGGGAGATCCTTCTAAATCAACAGGGTTCTTGCACAGTCAATTAGTGTCTTGTTTCTTCTTTCTGCTGCTCCATTTTGCTAAGCAGTCCTTGGTGCAGAAAATTGTCTCTTTATTCCATGTTCCTCACAGTAATGAGTGAACTCCTGAGAGGTGTACTCACCACCTCTGTCTGACCTTAGGCACTTCAAGCTTTTACCGGTTTCCTTTTCCACTCTTGCCTTGTAGATTTTGAACATGTGGAAGGCCTCAGATTTCTCTCGAAGAAAGAGTGTCCACATCATTCTTGAGAAGTCATCTACAAATATCATGAAGTACCGATCTCCATAATAGCTCTTTGTCTTCATTGGTCCACACAGATCTGTGTGCACAAGGTCTAGAACATTTTCAGTAGTAAACATCTTACTATTGAAACTTGTTCCTATCAGTTTTCCTAACTGACAGTCTTTACAAACCCCACTGATGGGTTTTGTAATCTCAGGGAGTTCTCTAACTGATTTCTTTTTGTTCACTTTGACGATATTGTCAAAGTTTATGTGGCAGAGTCTCTTGTGCCATAGCTAGCTATTGTCTTCTTTGGAGACAAGATAGATTTTACTTGATTCTCCTCTGACTGAAGCTATCAAACAAGCTCCTTCCATTGAGTCTAGGTAGAACAGATTGTCTTTTCTCTATTTATCAATTGCAACATGGGTTCCACACTGATTTTTTACTATATAGGAACCTTGTCCGAATTAAAATCGGAAACCTTTGTTGTTCAGCTATGCAACACTGATTAAATTGTACTAGAGTTCTTCAACCCAATACACATCTTCACAGACAACATTGTTGCAGAGAACAATAGAACCTTTACCTTTGATGACACAGGGGGCATTGTTTCCAAAGGTAATTGATCCGTTGTCATTGAGCTCCAAGTTGATAAACTTATTCCTATCACCGGTCATGTGGTGAGTGCAGTCGCTATCAATGATCCAATCATCAAGCTGATAAGATCTAGATATGAGTGCTACTTCATTTACAATTGTGCTCTCCTCCTTTATTGCAACAAATGCAATTTTAGGATCCTCAAAGTCTTCAGACTCATTGCCTGTAACTCCTTCCTCTGCAAGATAGCATTCCTTCTTTACTTTGCTCTTGAACCGGTCTCTTTTATCTCTGTGTTCATTATCAGGACACCTTACGGCAATATGTCATATCTCGTTGCAAGAGAAGCATTTCAAGGGAAGTTTTCCTTTGTATTTCCCTTTCCCTCTGGGGAATCTTCTAGCAATGAGTGCTTCAAACTCATCTTGCTCCATCTCTTTTGAGAGCAGATTTTCAACAAGGTTACCAATCTTACCGGTAGAGAAATTATCGGTTTCTCCTCCTTTTTTGGTGGAAGAGATGTTGACAGAGGACTTAAACGTTGCTTCTTGAATGGGTAAGCTATTATCAAAATTACTTAATTTAAAAGCAGTCAGCTTACCGATTAGGGAGTCTAGGGTGACTTGATCTTTGGTCATCGATCTAAGCTCCTGAATAGCAGAGATCTTAATGGCATATTGAAGTTTGAGAGTTCTTAGTATTTTGCTAACCACCTCCTCTTCACTGAGCTTTCCTCCAGCTCTTCTGATGGATTTGATCACCTCTTTGATCTGATTGTTATATTGTTCAATGTCTTCTCCTTCATTCATCCTCATGTCATCATACTTTCCTCTGAGGCTTTCGACCTTGGCTCTTTGAACATTTGGATCTCCTCCATAAACCATTTGCAACTTGCCCCACATCTTGAAGGCAGAATCAAGATGTTCGATCTCAGCATAGACATGGTCAAGTAGCGTGCTAGCTATCATATTCATAGCAGTCGTGTGCTCGGTTTTGATCTTCAGTTGATCGGGTGTCAGGGTGCCAACGGGTTCACTGTAATCAGTGGTAACATGATTCCAGTATTGATCATCAATGGTCTTCATGTACAGCTTCATTCGGTTGCACCATAGAGAAAAGTTTTCTTTTGAAAACTTTGGTCCTTCCTTTCTCATCATCTTGACTTTTTCATTATGCAATTAAGCGATAAAGAAAACAAAGCTTGGCTCTGATACCAATTGACAGTCCCGACCGGTGCTGAGGGGAGGGGTGAATCAGCACCTCTAAAACTTTTCTCCTAACTCTGGTAAAGTGCACTTATAACTATGAACCAAAAAGATTCAAACATGTAATAACAGTAAGTAGACAATCACATAGTGACACCAAATTTATCACATGGAAACCTGATTAGAGTAAAAACCACTGTGTGTTAAGACCTCACAAATTTTGTACTCTTCTGGAGTACGCCCTGTTAGGAGCCTTCCCGGTTAAAGGATCAAAACACACTGTTAGATGCGACCCAGATAAGGGATTTGTTACAATAAGGTCGGTTAGTGTCTACCTGGTTAGCGGACTTTGAACACCTTGAAAGATGTCACCCGATTAGGGGATTTGATACAAGGGACCTGTTAGAGTCCACCCAAATACTAAGATTTTAACTATTGTAATTGCTAGAAAATAATAGAGGGATTGACCTTTTACAAATGCCTATGCATAGCCTGATAAGATCTCTATTTGTGCTCAACTGAGAAGCGTCACCGGTCACCGCATGTGTGTTCTCCTCTACTATTGTGCTTCTCTGCACAATCTTCTTTCTCTCTTCTTCAAACTTCTTCTTACCCTAGCGTCTATAGCTTTGATGCAAGAGCATCCTGGGTGTAAGAGCAATCTTGCATCACCCAAAAATATTTCTGGTTTCTTTTCAATAAGGGTTATCTTGTGTAGAGCTTCTATTTATGGAAATTTACTATTTTTAGTAAGTTTTCCATTTGAGCTCAGAATGGTCTATTTTCTTCCATGGAGGTTCATTTTGGTCGTATCAGCCTGCCAGTAAAGTTTCATTGTCAGATCAGGTTTAGGTTTGAAGATATTGAAAAATTTCAGTATTGGCAGCAGGGTACAGAAACTTTGAACTCATTTTTGAAGGCTTTAGAGTCCCTGAATGAGGTCAAAACTTTGACTAATTAGAAAATGCGTTGTAGAGTGCTTTGTGCCCTTTTCGAAATGGGGTCATAATAGTCAATCGGGTCAACGGATGATGACTTATGGTCTTCGAAAGTTGGGTCACTTGAAATGACAGAAAATGATTTTCCTTCAAAATCTTTGTTTGGGTTTCAAAAGTTGTTTTGAGCCGATTCTAATGTAATAAATTGTAAAATAAAATAATTCTTAGTTTGGTCGGCCTTATTGGCTAAAATTCTGGAACCTTCCCAGGCGGTGGAAAATTGCCTATATAAGGAAGGTTGTAGTGTTGTCTTAGGCAGTTATGGGTAGATTTGGGTAATAATTCGAGGCTTTGTCCTATAGAATATTGTAAGGGAAATGCCCATGTGGCTTTGCATATTGTAATTCTAAAATTTGTAATTCCACATTTGTGGAGATAAAAAGAAGCCCATGTTATGTTCTTGCAAATTGTTGTTGTTTCTCTATTTATGTTATGTGTTTGTGGTATTAAAGGGAGTACCCTTCATCAAGTGGTATCTTTGTGGTATTAAGGGGAGTACCATTCATCAAGCTTACAGGTTCACTCTTTTTCTCGGTAGAATGAAAGCAACTTCTATTCACCTCAGGCAGAAGAATATATATATAGAGCCCTAGCCCTAATTGTCTTTGTCATGTGTGACCTAATTACATATCCTTCTCGGATTCATCACTAAGTGGAGTACCAGTTCACTTAGGAAACATCTGATGCATGCCCTTGATTTATCTGTTGTAAAAAGAAAACAATAGATGTGTGTTAAGCATCTTTCCTTTACAAGAGATAACGCCTTGTTTTAAAGCCACAGATTCCGGCTTTAAAACCTCCAAACGTGCCCCAAACCGATCACCAGTTTAACTCAAGGACCTCCGGATTTGTCATAGAAAATCCTGGTCAAAGAGTTGGTTGGAACAGATAGTTGACTATGACTTCCTTGGTTCATACCAAAGTCATTACTAGATCGGTAGAGATTCTCATGCTATAAACAGGTAGGGGTCTTTGACCTATTGTTGTCTCTTCCTTGGCTTACCGGTTGCACCTTCCTCGGTTGTGTTGTTGACACCAGTTAGTTGTTGATCTCTTTGTACTTGACTACACCGGTTGTAGCCAGATCCTCAATTGAAGGTGGAATCCTCCGTTACTTGATTGTTTACTTTACCCAGTTGCTGATGCTTTGTATAGTGACCAGTGTTTATATGTTGACATCATTTGCCAAACCATCCTTCCTTCCTATAGATCTCCTTGGATCTTAAGACTTAATAGAGATGACAAAACTCTATCTTCTTTTGCCAATCAATGACAATACTTATACTTGTACCGGTAGAAGGCTTACCGGTTACCATCACATAATACCAACAGTTTCTCTTCTCTTTGATGACAATTTCATCACAGTTGGAGTTGGAGATACTTCTTCACCTTCTTTGGAGATTGGCATTCTTGATTCTTCTCCTTCACTTGATTTGTCACATTTCATGGTTCAGTTTGATGATGTAATAGATTCTATGAGCTTGGAGATTCCTATTCAGTCTTCAGAGATGCATACTTAGAGGCCTTCTTCCTCCTTTCAATTGGATATGGATTGGTTCATGGCATCATCATCATACTCATTTGGATTCCACTTCCTAGTTCCTATCCAGAATGGGAAACATTCATGCACTTGTACTTGGTCTATCTTCTTCCTAAGGGGACAAATGTTTCTTGTAGGCATTGGATTATTTTTTGTTTGCATGTACTCTTCATCAACATTGGAGCTGCTTCATTATGGGGGGAAATCATGTCTCTTTCTATCATTCTTATGGGGGGCTAATTCTTTGTATATACATGATGTATGTAGTCCTTGGGGGGTCTTGAGTCCTCCATGCATCTTGTGTGTTTGCATCTCTTTTTTTGGGGGAGAGTTTTTCCAATGAGGTTTTCTCTATTTCTCCACTCTATGAGAGATTGCATTTCATGTATTGTATTGCATATTGTACATAGGCACCTAACATGGCCTAGTAGCCGAGACCCATCTTGCATTGTGAGTTTAAGTGCATTTCCTTAAGTTGCACTTAAGGGGGGGTGTTGGTGTAATTAAATATTTCTAATTACATTTTACTTAATCTTACTTAGGATAATTCATTGCATAGTAGTTTGTCATTGAGACACCTAGGAGTTTGCACCGAATTTAGGCACATGGTGTAGGAGAAATTTCACTTTAGGTGCGAGATCCACCTTTAGTGCACATATCACATTATCGTCCTCATTATATGGCACATACTTCATTGCATAGTGGAGGATGATCCACGTTTGGTGGGCTTGTGATTCCACCTTGTGTAGGTGATAACTTATCAGCTTCTTATCATTGTCTTTTATCACCTTTCCTATATAAGGAGGCATATTATATACATTTTAATTAGTCAATGTAATCTCTATGTCTATTATCAATAATATCATTCATGCATCTTAATGCAATTGGCTTGCCATTCTCTTGTGGAAGTTATCTTGGTCTTTAATTTGATCCTGGGGGTGTTGTAGAGTCACCTAAAACTCTAACAGAAGTCTAAGTTAGTCATCTAGGACTTGGTTTTAATACCTTATAAGTTTGATTGTGTCATTGTCCTCAGACTTAGTTTTTTAGACTTTGTCTTCAGAATTTTGTTAAACTTTATGGCTTGAAAGTTCTAATTTTTCTTATGGATTCAATGCATTTAAGGATTAATTCATCCATTATTGTGTTATCCTTAATCCCAAGTTTCATTTGCAGCCATGGTTATAAAATTTTCTAAGTCTTGGAATTGGATTTGAGGATAAAAATGAAGGTTAGAAAAGTCTGAAATTAGTCCCTTTATTTAATCCATTACAAGATGCTAACTTTGAGATTTGTACTGAGAATCATGTCTAGATAAAAGGCAGGGATAGTTGCAAAAAAGTGAACAAAAGAAGGTGGAGGATAAGTTCAACCTCAAGGCCCAAGATGGCAATAAAGGAGGACTAACCTAAAGTGGTCAAGTTCAAAGGTGGACTATACATAATAATGCAGGGAAGCGGGTGAGAAAAGAAGGATTCAACAATGCAATTACAAGGCGAAGGAACTTGATACATTCAATAAAGAGACTTAGAGGATTCAAGATCAAGCCTTCATCAAGCAGGGACGTGGATAAGTCCATATGTGAAAAATAAGGAGTCTACGGACAAGTTCAAGATCAAATTCAAAGACATTCATGTGTCCCTATACAAGGCAACTTTCCACTTGATTAAATGCTTGAAGAATAAAGACTCTTATACGATGATCAACTTGTCCCTATTCATGTCAACTTTCCATAAGGATCAAACATGATTCAATTCAAGGACAAGTTGTTAGGGACTCCAATTTGTCCCTATGAGGGATCAAGGATAAAGGATTTCGAGCTAAGGTAATGCACAAAGGTATCAAGGATGTCCCAAACAATAGGAGAGGAAGACTTCACAACACAAGGATGATCAAATTATGCGAAGAAACGTCTACAAAAAAGGAAGATTCCCATCATCAAACATCTCAGGACATGAAATTTACAAGTTTGTGATCAACATGGAGAAACGAATTGCTCCAAGGAAGTCAAGATATCAAGACTAAATTCAAGGACAAGTTCAATGGGAAGGAATCTCGGGAGGATGAAGATGACTAGGAATCCTAAGCAATTAAGGTCCAAGTGCAAAGAATTCGGCTACCACAAGGTCTAGACATCTAGGAGAAAGAACTCCAAGAATAATGAAAAATTCCTAAGGATAAGGAAGTGGAATTAAAATTAAGATTGCAAGAGAAAGAGGCATACATATTCTCAAGGATGAGTTATTGGATGACTAAGCATCTTCCTATTGGTTCTACTTTTGAATTTTTATTGGCCCACAAGGTGGTGCCTCATTGTCATTGGCTATGTATTTAATTATTGTAACAACCCTAATTAGGGCTTTCTATGAGTTAATTTGGGTCATTAATTTCAAATCAATTCTAGTCATTCATTGTATTTGGCACTCCTATATAACCTCACTCCTCTCATTTCTAAAGAGAGACTTGTTGAAATTGTTGATATGATGCTACCAAATTGTTCTTAATTCATTGTTGGTCATCATGGTAAATTGTTTGTATTAATTTGGAGTATTGTTTGGTTTCTTCATTTCCTCTCTTAGAATAGGATTTTATTTCACGTTGAGTAGAAGTACTATTTAGTTTTATGGAAGTGATTGTGGATGCATCCTTGTCGAACTCGCTTAGACCATTACACTAGTTGCTTGTTGATGGTAAGTTTGTCTAGTATGGTCAAATGACATATTCAAGAGCTTTACTTCGACTATTGCTTGCACATTGAAATGCATCAATGGATGGTGTTAATGAAATCGTGATAGTTGGAACATCTCACATTTACCTTAAGAGATTACACTAGCTTGGTTGATGTTGTTAGCTAAACTAAATAGAGTCACAAAGGCATTCATCATGTCTTGCATTCTAGGAGTAGAAAAGTTTTTTAAACCCTTTCCCTTTATAGTTTGTTTGGTTGGAAGTGATTGAAGTTGTTAAAGTAGTTGACATCCATTAAATGAACAACTCATTAAAACTGAGTGAAAGTCCACAATAAGAAGGTTCGTTGGGGTTGTCTCATTTGATTAAAAAATTCAAGTAACATTGTTTAACATATAAGCATCCTTATTCAAGAGAGAGTTGGAAATTTGGTGTATCATTTGGAATATTAAGCATTTGATTCTATATGTTGTGGTAGCATAAAACTTACATCAATAGGACCCATTAATTTGGTGGCACCCTACTTAGCAGTAGGTGTAGATGAAGCCTCATGTTGTGACTGATTTATGAAAGAATAACTATATGACATCAATGAATGAATCTTATAGCTATGATAGGTTGTAAGAGAATTAGTTAGTTTTACATAGTTATGACATATTCTCTTACATTTGAAGTGTGGTAATTATGACTGATTTTGACAACTGCGAGTTTTGTAAGAGGATTTGTCATAAGCCTATTTTTAGTCAAATCGAGGCGTATAAAGATTGGGAGGAAAAATTTCAAAAGTTATGACAGTTGTTAAGATGTGTAAAGAAATATTATACAAATATCAGTTTGCATGTAAAAGGTGTGGGAAAGTGTGCCATCTAGATTTGGAAATCAAAGTCTCGCTCCTTCCTCTAGAAGCTTCCCAGAGCTTGTATAATCTTTATAAATGAGGTGCTTGAGTGGTCTTTATGTGAAGTATTTTGCAGGGTATGTTATGGTGCTGAAATCAATTCAGTGTTGGATTGATTTTTAATGACTCCTATTGAAACAGCCTAATGCTGGCATTGTATTGCAACTGCTTTTTTTACAAATATACAGGGTATTGTGCTTTAAGAGTAGGTAAGTTTCTCCCGAAATAGTTTTCGAGCGTATATCATGTGTTTATTGTGATAATCTGATTGCATGTCTTTTTGTATGTGTTTCTTTTACTATAGTAGTTAAGACTTGTATGAAAAATTGCATTGTCCTCCACTAGATTAGTGTTTCAAAACGTTTTCCTTGTCATTACGTCATTTCATATGGAATCTTCTTGTTGAAAACCACCCACTTCACATATTGATGATAATCTTGATTGCAATAGATACGAGTCAAGGGCCACTTTGAGAATGATTCCGTATGGTATTCCTCTGCCCTCAATATTTCTTATTTGTCGCATGGTGGTGAAATTTTACAACGAATTGTCACTATTGAGGAGTTTGTAGTGGGAACAAGGTAGTTCCCAACCATTGTTTAAAGTCTTTTTATTATTCTCTCATTTTCATTATTATCATTTTACTACATCCTTTTTGTTTAACACAAACTGGTTGTTCTTCCTATTATCGTAGTTGCTAATTGCATGCATCATTTGCTTACGAGACCTGGGGAACTAATGGATCAACATTCCAGAAGTTTTTCATGTCTATATTGCTAGTTTCATCTTGATATATTAGACCGTTATAAAAGCTCATGAATTTGTTCACGTGCTAAAACTATTTCTTTAGTTGTCCAATTAATACTAATGTTTCTCCCCCTCATTTTTGCTACAGGTTTATCATATGCCGCCGATCCCATACAACAACAATTTGCAACGTCGACAACAAAATTTAGTTGAAATGTTATATAATTTATGATAATAAATAAAGCCTTTCACCCATTTTTTCGTTTTGGTTTAATGCCAATTTTATTTGTGTTATAGCCA
The DNA here is from genome assembly GCA_027943335.1 of Chamaecyparis obtusa. NCBI lineage: Eukaryota > Viridiplantae > Streptophyta > Pinopsida > Cupressales > Cupressaceae > Chamaecyparis > Chamaecyparis obtusa. The sequence goes on along the minus strand of BSBK01002198.1, from coordinate 182,421 downwards.
TCAACAATTCAGTCGAGTGTTCCAAGATGTTATGTTCAACATTTTTCTACAATTCCAGCAAGGACTCGAGATGTAATATGGATTCTATCATATTTTTCAAGAAAATTGGGGAGTGTCCCAAGCTGTCAAATCAAACATTTTTCCATGTCACAATGAGATGATTTAAGTACTTGAAATACCAAGGTAACTGCAAGAAAACAACCCTGTTAGAAGTGAAGATATTTCACGACACTTAACAACCTTCCTTGTGACTCGTTCCAACTCGTATCACATGTCCCTTAGAATTAATCTTATTAAGGATGCAAATAAAAAAGCATACTATTAGTATCTAGTTTGCTCTCTATGTGAAGTGCCCCATAACATAAATGGGCGCTAAAGAGGACACCATAAGCCATACAAAATGGGATGCTAATATGAAAGCAAATATAGCCATTTTAGTATCCTTCTGTCTGGGATGTTAAGAAGTATGAAATCTCCAGATTTGAAGATGGCTTTGGCATTATGCTATGGCATAAAGAGGACAAGAAGGGGCATTAGATAAATGAAATTTTTATTTCTTTTCTGTAAATGTGTACTCAAAAAATCAACTACTAAAAGTCTAAATGAATCAATTTGTCCCATATTTGGTGCTCATTCAAAGTTTTACCTTGAACAGACGAGAGTTTTCCTAAGAATAGGATGCCAAGAACAATCATCCTCAAAAAAAGATAACTAAAAAAGTTTCTAGACTTTCACTGGATCCTCGTACTCTTTTGCTGCCGGCAGTTTTGGATCCTCCTGCTCTTTGGCTGCTGGCAGTTTTGGATCCTCCTCTTTGGCTGCCGGCAGTTTTAAAACCTCATGTTCTTTGGCTGCTGGCAGTTTGGGCACATCATTAAACCAGTATGCTGTCAGTTCCTCTCTACCCAAAAGCATCTTTTCAAAGAGTCGTCGTCTAAATAGTTTCTTAGGGGCTCTGTAGAATTTTTTTCCAGGCAGAATTTCTGTAACAATTTGTTTGTCCAACCTCTTTTGTTGTCTCTCAAGTGATTGGCGTGCGGCTTTCTCCTGTTCTGGTGAATAGAAATAAATGCCAGATCTGTATTCTGAACCCAAAAATAATCCCTGCCAAAATGTTAACTTTTAGCAATTAGATAAAAGAAGCCTATCCCTTCCCATGAAAATCCAATACTGCTGTGATTTGTCCTAAAAAAGAGCAAGAATTTTTTTTGCAATCTCAACACTTAAATGCTCAAATAATAGCCCACTGAAGGAGATAAATTATTTTATCAAATTCAACTTTGCTATAAACCAATCAGTATGATCACTTATCCAACAAGTTTTACAAAAATTTAATAAATTTAATAGAAACAACCTAACAAAAATGTGCCCTTGTGATATATCCACTGGTGACCCAAAGCAAAACATTGTCATTACAACTGATACAAGAGATTGTTAAAAACCAACAAAAGAAAAAAAAGGTTATAACACTAAAATCCAATACAATTTTTTGACAGTCTACAGTGTAATTTAAATTCAATCTATATTCATCAATCTGTCATGTGCATGAATGATCAAATTGACATTCATTGCATCGAGGTGATGCTCACAAGAGTGAAGCATCCAAACTACTGAAAAACTCACCCATCCAAATACTGCTCCAGCTAAAATATTAACAAAGAATTTCCCCACAATCATTCCACTTTGGCTTGCTGCCACATTTGCACCATTATAATAAGTTTGATGACTATCCAAAATAATACAGATGACCAATAGAACTAATTACCTAGCAAGTACAGTTATCCAACATTATCATCAGAACTAAAACACCAGAGTTAACTGAAATATAGGCACACAAACATTATTGTGATTTTTATTTAAATCATTAGCTACTATGAGTGCACCTTATAATTTGATGAAAAGGTTCCTGTTAGTGTGTCACATTCCTTTTTTCAAGCAAAAATAACGAAGAGCACCTCAGCCTATTTCCCATTGGCTAGAGGGGTAACGAGGGAATATTTGTAAAAAGTAATAAACTTTAGTTGCCCTGGCCACTTTTTATTAATCGGTATTGCCCTGGCTTAATGATATAAACTTTAAAGTTATTCATAAAGGATGTCGATAAAGTGTCGCTAAGACAGAGGGCCAAAAGTAATGTTCATTAGAAGGCCTTTCTAGACAATTCTCAAATAAAGTTTGGAGTGAAAAAGGAAGACTATAATATTCAATTATTCTCACTCAAAAAGTCTATAAAAGGAGGAGCTGAGCATTGAAGAGGAATGGTCCATTGTCTTGTTATCAAAGCCCTTTGCTTAGAGATTGAACACTTATGTTCATCTTTTGGCATTCTGATGATGGATCATGCAGTATAATTCGAAACGTTGATGGTAAAAAATTCTAAACAATCGAATCCAGAAACTAATATAGCAACCCTCACAGTATCAAAATCTGATGGACAAAATCCTTGTATCCATTAACAGCAATTCCATTCAGGGGTTACAAATGAGCTGAAAGTTTGATAAAACTCTAGTTTAATGAGTGTTATTGATAGTTTTCAGATTGTGAGGCTGCTACAGTAATCCATACTGTTACTACAATAGTCCACACTATAGTTTGAGGACTATGTGAGTACTCTACAGAACTCACCAAAATCACAAGTCCTATCACTAGCCAAGGCCACTCACACGGCAAGTCCATAAAAGTTCCAAGGACTACTCATCTGAGCCTTGCCCCAGGACTCTCCAAGTCCCAGACTCAGACTCCCAAATTCTGGGCGAGTCGGGGTTGACTAGGTGTGTTAAAACAGTAAAAGGTGAGTTTGTTTTCTTCATATTTTGGTTTAAACTGTCCAATTTGGCTCCATTGTTGGATTTTTCTCACAGCTAACACATTTTGCAACTTAAAACTGCTGCCCCTCAAACCCATTAGGGTCTCCACTCCCAAACCACTACTAAATTATTCAGTATGAATTAAGAAATTTCTAATATTGAGTGTTTGAAGAACATATGACATGTAATGTAACATGTTTGAATTATGACAAATTGATAGTCAAATTAGGCTTTTATGTTCTCTGAATACATTAATTTTAAATTTTATTTTGTAAAACTACGGTTTTTTTTCTTTTCTTCCCGAGTCCAAGTCCTCAAACTTTGGTCCATACCACTGGCACGATAGTCTGTCCCACTACAATGACTTACAACTGCTACAATAGTCTATCCCACTATAATGACTTACAACTGTTACGATAGTCTATCCCACTACAATGACTTACAACTGCTACGATAGTTTGTGCCACTACAATACCACACTACAGTAAATGCATATTTCGTGAGAGTTTCCAAATTTTTAGATTCAAAGTAAAAATTTAATACTGTTCCAAAATTGTTTGAAGGACTTTTGGCATTTCTTGTTATAAAATATGGGTTTGTGAGTCTGCAGTACAATTCTACTTGTGTAGAGTTTCCATATTATATTATTATATTGCATATTATCATTGATGTGGACCCACCAAACATCTTTGAGATTGATCACACCATTGCAGATGATTATTATTCTTATATTTGTTGTCTATTGCAATTTTGGGTTTGCTGAAATTTTGATCACAGCCTTTTCAAACCCGTCTTACCTTATTTTTACTGAGTTACTGAAGCGCAGACTTGTTTAGGGCTTCTTGTATGTCATAAGAGGGTGTATGAAGTGTAGATGCTACCGCAACCTTTAGAAGCTATCAATTCAGAATTTTGAAGCTACACATGATGTAGAACCATCTGCCAAGGTTTCATTGGGAGTCAGTCGTACAATGCAACCAGTCATACAGATTGATGTCATTGGTAATACTAATATCTATAGATTCAAGTGCTTTTCCCTGCTGCAACTTCATGTGCGCAATTAAGGTGGTCTTTTTCGTCTTTTTTAAGCTGAAAGTACCTCTTTCTACAGTATTGTACTGTTAGTTTGCTGCTGCAACAGTATTTTTGGTATTTTGTTTGGTATTTTCAGTTCTTCATTTGGCTGTCATTAAAGATTCAATAAGTATAACAGCTACTGTTTTAATGCATTTTCAGTCTCTAATTTAGCTGAGTAGCTCTATGTGGTTGTTCGCCAAAGCTATTATAGATCTTGTTATTGTATTTGATGGTGAAATCTGGAAGGCATAGCCACCAAGACCCACTATTCTTTCAGGTTTTGTAATTTGCATATACGATTGGCTATGCGGCTTGCCACCAACAATACATATCTTATTTAATTCTAGTCATCATATGCTCTTGACCTGACTATTCTAAGATCTCAGTAATCCAAAGGTACTAGAATTTGTGCATGAATAATATTGTCAAGATTATCAAATATCCCAGTTAGGGCCAATACATAATGTTTACTTCCCCATCCTCATTTCCTTTCCTTTTCAATGAAATCTGCAAAGATGAAAAAGTGGGAAAAGTGTAGAATGCAAATATATTGAATTTAATTTAGTATAAAATGGTGTATTGGCATTCAAGATTATAATTTACAGTGAACCAGGAGAGGATAAGAGATTTCATCTTTACCTGAGAAGGTTTCCGTTTAATGATCACAAATAATCATAGTGAAATCAAATATCTAGGTAAAGACTCTTAAGTGAAAAAACAGAAGTGAAATACAAATCATAAATATTAAGTTACCCCAAGGACCACAAAAACTAATATTTGAATTTCAACCGCAAAAACCTCCCTTTTGAAAACATCGTCAACAATGAAGCTTTAAAGTCCACCCATGAGAACTTCAAATGTCCAGAGTCCAGACTTCAAAACCACATTTACAATAGATTTCTTAAAAAAGATTACCTGCTGGTTTTTAATATTGTCAATAAAAAAGCAACAAGTCAAATGCTGCAGAGCACAGAACAGGAATTCTGCATTTTAGACAAAGACCTAAGACTCGGAGACCTTGTTTACTAAATGTGTGATGTTAGAGAAATTGAATAACAATCTACTGAAATAGTCAGCCATGAGCGTCAGACAAGCTACTGCTCAAGAAGCGTTTTGATGCAACAATGAGCAAACAGAATAGTACTAAAATAGAGCCTAAGTACTTCTTCAGATACACTTGTTAGAATAACTGAGAGGGGGTGAATCAGTTATCCAGTGTCCCAAAACAAAATGTATAATTCAAAACATCTTCTCTAATTCTGCTTGTCGGTAAGCAATAATAATTCTCATTGTCTGTGCTTTTACCGATTACCAGTCTACTACTATAACAGTTACCGATCAAATTTAACATGTAACATGCAAAGTATGATAACAAACAAATATCACAATCAACACATAACACGAGATTTAACGTGGAAACCCTGTAAAAGGAAAAACCACCTAGGACCGGCGACCCAAAAATTGTTCACTCTTCTGAAGTGAAGTCGGTTAAGACCCAACCCTGTTAAAGGTTACAAACACACTGTCAGGTGTGACCTTGTTAGAGGATTTTAGACTAGAAGTTATCGTCCAACCAGCATTCACTATGGAGTTGACAGGATAACAATGTTCATTCTATGAATGATACATCATAAGACTTTCCGAGTCCACTCGGTTAAGAGATTTTAACTGTATACAATAGTTAAATATGTAACAGTAAATGACCTGCCTTAATACAACTTCAATTGCAGATTACAAATCAATATTCAGTCCATACAAATCCTTCTGATCAATATTTCACTTCAGATTCAATACTGTATTAACTTACTGTCCGTCGGTAATTGCTCTTTGTAGTTCGGTGACTGTTCTATAGCTCGGTTCTTACTAACCAGTATGATCAGAATGCATGAAAACTTGTTCACCCGATACTCTTGCAACTTCTTCTCTCAGCCTTTTACTAAAGAAATTTTGTTCTCTTATATAGACGAATAAATCGTTTTCTTCTCCACCATCAGATATTGTCACTTAACCACATTCATAGATTTTGCCACTTCAAACTTTCTCGGTACTTGTGTCAATAACACATTTCAATCTTCTCCGTTAGATCTTCCCTGAATTTTGTCAACCGTCGATCTATGTAACAAACATTATCTGTTACCTCGATGTTATACTCTTGCCAACTTATCAATCTTATTGGCTAAACTAATCATTTAATTCATTCTGTTCCGCTCAGTTAACAAAGAAATGCGTCGGTGAACACTGCTCGGTTAATACTGTGATCGGTATACACTACACTCCGTCGGTGTATACTAGAAATGCTTCATTTACCGACAACACTGCTTTGTGTCTTTCAGCTCTATACTTCATCATAGATGAATGCAACATAATAAAGTCAATATCATCAAGTCATAGACTCATCAACAAGTTACTCAATGTGTTCCTTATCCTCATCTGTCATGTACATCTTTCCTCATGTAGATATCTTTGTTCTTCATCTCTTTCACCTTTCTACAAATGTCTCGGTATAGTAACTTATAAGATAAGTGCTGTCAAACTAGTTGACATCAATGACAACATAATACTAATTTAATCATATTACATATCTAATTCGCAACTCCTCAATGATCTTGCAATCATAGATTCTTCAATCAAATTCTAAATCAGTTGTAGTCCAACAATCTCTCCCTTTGGCATTGATGGCAATTCAAGTAATATGAAATGTACTATACACATACCAAACATACATTCTACAACTTTGTGAACAAAATGTTGTAAGTCGAATAGACTTAATATGTTTAATCACTACATTACTGAACCAGCATTAAATAATACAGCTTTACCATTCTGTAGTTGTGATCTTGTCAGTTCTCTTGTTCCTACTTCTGTTCTTTGTAACTGATCTTCAATACTATGTCTCATTCAGATTGTCTCTCCCTTAGATAATTCTCGTCGGTGCTCCTTTTCATATTTTGTTTATCTCTCCCCTTTTCATTTCATATTGTTTATCTCTCCCTTTGACAGCAATGCCAAAGAAACAAATAAACAAACAATTATGTCTTCCTCTGTATCTCTGAATACTGATATTCCAATCAGTTCAAGTTCTCAAACTTAATGACAACCTTGAACATGATTCAAAGTGTGAACTATGTTGCATCAACATGAATGATCTTCTGATAAAAATAGGCTGATGCAACAACCAGATCACCTTAGTGACCGATAGATAGGGGATGGATCCCAAGTCTAGTCCTCAAGTATTCAAATGTGTCCTTCGGTAGGGGCTTTGTAAAAATATCGGCAAGTTGTTCTTTAGATGTAACAAATTCTACCTTCACTTGCTTTCCTTGCACTTGTTCTCTTAAGTAATGATACTTAATAGATATATGCTGTCTTAGAGTGCATCACAAGATTCTTTGAAATATTAATTGCACTAGTGTTGTCACAATATATAATCACCAAGTCAGTGATTACCTCATTCATTCCTTCCAACATTTGTTTGATATATGCAATGTTTGAACAGTTAGTAGCAGCAGCAACATACTCTGCTTTAGCTGTAGACTAAGAAATACAAGCCTGCTTTTTACTTGTCCAGGTTACAAGTCTTTCACCAAAGAAAAATGCGCCTCCGGTGGTGCTTTTTCTATCATCCACATTTCCAGCCCAATCAGCATCGGTGTAAACCTTCAGTTCAAACTTCCCTTCCTTAGGATACCATAATCCATAATTCTCTGTTTTCTTCAGGTATCTTAAGATCTTTTTTGTAGCTATCATGTGTGATTCTCTAGGATTAGCAGAAAATCTTGCAACAATTCCCACAACCTGTGCTATATCTGATCTACTGTGAACTACGTACATTAACTTACCAATCATGGATCGATAAAGTGTCTAATTTACCTCGGTAGTTTCATCCTCCTTTGTCAATTTGCATCCAGTAGCCATTGGTGTATCCACAGGTTTAGCATCTTCCATGCTGAATGTCTTTAGTATTTCCTTTATGTATTTAAATTGTGTGATGAATATCCCATCACTCTGCTGAATCACTTGTAGTCCAAGAAAGAACTTTATCTCTCCGAACATAGACATTTCAAATTCCTTTTGCATTTCATCAACAAAAGCCTTGCAGACAAGATCTGAGCCTCCAAAGATAATGTCATCAACAAAGATTTCAGCAATGATAATAGTATCATCGATATCACCTTTCACAGACAGATTGTTGTTTTCACTTGTTCTAACAAATCCAATACTTAACAAATAAGTGTGCAGTCTTTCATACCATGCTCTCGGTGCTTGCTTCAATCCATATAATGCTTTATGTAATCTACATACCATGTCTTTATTGTCGAGATCAACAAATCCTTCAGGTTGTTCAATGTAGACTTCTTCAAGTATACCATTCAAAAATGTTGATTTCACATCCATTTGATAAACTTTGAATTTCTTGTGTGCAGCATATGCAAGTAGCATTATAACTCCTAATCTAGCAACAGGTGCAAATGTTTCACCATAGTCAATGCCTTCTTCCTGTGCATATCCCTTGAATACTAATCTAGCTTTATTTCTTGTGACTTCACCATTTTCATTCAATTTATTCCTGTATATCCACTTAATACCGATAACATTCTTATCTTTTGGTCGGGGTACTAAGAACCAAGTTTTGTTTTTCTCTATTTGCTCTATTTCCTCCTTTATTGCGTTAACCCATTCTTCATTCTCTAATGCAACTTTCACAGTTTTAGGTTCAAATTCACAAATTAGACATGTACCTTGTCTTGTTTTGCTTCTAGTTTGCATTCCAGCATGTCTGTCTCCAATTATTTGTGTTTTAGGATGATGTCTCCTCACAAAACTAGCCAAAACTTGATTTCTCCTTTTTTGTTCATCCTGCTCAGGGTCATTTTCTTGCTCGGTAGCTCCCTCTTGTTCCTCGATTTGTGTTGCTTGTTGTCCTGCATTGTTTCACTGCTGACCGGTTGTCACAGTCTGCGATGTCGGTAGATACTCTAGATGTTCAATGTAAGTGAATTTACTGTAGTCTTCCGGTTCCAAAAATTCTAAAATAACTTACAGTAGGTTTGTGTCCAAACCATAGTTCATAAGGTGTTCGGTTGGAGTCCTTCAGTTGTACTCGGTTAAGAACATACACAGCTGTACTAACAGCTTCCCTCCAATATGTCTAAGCAACATTCTTCTGCAACATCAATGTCCTAGCATAGTCAATTATAGACTTGTTCCTCCTTTCAGCAATGCCATTTTGCTGAGGTGTCCTCGGTGCAGATACTTGCCTTTTGATTCCATGCTCATTACAAAAGTTAGTAAATTCATCAGAGACAAATTCACCTCTTCTATCAGATTTTAAACATTTTATTTCCTTACCGATTTCTTTCTCTACCTTAGTTTTATACCACTTAAACATTTTGAAAGCTTTAGATTTCTCTTTCAGGAACATAACAGTCATCAGTCTAGTATAGTCATCAACAAAAAGAACAAAATATCTATCACCAGAACAGCTCTGAGTTCTCATAGGATCACATAGATCGGTATGAACCAACTCAAGTATCTTTTTTGTTGAATAGTCTTTGCTTTTAAAACTAGACTTAGTCATCTTACCTCTTTGACATTCATGACACATGGCATGATCAGGTTTTGTCAAGTTAGGCAATCCTCTAACTCTTTTCTTTCTACTAATTTTGATTATGTTGTCAAAGTTCACATGGCATAACCTTCTATGCCACAACCAAGCATCTTCATCCTTTATTAACAAATAAGAAGACTGATCCATATCAAGATAGAATAGATTACCTTTGGATTGTGTACCAGTTTCGACAAGTTTTCCTCCATCATCATAGATCTTCACCTTTTTGCTCTCAAAAGCCAGTCGGTGGCCTAAATTGTTCAGCTGAGCCACACTTAACAAATTATAGTTCAGTCTATCTACCCAGTATGCATTTTCACATTGTAATCTATCATTGATCATCAGTGAGCCTTTACCTCTTACCATACAAGGTGCATCATTTCCCATTCTCACAGATCCTCCATTACATTCAACAAGATGATCAAACTTCTCTACATCACCGGTCATATGATGTGTACAACCACTGTCTATGATCCGTGTATCATTTCTGCTTACTTTAGAGATCAGTGTTGTCTCTTCATGTTTCTCTTCCTCTTCTGAGTCATCTTTCATAGCAACAAATACAACTTCTATATCATCTTCAGAATCAGATTCAGTTACAATATCTTCAGCTATGTAACATACATTTTTGCCTTTTTCATCTCGGTTGTCTTTGTTGTAGTGTCGGTAGCCTCTATTGACTCTTCTTCCATAGCTTCCTTCAGATCGGTCTTTGGATCTATCATCATCTTTTTTCTGTGGACATCTAGCAGCGATGTGACAGACTTCTTTACAATTAAAGCATGCTAAAGGTAGCTTACCTCTATACCTTCCTTTTCCTTTGGGCAATCTTCTCGCCATAAATGCTTCAAGCTCATCAAGTTCATCATCGGTATTGTCATCACTATCACAATTCTTACTATTCTTGCTAGACTTTTCAATCTTCAAAGAAGACATGAAAGCGGATTCAACAGAAGGAACAACACTATTATCACAGTTGTTTAATTCAAAGGTTGTAAGTTTACCAATCAGAGTGTCAAGAGTAAGGTTGGATGTAGCTCTTGTTTCATGAATTGCAGAAATCCTGATTGCATAAACTGGTAGCAAAGTTCTGAGAATCTTGCTTATCACTGTTTCATCATCAATCACTCCATCAGATGCTCTAATAGCATGTACCACCTCTTTGAGTCTATTTGAATATTGTACAATGTTCTCACCTTCTTTCATTCTAATATCATCAAATTTGCCTCTCAGACTTTCAGCTCAGGCTCTTTTGACATTCAGATCTCCACTGTAGATTTGTGTTAATTTATCCCACATTCCTTTGGCAGTCGTGCATGTTTTGATATCTTCAAATTCAACGTTGGTACAAGCAGCAGCAAGTTCCATCATAGTGACATTGTGTTCATGCTTGTCCTTCAGTTGATCAATAGTTAAGGGACCAGTGGGCAGTTGTATGTAGCCATTTTCCATTAGATCTAATGCAGAATTCCCGATTCCAGATATGTGCAGCTTCATTCTGCTTTGCCATAATGCGAAGTTCTCTTTGTTCAGTTTGGGTACTTCCCTCTTATACATCTTGAGACCTTTATGCTTAAGTCCTTAAAACTCTGTTCCAAGCAACCACAACTCTGATACAAATTGTTAGAATAACTGAGACAGGGGTGAATCAGTTATCCAATGTCCCAAAACAAAATGTATAATTCAAAACATCTTCTCTAATTATGCTCGTCGGTAAGCAATAATAATTCTCACTGTCTGTGCTTTTACCGATTACCAGTCTACTACTATAACAGTTACCGATCAAATTTAACATGTAACATGCAAAGTATGATAACAAACAAATATCACAATCAACACATAACACGAGATTTAACGTGGAAACCCTGTAAAAGGAAAAACCACCTAGGACCGGCGACCCAAAAATTGTTCACTCTTCTGAAGTGAAGTCGGTTAAGACCCAACCCTGTTAAAGGTTACAAACACACTGTCAGGTGTGACCTTGTTAGAGGATTTTAGACTAGAAGTTATCGTCCAACCAGCATTCACTATGGGGTTGACAGGATAACAATGTTCATTCTATGAATGATACATCATAAGACTTTCCGAGTCCACTCGGTTAAGAGATTTTAACTGTATACAATAGTTAAATATGTAACAGCAAATGACCTGCCTTAATACAACTTCAATTGCAAATTACAAATCATTATTCAGTCCATACAAATCCTTCTGATCAATATTTCACTTCAGATTCAATACTGTATTAACTTACTGTCTGTTGCTAATTGCTCTTTGTAGCTCGGTGACTGTTCTATAGCTCGGTTCTTACTAACCAGTATGATCAGAATGCATGAAAACTTGTTCACACGATACTCCTGCAGCTTCTTCTCTCAGCCTTTTACTAAAGAAATTTTGTTTTCTTCGTTAGATCTTCCCTGAATTTTGTCAGTCGTCGATCTATGTAACAAACATTATCTATTACCTCGATGTTATACTCTTGTCAGCTCATCAATCTTATCAGCTAAACTAATCATTTAATTCATTTTGTTCCGCTTGGTTAACAAAAAAATGCGTCAATGAACACTGCTCGGTTAATACTGCGATCGGTATACACTACACTCCGTCGGTGTATATTAGAAATGCTTCATTTACCGACAACACTGCTTTGTGTCTTTCAGCTCTATACTTCATCATAGATAAATGCAACATAATAAAGTCAATATCATCAAGTCATAGACTCATCAACAAGTTACTCAATGTGTTCATTATCCTCATCTGTCATATACATCTTTTCTCATGTAGATATTTTTGTTCTTCATCTCTTTCACCTTTTTACAAATGTCTCGGTATAGTAACTTATAAGATAAGTGCTATCAAACTAGTTGACATCAATGACAATATAATACTGATTTAATTATATTACATATCTAATCCGCAACTCCTCAGTGATCTTGCAATCACAAATTCTTCAATCAAATACACTTTCTTTGATAATCCTATCACTTATACTATTTACCTTCACATATCATTCTGAATTGTAGTAGGCAAGCACTTAATGTTACAATTAAATTAACCAAAAAATTACATTTTTGTCAAGAAAAAAAAGGATTGAAAATTTTAAATTATCAGCTGCAAAGAGTTAATATGTGAGTTCATTAAGTTTAGAGAACTAATCCTTCCATGATGTTAAATGTGCAACTTCATGAAAAAAATAACCCCCAAAGGTTTATTGTTTAGAGGTTAAGAATTATTCCTGAGAAGTCATACCTACATAAATCCATGGAACTGTTCAACACGTTATCTAACAAGACATAATACTTGCAATAATGAACAGAAATAACAATACATACAAATGGAGTAATATATCTTTATTCCTAAGTTCTTACATAGAGGTAGACCACGGATGATCAAACCAAGGATTGAGACTTCATGCTAACTGCAAGAAGCCTATTTAAAGAACCTAACTGTTATCAAGCAAAACAAAACCATCAACTACTCTACCTAAAGGAAAACAAACAAATTAACTAAAACATTATGAAGACATTTTATGCTAACTATATCATCCCCTCCAAAAAGAAAAGTCAGATTCTCAGCCAACAAGCAGAAAACAAAACAATAATCATGTTATATTAGGTAAAGCTTTCCAAACTTGTGATGGGACTGCGGAAAAAAAGGACCTTTGAGGTGATACTTCCTGCATTCAACAAAAACAACTAGATCATAACCCAAACACTACATAACAAAACATGGATTAACATCCAAGGAATGTTTGGCCTGTAGCACGTCTGACTTAAATCTGCATTGGTTTCTTGACTTAAAGTAGAAAGAAAAATTATGAAGGATACACTTATCAGCTTCACATCAAAAAGGTAGTCACTGTATGAAGAATGTACTCACCAGTGGCCATACAATGTAATAAACATGGAAGGACCATACAAACAAGTAGCCAATTCTAAATGTGTGAACTTAAAAATGCTTCAGCAAACTGATTGGTATACCAAGACAGTAATTTCAGTATTACAAATATCACGAAAACATTGTTTAGACCTCTCTCACACAATAGATCTCTTGTGCCCAATTCACCAACTGATTAGAATGATTCCTTGTCTCTTAAATTTTGAGTCAGTGCAAAAGAATACTTCAAAATCCTGGACAGCTGCAACAAACAATTCAACTATGGTTTCAGAAGGATAAACAGACACGGGCTGTACAACAGCAAGAGAATATCAATGCATACCTAACAAAATAGCAGCAGCAGGTGATTGATCACTGTACAATGATGGAATGAATAAAAAAGGGTTGTAAAGCTGAATGTTCACAAAAGAAAAAGTACTGTACAGGAGTGGCTGCAAGGAGCAAATGTGTGATGTCCCTGTTTTGAAATAGGATTTAATAATAAATAAAAATTAAATAATAGAATTTTATTAAATAAATAGTAATGATGAAAGAAATTAATAAATCATAAAAAATAAAAATAAATAAATAAACAAATAAAAATAATATAATATTAATATTATCTATTATAAATATAATAATATAATATATTATTAATATAATATATAATTAATATAACATAATAAAATACTTATCATTGATGGTGATTGAGACCACCAAATATAGTAATAACTAGAATATTATATATTGCCCAATGTTTATATCAGAAGGAACTCACGTCGGGCATTATGGAACAAGCATCGAATTATGTAAGAGAGTCATAATCTATATTAATGTTGAGGCTTGACAAGAATTTATAAAAACCATGACTAACCCGCAAACATCAGCAACCACTATTAAGCAATCAACTTTATGGTGCAGGCAATATGAGATATTCAACGGCAGCAAGGAGTTAATCCAGGTGATAAATAGATATCTTATGCTGCTCAAGTTACCATCAATAAATTAAGGGTTGTATATGAGAAAATCTGATGGTTAGCAAATGCAAAACAAACCAAACAAAAGCATTAAACTACCTAAATTAACTCATAACTCCAATTGAGCAGGAATGGAGGCACCCAACTTCATTGATTTGCTCACTTGTTTAAATGTGGAATTTTCTCTCCAAAAAACACAACAATATGGCTGTGGGATTGATCTCTAATGGATGATGAGTAATCTAAAATGAAAGCTAAATGGATTCTAGATGATTCAAATGCAAACTAATGGATTTCTAGCATGAAAACTATAATAAATATGAATTATGATTATGATATATGGGATGCACAAACTAAATGATTACTATGATAGTAAAGATACTAGCAAAATGACTAAGAGTTCTAGAGAAGTTTTAGCATGATAACAATGCGCACATGAAAGATGAAATGCATGAGCAGGGGCTCCAATTTATAGATTTTTGGAGGGAAAGGGATCGTTAAGATTAAATTTGAAATGAAGAGCTAGGATTCATTAGGATTGATGAGGTGGATGACAAATGGGCAAAGGCAGTTGACCATGCAAGATGATGTGTTGCTCACACATGTGTAAGCAACCTTGAAAAAAATGTGCATTAAATTTCAAGTGGGGGACAAATGTAAGAATAGGGTGGCTATAGGGACAAGTGTGTAAGAGAAAAGATGGCTATTTATTGAAGGTGGGTGAATTTGAAATTTTGTAATTTTGAATTGTGCTCACATGTGTGAGACTAATTTTAAATTACTGGAAATTGTCAATGAAGTTAGGAATCATGGAATTAGTCTAATTAATCGAGGATTAATAGTGAGTAAGTTTTAGGAGAGATTATAGGTATTAGGCTAGGGGGTTTAGGTTATGGATTAGTCTAATTAATTTAGAATTAATTAAACTGTACGATACAATAGGGAAAGGGATTCATTCAATTAATTAAATTAATTGAATATTTGGCTAAAGGATAAATAATACAATTTGTTAAGGTTATTAGGATCATTGCAAATGTAATAGCACTATCTTATTGTATGTATTTTCCAAATGCATCAATCTCTTTGTATTTATACATGAAAAGGACAAGAAGAGACATGTCCCTTCATGGGACATGTCTATTCATTAATTTATTTTATCAATTTAACTATTTAGTTATTATGAGAATAATTATAATCTAACTTTATATATATATATCAATGTATATAGTAATATCAATTATTATATATATATTAATATATATGTATATATATAATAAATCATTTCTCATAATAATCATATAGTCAGTATTATTTATCTAACCGATGCTACAAACATCAACACTCCCTCTTAGCTAGGGAGGATAAATCAATCCAATGTCAACACTTAAGACACTTGACAACATCAATCATATGATGTAAGCAATAAAAGCATCATCCTCATGATGTAATCAATAGAAACATAGTCTCAATGTGTGGATTGCCTCCATCGGCTATTCTATCCACAAGTCCTCGGGTGGATTGCCTCAATCAGCGATTCTATCCACAAGTTCTCAGGTGGATTGCCTCCATCGGCGATTTTATCCACAAGTTCTCAAGTGGATCGCCTCCATCGGTGATTCTATCCACAAGTTCTCAGGTGGATCGCCTCCATCGACGATTCTATCCACAAGTTCTCAGGTGGATTGCCTCCATCGGCGATTCCATCCACAAGTTCTTAGGTGGATTGCCTCCATCGACGATTCTATCCACAAGCTCTCGTGTGAATTGCCTCCATCGGCGATTCTATCCACAAGCTCACGAGCTTTAGTGTGGATTGCCTCCATCGGCGATTCTATCCACAAGTTCTTGGGTGGATTGCCTCAATCGGCGATTCTATCCACAAGTTATGATATCTTGAGTATTGGCCTATCAGAATGTCAACACATGACATTCACCAAGTACTCGAGAATTCATAAAGATATCATCTCATGATATCGAGAGCATTGGCCTGTAGAATATCAAGTCTCATGATATTCACCAAGTGCTCAGAGTAATGGCCTGCAAAATATCAAGTCTTGTGATATCCACCAAGTACTCAACAAATGTTCATAGGTAATGTGCGCCTACCATAAGAATATTCACATCAACTATTATGATCTCTTTCAGCCATCACAAGATGTCTATCACAATAGAAGATCAAGTTATTGTAAAATCATCACCTTCCAATAACTTTTGTAAATACAAGTGATAATCATTTGGAAATTGTCACTTCCTCATGATTTACATAGGGGGCAGGCCCATTAAAAACATTCATGATTCATTAGTATAATAATCAAATATATCAAGTTTACCTCAGAAGTGTTTCACCTTCAATAATGAACTCCCTCTCAATCAATATGATCAAGATTGTCACAAGTTAATTGAACTATCTACTCCCTCTGAAGCTCAAGTTTATCAACTTCTTGACCTCTTTTGAAATATCAAACTCCCTTTTCATCTAGTCTCAATCATCAATTCGTTTGCAAGCTTCAAGTTCTTTCTCCCTTGAATGCAATTATCTTGTGCTTCCGTCCTGAAGGTATGTTAGAGAGAGATTACAAATAGCTCACTAAACTATCTCAACTAGAAATACCAATGATAGAAGCATACAATATTTTACTAACCAATAGTATAGCATGAATTAGAAACTCAAAAATTGTGTGCATTAATAAAACATGAAATACTTATCTTTTATAAATTTCACAAGTATTTCATTCTGTAAGGTGAGCCCATGTAGAAAATATCATGCAAATTCACAAAATGATGTCGCCATTCTTGAACAATACCATAATTCTTCACATGACCTATCTTGAATATTCAAAGGTTCTATACACTATGACAACCTTCAATATGATTGGATATCCCTTCAAGCGGTTAAGCTTTTAAAGAAGGAACCTCGCTCTTTTACAGATTTTGCATAGACTCGTACACAGTCGGTCATAACTTTTGAACCTGACATTTTCTCTCCAATCGCTCCGGTGAGATTCTTCTAAATTTGTTTATCACCAACATATCCAAAACTCAGCAAAATCCAACTATGCATTTGTGAGATATGGTCCTCGTACTGAGACTGTATTTTCTAGACAATCACACATTCACCATCAACAAACTACTCTCTTACATTTGCAACTTGGCTCTGATACCATGTTAAGGTTATTAGGATCATTGCAAACGTAATAGAACTATCTTATTGTATGTATTTTCCAAATGCATCGATCTCTCTGTATTTATACATGACAAGACAAGAAGAGACATGTCCCTTCATGGGACATGTCTATTCATTAATTTATTTTATCAATTAACTATTTAGTTATTATGAGAATAATTATAATCTAACTTTATATATATATATATATATATATATATATATATATATATAATAAATCATTTCTCATAATAATCATATAGTTAGTATTATTTATCTGACCAATGCTACAAACATCAACACAATTAATTATATCATTAGGCTAAAGTGGAAATAATATAATTAATTATATTGTGGCTAGATTAATTAATTTAATTTAATTAACTATAAGGCTAAGGGGAATATGAATTAACAAATTCATAAGAGGATGATTTTAGGCATCTACAAGGATAAATGGTGGTTAGAGTTAAGGAAAGAAGTTAAATTCAATTAAAATAAAATAATATGTGCTTCCAAATTTCAACACACAATACATGGCTAATATATAGCCACTTATATAGCCAAACAACCTCCTATTTAATAGGGAGGTGTTATAACAAATATCCTTGATTATCATTCACGGGTATAATAAATATATTGTTATTTCAACAATATATGCAACTAACCATCCCTATATTGGTGAATTGTTTATTAACAACATCACTTATTACAATAGTAATTACCTTTTTATATAATTACTGGCATTTCAAATATAATGTAAACATTAATTTTCCTAACATTACCCCCCTTAATGTTTACATGGTAGAAAAACATTCACACACTCTTCTACAGTATGCTCACCCTTGTGGCATGTCCAACTAACTCAATGACCTTGATCCAAAAGAAAGGCTCTCCTCCCATGGTTTTAAACAGGCTTACTACAAACCTTGACATGAACAGAACCTCCACCATCTGTCCATCTCATGTGGTTTTCTGGATCCTCCCACAAACCCTTTCAAGATCCATGAACTGACTTACTCTGGTGCTTTTGCTTGCCACTATGCTTGCACATCAGGAAATGAAAATTACCATACATATCACAAACTGGGAATGAAACATTGTGCATTATTCCACCCCCCCCCCCCACGATGTGAAATTTCCACTTATTCACACCACCTGCAACACTGAAAAAACAAAACATATCAAGTTACATAAAATGCCACCAGAGTTGATAAGCGGCCCCATTGTTGGTGACTGACAAGAGGTCGCTAATTTTCCTAAATACTCCAGTGCCTCTATCCTCCATTGTTGAAGTTATCTAAAGAACATATTCTTCGTCACTAGGACATGATAGCTCTTCATCCTTAGCATGGTTTTCCCAATCAG
The DNA here is from genome assembly GCA_027943335.1 of Chamaecyparis obtusa. NCBI lineage: Eukaryota > Viridiplantae > Streptophyta > Pinopsida > Cupressales > Cupressaceae > Chamaecyparis > Chamaecyparis obtusa. The sequence continues at coordinate 163,551 of BSBK01002198.1, read as the reverse complement.
TTTCTTCAACTAAGGAAGCATGATGATCCAGTTTATCATCTAATAGATCTTGTGCCCTCTTCTTGCAATTCAAGACTACATGTCCCATTTCATTACAACAGAAACATTTAATTTTTCCTTTTGAAAGAATAGTCTGAAATTTGTACTTTCATTTTCTAGCTTTATTTCGTACAAATAAGACCTCTTCAAATTCCGAGTCTTCATTATGATCAAGTAGAGTAGATATTACTCCTTCAAGACTAATAGTTACCTAGCTTAATGTGAACACCATTCTAGACATATGTTCAAGCAAACTATTCAGAGGTATTGCTTTAGCATCATCATCTTTTACTTTCTCATTAATCCCAGCCAGTTGATTTAGGAGAGAGTGAAATTTACTGATATGATCTGCCATTTTTGTACCTTTTTCCATCTTCAATCCATACAATCTCTACTTTAATGTTGTCTTTGCACTTTCTACTTCAGATCCAAAGAGCTTGTTTAATGACTCACAAATCTCTTTAGCCGATTTTGCAAAATCCACATGGTGTAAGTATGCTTTTGATAAGCCGAGACCAATAGTTCCCAAAGCTTTCCAATCTTTGATATTCCACTTCACGAGTTCATTTGCATCAGTTGGTGTCACTGAGTTCACTTTGACAACATCCCAAAGATCCTTTTCTATCAAGTGTAGTTGCATCTATATATGCCATGTGTGAAAGTCTCTACCATGGAATTACTCGATGAAGATTAATTTGTCCATGACTACGTCGTAAACAAAAGGAAATATGAAGGAGTCGGGTTCCACCAATAATGCACCTTTAAATCTTGGGAGACCACTTTTGTTAACACAAAAATAAAGAATCATAAAAAATGAGCCCTATTCTAAATACATTAATACAAGTTAACTTTGACTCAAAATATCTCTATAAACACCAGAAAGATATGAACTAGCAATGACTTGACCTATCATTATGAAAGTAAGAAAAAAACAATTTCACCTCTTTTGAGTCTCCCATTTTGGTTGACACCCAATTTGGTTGAGTAGCTAAAACTTTCAAAACTTCCCTACGCAGCACCGAGTAGAGTGAGACTTGTTCAAATGCCCTCCTTCAGCCCGGTTGGGGATTGATTTTCAAAATGATACAGCCATGGATATGAGTTGGTGAATAAATTGACAAGAACTTAGATACCAGCAGTTCTCAACCTCCATGATAGCCATTGATGAACTACATGATCCAATTCAGGAATAGCAATTTAAGCAACACAATCTCTGCTTGCGATAATGTTGATCAATAAGGCACTCAAAATGCCAGTTTCCATGGATCTGCAACTACACAACCTGGTTAAATTGCTTGTCAAATCTACGAAGCACGAACCTTCATTGAGGATGTCATTGTATAACAATAGAGAGACATTGCCAAATGCTGCTGGCCACCACAGGCCCTAGATGTTGTGTATGTGACTCGATCTAGGATGAAGGTTCTGTGAAAACTACATACGGCAACGGGTGAAATGCCTGTGAAGTCATCATACACATCCAAGGAGTCTCGAATGCTTTGAACTCAAACACCTCATGAATCTGCTAAGGCTTCATTCCAGGAGCAAACCAACGCCTCAGTTCAATCTTCCCTAACTGCTACGAGATTCAAGGCATTCAAAATGCAAACATTCTCTTGTACTTATCTAGTTACTAAATAATAGGCCCATAGAATAGCATCGCTCTGATACCATATTGGAAATATGGATAGAGATGAAGAAGTTAAATCAATTAAAATAAAATAATATGTGCTTCCTGATTTCAACACACAATACATGGCTAATATATAGCCACTTACATAGACAAACAACCTCCAGTTTAATAGGGAGGTGTTATAACAAATATCCCCAATTATCATTAGCGGGTATAACACATATATTGTTATTTCAACAATATATGCAACTAACCATCCAGACCTATATTGGTGAGTTGTTTATTAACATCACTTATTACAATAGTAATTACCTTTTTATATAATTACTAGCACTTCAAATATAATGTAAAAATTAATTTTCCTAACAATGTGGTCATTAAGACTTACTGATCTAATCATGAGTGGGAGCTATTAGCAAAGGCCATGATGAATGGACAAGACACGTCGCCTTCATGGCAACCTCTCATAATGGATGAATGCATAAAAAGGTTTCCCACAATTCATTCCAAGCGCACCGCATGAAAAGGAAAGATAAGCAGTAGACTTCTTCAGCACACCCCTATCACCAGCAAACAAGAGAAAGGAGCAGCAGCATTAGAGGAATCATAAATTATTTCTTATTATATGTTCAGCCTATTTGGACGGCTCAAGAGAGCATTTAGGCTTCGAAAAAATCAGGTTACATACAATTAAGGAACAACATCAGGAAAGAACCACCATTTTGCATATATTTTAATATTCAAATCAGACATAATAATATTATCCCTATAAGCTATACTGGGGACAATTGCATCAATATAAGTTTCATATCATAGTCTGCAATACCATTGCTATAAGCAATATTGAATATAATTACATATCTATAAAGACATATTAAAATAGCAATAACATCACTGTAAATGAGATTGAATATATTTACATACTCATAAAGACAAATCAGGGACATCGAGACATATCATTGCTATAATATCATATCATCCTGTCTCACTACATATGTACAATTAATTGATATAACAAGTGACCATTATACTTGGTGAAATCACATTAATTCACTTAAGCATATAAAATTGCATATACCAGAGATAGCAAGTGACCTTGATTATCGCCCGTTTATACATACTTGTCTTTACTGCATAGAGTCCCATAGTGGAGATAGCAACTGATAATTGGTGAAATAACTTGGTTTTCATTCCAACTATTTGATGAAGTAAGAGGTTGGAAGAAGGTAATTGTCCCAGATTCCCAACTCAACCAAGAAAGTGGGACATTACAAAATGACAGGAGAGATACACAAAGATTGCAAGCCATGCAATAGATGAAGCTCACAAGGACCATATGGAAGAAAAAGCAGAATAGAGGTTGTCTTGTGTAGACTGTTCAATGTGATTTGAATATCTATTCAGTTCATTTGAAAAACCGATCAAAAGTTTATTGACAGGTTGTGCAAGAATTGAAGTATGAGGGAAGCATGTAGTAGCTTTCATTTTAACCAGTCATACAATGGAGGAGTCTGAGGCCATACAGAAAGAATTTTCTAAATAGTTCAAACAGTTAATAATTGGGCCTTTATGATTGGTGTATTAAAACCATTGGTGGAGAAGTCCAGGAGAGTTTTGACTGTTAGAGCGATCCTCTGAAAAATGGCTCCACCTGTTGAATTTTAGAAACTGTGTGATTGGTTGGCCTTGACTATCATATTTTGTTCTGCTAACTCCACCTGCCTTTTGGTGTCTATTCTCTCGTTGATTCTGATATCCACCAAGTGATGCACTTGTAAATGCAATTAGAGAGATTCTGAGTGTCAATGGCTCTCCTTGAGCATGAATGATGCAGTCATGCCTAGGGGAGTTTATTAAATTACCCAGATTCGCAAAAGCCTCAACATCCAACACAACAAATGTTCAACAAAACCCAGAAATTCTATTCGTTTTATAAAATTCATACATGAATATAATATATTATCAGATAAAATCCACTTCAGGATACATATTACAAAATTTGGCCTTCTTCCTTGGCCATTCTCTTCCCATCTGTTTCATAACCCACACATGCCAGTCACTTTCTTCCTAGCCCAAAACCTACTATTCACTCACTACTCTGTCCTCGCAAATGGCTTCCAAAAGCCTGTTCTCTCATGCCTCCATCTCTGCCCAATGTCCCTCTTCTCAATTAGCCAAAAGACCCCTTACACTCATTGTTTTCTTTTTAAACTCCCCCATTGAAACAATTTAACTGTTTCATGTTTTTGTCCTTCAAGAACTGGATCAGCACACATATTTCAACTGTCACCTCAAATTGTCCCTTCTAACTTCACATAAATCCACTTGTCACCTTTGTCTTTCCTCGTCAAGGGTTTCCTGTAATGCCCCCTTTTAAGGATATACCTGTTTTTTGCCCAAAAATAATAATTCCAACAAAATACAATTTATTTAAATGGATTTATAAGGCTTTGACTGAACAAGAACCTTGGAAAGTGCTTATTAGTTACAATATTCAAATTGTTGTTGTTAGACAAGCCAAGAGCTGGAAACAACTCCCAATGTATGATATCCTATTTTGCAAATTCCAAGTACTACCAACAAGCTCTAATGTCCTTAGAAGTATTTGGAAAGCATGGGAGGATATAAGAGGACTTGTGAAAGGTGGGAATTTTAAAATTCTTATTCAGATTACTAATTCCCTAAAAGGTCCATACGGTGAAACCTTACAAATAAAGAGAAACCCCTGGCACTCCTCCAGGGCTGCTCTGCTAAAGCCTGGCACCTTAAAGGCATAAGATGCTTCAAAAAAATTATTAGCAATAATCACCTCAAATCATGGCATGGGATGAGCAACACTTAAAACTTGCCTCCAACTCATTGGAGAACCTACACTGCTCTTAGAGAAGCCTGCACAATTATTCCTTTACTAGTTTATTTTATAAATAACAATGATTTCCTTATAGCAATTCCTGGTCAGATGGTACTTCACTATGTAACCTTAAACCTAAATTCATCTACAGGTCCTTTCATTCTCCCCATGATCTTACTAATTCAATTAATCATAGCTGGAATCTTAACTTCCCTGATAAGGTGTGGTCCAAAACATTTAGAAGATTATAGAACAGTACCTTAGAACCCAAAGTTGCATGTTTCAAATGGGAATTTATTCTTCACAAACTTCCAATTTCACTTACCTCCAATGTTTTTGATTAAAAATAGCAGCAAAACAAGGGTGTTGACCCTTACACAACCACAGTTCAAAGGCATCAATAGAGATAACACACTAACAATAAAGGTGTCGGCAATTACCAAGGTAAACAGCACACTAGCAGAAAACATAGTTGGAAAACTCAAACTCACCTTGTACTTGGCAGACCAAATTAGACTCGGACTCGGAAAAGACTTAGGAAAGGACTTGGCAAAAGAAAAAAAATGTAGTTTTACAAAAAAATAAAAGAAAAAAGAAATTAATGCATTTAGAGAACATAAGATCCATAATTGAAACATTACACGTCATATGAATCCCAAACACTCAATAGTTGAAATTTCATCATAGTTTCAAACTTTAAAATGTATATCAGCAGCATGTTTATAAATGCTTGCAAAATGACATATAGTGATATGTCCAAATGTGAAAAACAGCAAACTAAAGACTACATCTTCCTTTTCTCTCTCCTAATATAACTCACTTTTTCAGGCCTTGAACTAGTAGGTATTGAGGTATTTAAATGTGGAGTTAATTCTTCTTCTTCATCATCAAAGTCCTCATCTTTGTCATCCTCCATTTCATCAGAGTCACCCTAAAACCCTGTTTTGAGCAAGCACAAAGAACAAATGATTCAAAAAGAGAAAACAAGATCAAATTATAAGTTGTTGGGCATGTCCAGGCAGCAGTGAGAGTCCATCAGAAGGACTCATGAGTCCTAATGCTAGACTCACCCAAGTCCATGACAAAGACTCTTGAGTCTAGGAGTTTGGACTTGCCTGGACTCGACCCCCAAGTCCATGGCAAGTCGACTCTGCTCGCCATTGGACTCGCGAGTCCAGACAAGTCCGAGATGAGTCCAAAGATTTTTCAATCTATGGCAGAAAGGCTAGTAGCTCACCTCAAGAGTGGGTAGACAACTCACCCACAACATGGGGAGAAGAATGAGAGGCTGAAGAATGATTTTTCCTATGCCATCAGACGACTGTATAGGCGATGCTATCAATAGGATCCCCACCGCAAGGGGGAACAACTCAGGAAATTGTATTTGAAAACCTATCAACACAAGGGGTAGAGTTCTAAGAAAACTATGCATCGCCAGCCAGGGATTCGAGTAGAGCAAAAGCAGTAGATGGAGAAGGGTCCACACGGATAGAGGGGGCTGCACCAATAGGAGCAGGAACTGATGAGGCCCAGTTCGTAGCAAGAACTTCATCCAAAAGGGAATCATCGTCAACCTAGGATTCATCATTAGAGGAAGAATCAGAAGTTAGGACAGTCAATGTTCATCATTAGCATCCTTCCACCAAGTAGCAGCGCCTTTATGTCGCAAAAGAGAACAATCAGTTGCCAAGTGACCAGTAGAGAAGCATCAACAACATCGAAATGGGAGGCCCTCATAATCCACCGATTGAGTCCATGCCCTATCCCCTACCATGAGAACCACATCTCTAGGGAGAGGTGTGGAAATATCAATGTCAACCAAAATGCATGCAAAAGTAGAGAGACCCATAGTTGTCGTAATCTCATCCACCTTTCAGAAACGGCCTATAGAGTTGCCAATGACCTCAAAACAAGAGCTCTCCCGAAAATGATGGGGAAGATTTGAGAGAACCTGCACTAGATGAACACTAAGTGGTTCAAGAAGAGGTTGAGGGAGACTATCCAAGGTTTGGCCGAAAGAGAGTGAGTCCCACAAGCCCACAGTTTGCTCAGCACCAAATCTTGTTCTTCAAAAGAAGTAAACAAAGTAATTAAAAACCCCTTTGCACAAGAAAAAAGCTCAATATTAGATGGGAGAACAAGTCTCCAAGAGTTCAAAGATCTGGAAGAGAAGGCCAAAAACCTATGAATCTACAAACCAACCCACATCGTTGGTAGAAATCCACATTTTCCACATCCTAGCCACACACCACCACAGGGGATGTATTGGCATAGGGAAGAGGTCAAGATTTCTCCTTTGAAGGAATAGCAAATTTGGTAACACGAGCAAAGCTCCATCCACCAATAGCAAAAAAAGACTTTGGGAGGGTTCGGGGGGACATCCCCTCATTCACTGTCTTAATAAGCCCAATACCAAGTCACTGAGAGGGTTGCCCAGTGGACACCATTCCTATAGAAACCCTGCCTCCAACATTAGCACCATCCAAAGATTCCAACCCAGGGAAACCTCGAGATAAAGGGATCTAGGCCAGAAAGGCAGAAACGGCAACAGCCATTGCCTCCCACTGCACACTAGGGACAGCAACAACATATTGCACCACAGCTGCAAGAGCAAAAGACTAAGCAACTCCAACCGACGCAGGGCCCCCCAGCCCAAGGGCAACACCTAGCGAACGGGTAGAGAACTCTAATTCAAGGTTCAAAACATAGGTAAAATATTGAGCCGTTGCAGGGTTCAACGTGCAACTGGGAGCCATTAGAGCCATAGTTGTTGGTTATATTGTTGTCTTATCTCCAATGTTGCTTCATGTTGTTTTGTGTAATAAAAACCTAAGTTGCCAGTTCGGATTTGGGTTCAGAGTTGGGTTCAAGGGTTTGAAATTCATTCAAAAAAAATTGGGGGTGGGTTTTGGTTCATTTTGGGTTCCTCCGTACAAAAACATATGTTTTTTTTTAAAATGTGTGTGCAGCAGCAAATAAGTTCATACACCACTATGCTAATAGTAAAAAAAAATAGCAAAATACACCACCATATCTATGTTTCAATTCAATAGGATATTAATTGCATCATTTAGCCATACATACAACATGATACACTTGCTTGGTCACATGCATGGAACATATTTCCAGATCAAGGGGACAGTTTGAAAATGAAAGGAATCATCAGAAGATAAGTGCAGGGATTTGAATTTTTATTTTGTATTGGTTAGAGGATTTCTAACCAGGCTACATCAAAAGTTAAGAATCATATTCAAAGATATCATAGTTTTTTTAAAGAAATTCCTCTATAATCGCCAATTTGGATTTCTCCTATTGTCAATCTGGATTTCCTCTATAAGAAAGTTTTCTTTTTCCTTCACAAATGCACAAATGACATATAAACTATCTTTTTTGGCCTTTTTAGTGGTCACTTTTAGGGTTGGAGGGTCGAATAGACCAAATTAGGCAAAAAAACACTTTAAAAAGTCAAAACAAAATTGTTTTCAGACCAAATTTGGCCCGGGTTCAGCCACTGGGCAGCAAATTCTTCCAAATTTGCTCCAAATTCTACTTGGGTTCGCCTAACAAAATTTGCAGGGAATTTGTGGCTTTGCGGGCGAATTTGGGATGAATTTGACAAGGACCAGACTTTGAGGGTTGCTGGAGTGAATCTGGTAACTTAGCAAAAAACCTAAAAGTAATAGACATATTTTTATATATTGTTTCTATGCTAAAGAAATTTGGTTAATGTTCTTTCCTGCTGTGATCAAGGGACAATTAATTTGTCAGAAATTGTTATGGGCCATATCAATGGTTTAAATCAATCTTTTAGGGCCTGTTTGGTGCATGGAATATGAGCTCTAATTCCGGAATTAGATTTCCGGATAATGTAATTCCATGTTTGTGTCCATCCAAAAAATTGGAATTGGAATTTCGAAATTCCAATTTTGCCCCCAAAATGAGCATTTCATCTTCCACTCAAATAGGTGGAATTGGAAATTCCAATTTTTATAAAACCAAATTTAATATTTCGTGGGATCCGTGACTATAAGGATGTATATTATATTGCTATAAGGATGTATATATATACATGTGTGAATATACATGTGTATATACACACGTGTATATATACACAAATGTGTGTATATGTATACACACGTGTATTTGTGTATATATATAAGGATGTATATATATACATGTGTGTATACACATACACGTGTGTATATGTATGTATATATACACAAATGTGTATATGTATATACACACGTGTATTTGTGTACATATATACACGTGTATTTGTGTATATATACACACATGTATGTGTGTATATACACACATGTATGTGTGTATATATACACGTGTGTGTGTATATACATATGTGTATATATAAACGCACGTGTATGTGTGTGTATACACACATGTACACACGTGTGTATGTGTGTATATATACACGTGTGCATGTGTATATATGTGTGCATATACACATGTATACACATATACACACGTGTATGTGTATATATACACGTGTGCATATATGTATATATACACACATGTATGTTTGTATATATACAGACGTATACACACGAATTTAAAGAAATTAAAATACATAATTAAAATTCCTTATGCATCTTCTTAGTCATCTTCCGGGTGAACCAAACAGGTCATCCCATATTTCGGAAATCATTTCCAGAATTTGTGTCTTCCAGAATTGACTATATCTGGCATTTGGTATTCCATGCACCAAACGGGCCCTTAATTTAGTTTTGCTTATATCAACTGCTAATATATTATGGCTTCTATAGAAAGCTAGGAAGGAGGATGTGGCTCAGGGCACTGAGAGAGTGCTTACTAGGTCTGTAAGGAAGCTGTGCAGGTAACTCTAACGATGGAAATTTCTAAAGAAAAGTTTCAGACCTTACTTAAAGAAGGGACAGTAGCTATCAACAAGGATGAGATAATGTATGGGAGGCAGTGGCCTTTCAATAAGGCTGAAGATGTTTGGTATATGCAAAGCTACCTGACATTTCAAAAGAGCTACAATGATCATCACTCCTCAGAGGTTTTGGAGAATGAATTGAACTTCCAAAGAGGTTAAAGGTTTCACATCAACCAAGGAGATGCATTTACAGTTAAAGCAGTGAGATCTAATGACAATTTATCAACTATTGACTGACCTCTTAATGACACAGATTTATTCTATGGTAGCAGAAAATAAATGATGTAATTAAAAAGATTGTTACTACTATATACTAGTTGTGTAGATATATAGCAGATATTCTAGTTCTGAACACTCTAATTTTGTAAAGATATGCAGCACAGTCCCCCTTTTGTAAAGATAAACAGCATTGTATAGCTTGTTTAGAAGACCCTGTGTGGTCTTATAGTTTTTTCTAGGAAGTTTTGATAGTTATACTCATAGAAGCATAAATCGTTTTGGGAAAAAATTCGCAAACCAAAAGAGTAGAAATTTTAAAAAAAATCGGTAAAAAATCGAGAAAATATTGGATTTACAAAAAACGTAAAAAATTGAAGAAAAACAGTGAAAATTTACTTTTTTTAAAATGAAAGGACATTTCCACAACATAAATATATTGAGAGCAAATAAAATATAGAGTTCAACAATTAATTGTAGAAAATAGATTTTCATCATTTAAATTAAAATGGGGAGTTGGATTTTCCCTGTAGATAAAATAAAATGCAGCAGCAATTCAATTCAGATGTGCCATTTATTTCCTACATCACTGTAGCAGCAATTCAATTCAGATGTGCAGCTATATTGTGTTCCCAAGGACTTGGAAACAAACTTTAAACAGGGAACTGACAAGCTCAACCTCTAAAGAGAAGTAAAGGCCAGGAAATTAGAGTCAAAAGTAAATTATGCAAGACTAAACACAAACAATCAAGCTTCAAATTGAAGCGATTTGTTTGAAGAAAAAATGCAACAAGGCTAAGACAACTAGTGAAGCAAATTGAATGTGAAGAAGAAATGCATAAAGGCTAAAGGCCGATTGCTCACCACCTATGAAGGCCGACATACTCATTCTCCTTCCACATATACATAGTCTGTGCAAGCTGATTTTCTCAGCTCACTCTAATAATCATATATATCTCTCTATACAAATAATGTTTCCACCGTCAAGACATAAAGGAATACTTCAAGACTTCATTGAATTGAAAGATTTGAGCCATCTAATATAATATTTATTGATTGTATGTAAGCCTTGCACAGTTATAACTAATGGTGACTTTACCTATCTTTACTGGAAAAATGTAAACAGTATTTCCTAGTTCTTTTCTCAAATAATACTCTTATTTTTTGGATCTTCTAGTAGTGCATAATCTAGATTCAGATCTCTATTAAAAAAATAAAAAATACTTTGTTCCGTAAGGGAACAACTTCCTTCAAAATGGATCTAGAAAACATTCGTAGATTCCCAAAAGACTATTCTAAGTTTGTTAGGAAAACAAGCATAAAATGAAGTTTATTTGCTTAGCTATGTACTTTCCCGAGCTGGAAGACAACTATTAAGGTTATTAGGATCATTGCTAATGTAATAGCACTATCTTATGATTGTATGTGTTTTCCAAATGCAACAATCTCTTGCATTTATATTTAGAATGAGCCAAGAAGAGACATGTCTATTCATTACTATGTAATTAATATAATGACAATTATGATTATATACATATATATATATATATATATAATATCTCTTGATTATTATATTAATTTCTCTAATATTTACATTATATATATATAAGTATATATATACATCTCATATATACTAAATATATATATACATATCTTCACTAGTATTGACTCATAGTGTTTATCCGACTGAAGCTACAAAACATTAACACTCCCTCTTAGCTAGGGAGGATATATCAATCCAATGTCAACACTTATGATCCCTCACCATAGCTACACAAAACTGTTATAATCATTAACACTCCCTCTTAGCTAGGAAGGATAAATATATTACCTCAATGTAATATGTGAGTATAGATAATCATTTAAAGTTTATATCATTTTACTGATATTATGAGCAATGGCCTCCAAGTATCAAGTCCGTGATACTCACCAAGTACTCAAAACAATGGTCTCCAACTATCAACTCACAAGATATTCACCAATTGCTCAAAATTATTATCATGACTAATGGTCTCCAAGTATCAAATCCATGATACTCACCCAAGTACTCAGAGTAATGGTCTCCAAATATCAAGTCCATGATTATCCACCAAGTACTCAATGTGAGTATAGATAATCATTTTAAATTTATATCATTTTACTGATATTATGAGTAATGGCCCTCAAGTATCAAGTCCATGATACTTACCAAGTACTCAGAGCAATGGTCTCCAAATATCAACTCACAAGATATTCACCAATTGCTCAAAATGATTATCATGAGTAATAATCTCCAAGTATCAAATCTATGATACTCACCCAAGTACTCAGAGTAACGGTCTCCAAATATCAAGTCCATGATATTCACCAAGTACTCAATGTGAGTATAGATAATCATTTTAAATTTAATATCATTTTACTGGTATTACAAGTAATGGCCCTCAAGTATCAAGTCCATGATACTTACCAAGTACTCAAAGCAATGGTCTCCAAATATCAACTCACAAGATATTCACCAATTGCTCAAAATGATTATCGTGAGTAATGGTCTCCAAGTATCAAATCCATGATACTCACCCAAGTACTCAAAATATCTAGTACGGTATGTGCACTAGTATCACATATGTGATACTTACCATATAGACATAATAATATATAGACTGATCGTGGCACGTCTATAGATATTGCGTCACATAAAATCCACCATGAAGATCTCTAAGTCATCTATGGTTTATTTAATGATATCAGCCTTATGATATCTACCATGATGTCTAAGAGATCCTAACCATCATGACATGTCTACAGATATCAAGTCACATGATATCCATCGTGATGGAGATGTTGCAAAGTCGTCACCTCGCAACATCAATCAAATACAAGTGTTCATTATCGAAAAGTCGTCACCTTTCTCCAATGTTCACAAGAGGGCCCATAAGTCTTGGAGTCACACACATGAAATCCACCTTGACTCATCTCAGAGGGTGGATCCATCATGGCTCATCCCAAAGGGTGGAAACAAGGGCTTTCACCTTACACTTCTCTCTCAAAGAGAAGAATACAATAACATACAAGATAATAGATCACAGATATTGAAACTTCTTTTCATCTAAGGCTTCATTCTCCAACATACCAAGTTTATCTCGAAGGTACACAACCTTCCCTCTAGCAAGAAACTTGATGAGATTATCAGCCATATGTTCTGTAGTGATAATGTACCTTGAATAGCATACATATGCACTATATCTCTTATATAGTTTGCAGCACTCTAGGTGAACCCCAAGTTATGTAGGAGCTAGCATAAAGGCATTTCAGCCAGCACACATGAGACTCAATCTCATGATCATAGTCCTCTGGATGCTTCCTTTAAGGTCTTGTAACAACCTCCTCACCTCCTCGTCCAAGGTTGTTTTTAGATGAACTATCATACTCCCCCTGAATCTAATATCAACCTTCTACGAGCAAGTAGTGTCTTTGTTCTTTAGTCTGCATTAAACTCTTTTCTTGAATGCCCAACCATCTATCTAAGAATATCATGACCTAGATATCTGCAAAAAAGCCTTCTAGCTCAAATACATGGAACTACATCATTTGAATCGTAATTTTTTTTTTTTAATAATTTCCTGGTCACTAGGGAAACCATCTCAATATAGTTTACTCCTTTTGAATCAATATGACCAAGATCCTTGGAAATCAAATAAGGCAGATCCTCTAGATGTTGTACTAACTCCCTCTAAAGCTTTGAGTATTGACATCAACATTTAACCTTCTCGTCCAAGGTTGCTTCTAATGGTTCGTCAGACTTCATTTGAATGTGATATCAACCTTCTGACCTTCTTGTCCAAAGTTACCTCTGAAGTGTCAGACTCCCTCTGAATCTAATATCAATCTTGTTTTCCTGCAAGAGGAGCATCCCCGGAAAAGATCAAGGCAAATAGCTCTTATAGTACGTATAGAAATACAAATAAGAGATTAACTACAATAAATAAAATAGTTCTCAAGATATAATAATCAAAAAATACTTATCTCTCTTCTTATCTTGAGTTTTACTTAATATTCTTTAGAGGTAGTATCTCTAGAAATGGTTCCTCTTCATGAGGCACTTGGATTACTCATACTTAATTTTTACCCTACGTCCACGTCACCCTTCTCTTCCTTTATCGATGGTTGACTTGGGCTTTGCTGAGACACCCATTTATCAGCCACCTCTATGTTTGTTTTATTGATATGGGTTGGCAGCGTACACGTGTGTATTTGCACGTTCCAATGCTTATCTCCCTTTGGCTGTGATATTTCATTTTCTTGAAAGTTTCTTGTAGGATTTGAGCAATACAAATCCACAAAACCTGAAGATCATCTGCATACAAAAACCTATTACAAGGAAGTAGAGACAAGAAGAGGGCAAGGGTTTGACTCAAAAATATGAAGAAGAAAATATCCTCAAATAATGAATAAATAAAATATACAATGGATCAACCTTATAAAAGAGATCGAAAGCCTTGAAAAGCAAACCCTAGTGCATGTAAATTATTAGTTTAATTATTACATGACTAATGCATGCAAGTTTATATTTAAAACAACTATTGCATATGTGTTTAAATATAAACAACTAAAGCAAAAGAGTTGACATCTTAAAAAGGGAGTAAAGTTAATTAACATAATTAATACTTTACTCTAACACCCCCCCTTAAGATGAGCAACAATGCAGCTACAAACAATGCAAGAAGAAAGCAAATGAAACTACAGTGCTGAAAACATAAATGGGTCCCGGCAACATGGCCTGATGAGGTGCCCAACACAAAAGAGAGTCTCTATAAAGCAGAGATATAGAGAAAACCACATGGGAAAAACTCTACTCCAAAAAAGAGACAGACAAATCTGAAAGACTGAAGAAGCCTCCAAAACTAGGAATGTTCCAAAAAATAGGACAAAGAATGAACATGTAGAACATCACTGAAGCAAGAAGATGCAAACTCTGTCAAGAAGTAACTGTTGATCTGAAGATCCTCCACTGAAATAGAGCATGATCAAGTAGAGAAGACTGTAATCTGTATGAGTGCCCTCAAATGACACTACTCGAATCAGGAGGCAAAAAAGGCAAACAACTGAACTTGAAAATACAAATGGTTTAAAACACCAAAGCCTGAAGAGCTGATCAATGAAAGATGGAAGAGTGCTTCTAAAAATAGGAAAGAAAGAGTGTCTATATGGTAAATGATCCATCTCACCGAAATGCGTAGGTACCCAACCACTGCATCCGCCTAGTACATAGGAACAAATACTGAATACATAGCTCACACTATCGAGCCAAGGAAGCAGAAGAACGATCAGTAGAAACCCCCCCATAATGCTGACAAGGGAGAGGTGCCAGGTACACTGAAAATAGTTCCAATAAGAACTGCATCATGAAGAACCAAGAACATTGAAGGTGCAGTGAAAGTACAAACACAAATAAAGATACCCTGAGGCTAATGTCGTGGAAGGAACACTCACTTGACAAAGGTAGATGGAAAACAAGGGCAAACATCAAACCCCCCATGGCACTTTATAATGGAGTGCAAGTACAAATAGCACAAACATGTTCAAGATTCCAAACATGCAATAGAATGACACTTTATCTCAGTGCATGTGCATAAAAGAATGCTACAAAAGTGAAGTATACACTGCTCAAAGAAGAGCAAAGGCTGTTGAAACAAAAGAACAGCCTAAGAAGAGCCATCCCCTAAAGGGGAGAGATCCCAGGACCTGTAACATCCAAAATATCCACCAAAGTGCAGAAATGCAAAAAACTGAATAAAATATACCTAGAGCAGAATCTAGGAAAATGACTCGTAGCACTATAAAGCTCTCTGAACAAGCTTTCCAACGATATATCGTTTGCCCAAAACAGAGTCCAGATGCACAAAATAGAGCTCTCAGAGTGCAAAATGGAACATCTGGCTTTGATAGGAAAAAACATCATCAAGAAAGCAAAATCAGAAATTCAAACCTCTAGATCTGGATAGAGCTTGGAACCAGCTTTCTGATGATATCTTGTTTGCCCGATTTCGACACCGTATGCTCAAGTTATGAGCAAAATACCAACTGCTGCTCTGGAGAGCCCAAAAATGGTGAAAATGATGATGATGCATGTTGAACGTCATAAAATGACTGGCTTAAATTTGACAGCCAAATGGCTGTCACCGCCCAAAAAAAATAAATTATTTTTTTAGAAAATCGCATGCGCACCTCAGGATCCGTGTCAAGCCATACAGATTTTTGCCTCAATTTACATGCCAATTTTTTGGGTCTTGATTTGCATTCTGTACAGTAAATTTTTTGTCTCATTTTGTGTGCCAAAACAAAGATTTCTTGTCTCGATTTGTGGTTCAGTTCATACAAATTTTGCCTCGGGAAGCGTGCCAAGTTTTGTACAAAAAGTAACCCAAAATGCAAAGTTGTCCAAATCAGACGTATTTGATATTTGAAATAGGGGTTTTTGGGTGCTGCGAGCTCAACGGTGAGGTCCGTTTGAGCTCAAAGTGCACCAAAATTTAGGGACCCCCTAATTCAATAAAAAATAATTGAAAAAGCCCTAATCTGAACCAGATGATTTTCTTATCTCTAATTCCTTCAAACGCGAACAAGTTGTAGCAGATTCGGCTCTAATACCATGTAGAATTTTCAGCATAAATCTAGCTAGGAAATAAGAAAAATGACAACTTGCAAAAACAAGAAAAAAATAGAGCAGATCAACAATAAAATATACAATGGATCAACCTTATAAAGGAAATCGAAAGCCTTGAAAGGCAAACCCTAGTGCATGTAATAATTAGTTTAATTATTACATGACTAATGCATGCAAGTTTATATTTAAAACCACTAGTGTATGAGTTTAAAACAACTAGTGCATGTGTGTTTAAATATAAACAACTAAAGCAAAAAAGTTGACATCTTAAGAAGGGAGTAAAGTTAATTAACATAATTAATACTTTACTCTAACATTTCTAAAGCCTTTACACTAATTCGAAATTGTGCACATCATGTGATAGTTCATGAGACTACATTTTGGGGCATTCTAACCACAACATATCATGATAATATCATCACCTTATAGTATAATGGGATACAATGGATACTATCATCCACATATACTATAATAACCAAAAGTTATCATTCGATGATATAATCTGAAACTTTTCACTGTCATCATCTAAAGACAATTTCACTCTCCTCCATATTGTGAGTATTGTCTTCAGCATTCCATGACCGACCTTTAAGCGGTGTCTCCACACTGTCTTATGCATGAACCGCACTAATGCATTATTCTGAACCACTTGCTTCACCTATAACCCGTGCCATTTCTTACCATCGATGATTGATCTTTTTCATTATGTGAGGTTGATATCTCAATTTCAATTATGCGAGTCACTAGTTATTCTAGACTGTGAACAACATGATATACAATATGAAGTTTTTAAGACGCTAAATGCAGATGACTCCAACATTCATTATCACTCCATTTGGTTTGCTTTTGGATATTGATTATAACTGTTCCGGTATTTCTTCAACAGCGGCACTCACTACCTCTTCGTCAAAAATTAGAAAGTGATAGACACAGTATTATAAGTCCATGCTATTGATAGACTGAAAAACACACACTTCCACACCTATTGCTGCTTATGGGAAATATGTAGTTTGTCAGACCGCTTTGTGCCTTACCAGTGACCAAGAGAAAACTGAATAATACATTTCTCATTAATAATTTGTTCCAGACTGAAAGACGAGTCTGATGTATTCCAATAATGAGTGAGTTTTATTTATGAGAACTGTCGTGTGTCCTTGAATTACCACCGCAGAGCCAAATCTTTTATTCAGTATGGATTTCTGTTTGTCAGATTGAATTTGCCGATGTCTCGTAACAGAGAAATTTCCTAATTGTCTTCGATAATTCCCTAAACTTTGATTATACTATACGTGTCGAAGAATGAATTCGCAGGATTTTAACTTTGATCAGAAGAATATATTGTTTCTCAACCTTAGGTTCTTCGAATTGTCTTCTGATGTAAATGGAATATCCTCTCTGATATATATATATATATATATATATAGTGGTCTCAATATATTATCTTTTGGCAATGATATGAATGTGCGTATGTTCCTTAGTATGCATTCTGCAGTATTTACAATATCCTCCATGATATGAATCACAATAGACTCCTCCACACCTTGCCCTATATCCTATGATTTTCATGCACGATTATTCCAAATTTTCAAATATTCACTGCATCCATCTGTGAATTCTTCTAATGATCTTTGTAAATACAACGAACTAGCTTGTTCCTTTGTAAATTTTGCAATTGTAGATGCCCTTATTACTAACAGGCCTGGAAGTCGCCCGCTCTGATACCATGTTAAGGTTATTAGGATCATTGCAAATGTAATAGCACTATCTTATGATCGTATGTGTTTTCCAAATGCAACAATCTCTTGCATTTATATTTAGAATGAGCCAAGAAGAGACATGTCCCTTCATGGGACATGTTTATTCATTACTATGTAATTAATATAATGACAATTATGATTATATATATATATATATATATATATATAATATCTCTTGATTATTATATTAATTTCTCTAATATTTACATAATATATATATATATATACATCTCATATATACTAAATATACATATACATATATTCACTAGTATTGACTTGTAGTGTTTATCTGATTGAAGCTACAAAACATTAACAGCAACAAGGATTAGAAGAAATATACATATCAAAGAGTTTTGCTGATTGGAGAAGGTGGGCCGATGATAAAGAAGAAATATACATATATATGGGAAGGAGGAGGTGATGTCAAATGCTCAACAAACAAATAAATAATAGCATATTCCCCTTACAGATTAACGATAGCATTTCCAATAATCCAATAAACGATATAAACAAAATACCAAGAAATGGCAATGAAAATGATGACACGCGGCTGATGGAAATGGTGTTTTCTTCTTGCTTCGCATGGCTCACAGCACGTAGAATCGACTGCAGAGAGTTTTCTTCTTGCATCTCACAGCTCAGGTTGCTCACCTTACTCAGGCTCGTCGTTTCTAACTATAGGCTCGTGTGGCGTTGATAAATAAGAAAAAAGGGGTTTTTTTGGCGCTGTTTAGGGTTTTCCCAGCACCAGCAATCTATGCCCTTTTTATTAGCAATTAATCATGATTTAAACACGATTGTTTCGCCAATTAAATGCGATTTTTTGACCAAAAATTGTTGACTATAGTTGACCAGTTTTAGCCAATTTTGGGGGGGAAAATCAGCAAGCTCTGGGATTTCGGATTAATTGGGTATAATTGGAATTTTTGCAAATTTTCGGTACTGTGGTTATACTTGGATGAAAACTCTACTTTTTGTTATATGATCTTTAACAAATAAATAAAAATATGTTATATAAATTTAAAAGATACAACAAAATGCCCAAAGACAGCAGGTTCCAACTATAAAATGACAAAAAACATAGAAAATATGTTGCTACCCTTGAGCTTGCAAAGAACTTGTCCATTCAATGAGCCTATTTCCCTTCTATCAGGATTGTAGCGGTTGACACAAGCAACAAGTTCCTGACTTTCTTTTGAGATCAAAAAGAAGGTTGCCTATTAAACTAAAAACTTTGCTTTTAAATGTTGCAATCCAGCAATTTTGTGACTGCAAAAGCAGGTAAAAACCACCTTCTTGGGACTAACACACCATCTTGAGAGGTACAAAGGGATCTTGAAATCCTGCATATTGTGATGCCCCCTTTCTAAAATAAGACTTAATAATAAATAATAATTTAAAAATAAAAAAATAATAATAATAATAAGAAATAAATACATAAATTATAATATAATTGCAGGTATAATTTTTTTTTAAAATATATAGCATTTGTAAAGCTACAAACTAAATTGTAACAATGTGCATCCCTTGGGCCTAAATTTATTCCTAAATTAGTCAACTAAAATTAATATTACTAAATTAAAAACAAAGAAATAAAAAAATGTCATGAACAGCAAAAACTTACCTAGAGGCTTGAAGCATGCATTGATTCAACAATTCATTAAAGAATTCTTAGCACTTGCTCTACTCTCACCCTTGCTAATGCCCTTAATTGCAGTTTTTCTCACTTTTGCACGCTTGCAACTTTCAACCTTGCTGTTGAAACTTGGGAGTGACTTGTAATGAGGCTTAGATGCATATTTATAAGTTTTTTTTGTGACTATTTAATGTTTGGGTAAGGCCCATTGACCAATAGGGTTAGGGTCTATGCCATGAAGATCCAAAAACTTTTTTATTTTTCTCTTTAATTTGACCTTTTCATTGATCTGTCCCAAAGGACACTGAAATGTCCCTTTTTTCGAAATCAAGCCAAGTTGAAAATCAAAACACCCATCCATAGATTAAAATAGCGCCGATATATCACCGATAAGTAAACTTATCACAATAAGTTTTCCAAATATTGCCGATATTTAGGTGATAAATTCATGTTTTCTCTGCGATAAGTTTGGAACTTCATGGAGATAAGTAATCCACTTATAGAGACTGACGGCCCAAAACGAGGCATTTCAAATTTTTATGTTTGCAAATTGGTGTTTGGAGAGGAAAAAAATTGCCGATATTTTCCTGATAAGTTGTCAATTTATCTCCAATATTTTTCCGATTTTTTTTTAAACCCTCGGCGATAAGTTGTCGATAACGATATTTTGAGCTATGCACCCATTATATATTTTATGTGGATTTGGGTAAGTTTGTAATAAGAAAATGCGATTGAAATTTAGTACATGTTAAACAATTCCTCTCAAATATCAATGAAAGGTCATGAAGAAATCTTTTGGAGGAAAGTCCTATTTAATAGAGGCCAAGCAAGGAATGGGGTATATATTTGATCAACCATTTTTATTTTATGATCTATACATCTTATTAAATTGTTAGACTTTAATTCCATTAACCTGAGAACAAAAGCCCTCTAGGTCTAGAATTGGAGTGATTTCATATAGAAGTCACCGTTGGTCTGAACTGTTGAAATTTCAGATTTTGGTTTGTGTGAGATTTATCTAATGATTTTGAAAAATGAGTAAGAAATTGAGTTATATATTTGCATAATCAATTTTCTTCTAATGGCTGTTTACTTTTTGCAAAGCATAAGCCAAACCAATCAGCCATGTACCTGTCATTTGATGAAAATGATCCATTGTTTATCGGTTTCCTTACCTTTTATCATCTTGCTAGCTGCACAAGTCTCAAAGAAAACCATGCCATACAGTTTCAGAATTTCTAGTTTTCTTATGTCTGATTGCTGCTGAAAAGGGAGGCTACACAAGGGAACAAAATAGCCTGTTTGAAGGTTACAGCTTATATGAGGATTCATTGATGCAGGCTGGACGATTTATTTGAGATTTCTGTTTATTGTTGCAGTCTGCCTATGATCTTACAGTTTTAAAATTTCACCTTAAATTCTACAATCTGCCATACACAATCAGAAGGAAGTTGC
Source organism: Chamaecyparis obtusa (assembly GCA_027943335.1). NCBI lineage: Eukaryota > Viridiplantae > Streptophyta > Pinopsida > Cupressales > Cupressaceae > Chamaecyparis > Chamaecyparis obtusa. The sequence goes on along the minus strand of BSBK01002198.1, from coordinate 142,406 downwards.
AGTACTTCAGAGGTTTCTTTGAAAACCAGTCCTTGTAAGTATCAGCAATATCATTTCTACAGTTCTACTTAGTGAATTGTGTCTGAAATAGCAATAAGAAGAGGCAAGAATCAATGTGTAACAACAAAAGTAGAGCAGAGTTTGCTGCATCCATTTCCATTATCCAGCTGGATTTGTCGCAAAAACAATCTGTAAGGATTTCATAATAGTAAATACGTTATAACCTTCCTGTGCAAATTCATTAGCTAGGGTTTGATATATATCGCATATCATTCATATCCCAACACATAAACAAAAATTTTAAGACAGGATATTACAGATGCCTAGGAATCATAGGTGGGGTCAGGAGATGCCTCGGAGATCCCCTGAATGTGTCGAGGATGTCCTGGAGTCTCAGAGACGTCCCCAAACCAGGGGATGTCCCAGATATGCTGCGGCAGCCATGGAACAAGGATAATCAAAGCCAAAGAAAGGAAATCGCTATCTTGCGCCCTAAGTACATCAGATTTAAATCTAATGTCTGAATATATTTTCTATCTGCTTACATACTTGTCAAAAGCTCTTGTCGGTTTTCGATGAGTGCTGTGTCCAACATTTGGAGACAGAACTACCTCACTCATCGTTGGTGGGTACGCAGTGGTAAGTGTTGTGGAGCTTTGTTGAGCTGTTAGGGCGTGGACCAGAGTAGAGCGTGAGCAGCAGCAGCAGGAACCGTGAGCGTGAGCAGCAGTAGCAGGGAACCGTGAGCGTGAGCAGTATCAGGGACTGCGTTTGGAGTGGGTCCAGTGCATTGACAAAGCACCAGTGGGGTCTGTGTGAACAGAAAGGGCCTTTTTTGTTGGGTAGCGGACAGGGACTCTTTTTTCTATTTGGTGGGACCAGTGGTGTGCGGGAACAGGTCTGCCCCACATTCTCTCTTCTTGTCTTGTTTACTTTGTTTTATATTCTCCATCTTTCTTTAAAAGAAAGTCTTTGAGAAAGGCAATCCATGATCTCTTTCAAACATCAAACCTGCAAACCAAGATTTAACAAGCATATCTATTCTGCAAACCAACAACTTGGGGCCTTGAATAAAACAAACAAGGGCTTGGAATCTAGGTATCCTAGGATGTTATCGACAGCCATACTCAAGCTGCAGGATATGGGTATAGACAGATTTAAAACAGGGGCCCATGGAGCCACAAGTGGTCAGATGCTAAACTTAAACCCCCATCCGGTTAACCTAGGGTTGACACAGTGGGTCCCAGACAAATTGCAACCAACAGGAACTCAAACATGGTATGGTCCAGAGTGGCAATCCCTCATATCAGACGCTCTCCAAAGAGGAGCTAGTAACACGAATGATAAGTTCATCTTTGTGAACGAAAAACAATACTTAGGGATTCTAAAACGGAGGCGGGCCCGGAATAGGAAACATCTGCAGAAAAAGAGGCTCATCATGATACTACCCAAGGCAGCTAACAAAAACCTCTTGATAGATGATTCAAAGAACCATGCAGTGGATGACCAAGCAGCCCAAAGAGGAATCAAAGGTGATAGGACAGAGGCTATTATCAAAAATATTGAGGCGGACAAAGAGGGTGGTGAGAGGGGATCACCAAACAAAAAGGATACTTATAGCCCCTCTTCCTCCCCTCTTCTGTGGAGTTCAGAGCTATATGTAAATGACCTCATGGATCTGAAAAGGAGACTCGAAATATTGGAGGTAAAGGGGCAGCAAGAAAGTGACAAATTGCACGAGGTTACAGTAGCCAGTTGGGAGCTTGAGAGAGAAAACAAATGGCTAAAAGAGCAGGTACTAAGTCTTCAAATCAGCATCAAGAGGGGACAGCAAGAGATAATCAGTCTAAAGCAAGATATTGATTATGAGAAAGCAACGGAAAATTGCAGCCCTGAATCAGTAAAAACAGCAACAATACCACTAGAAGAATTTCAAGCAACAATGGCACACATGGAAATCAGAGAAAATGAACTAAAGGAGAAGATAAAAGAGGCCAAATCATGGGCACAAGTGGTAAATGAACCGACATCGGAGCAAAAAGAAATCATCGAAATGCAAATAAAGAAACAAATAAAAGAAGAAAAAGACAAACAAGAGAAGGCAGCAAACATCATTATCAAAGGATTAAAAGATTATGGAGAGTGTGAAAAAACAGACATCCTAGCACGGGACTTCCTCAGGGACAAATTGAAATGGACAAGCAGTATACGTCAAGCAAACAGGATTGGTAAGAGTATAGGAGTCAAGAAAAATAGACATATGAGAGTTACTTAGTCAACATAGAGGACAAGACTGCGATTTTGAAGAATAGGGGGTTACTTAGAGGTTCCCATATCTATTTGGACGAAGATTTAACATTCACGCAACAAGAGGAGAGGAGGCAAGAATGGGAGAAAGTAAAATCAGCAAGAGAAGCGGGAAAGTGGGCATGGTTGAAGAATGGCAAGGCACAAATCACGAATAGACTAGTACATCAGAAATAGGGATTTGGGGCCCCACGAGAGTATCTAAACATGGTAAGCTGGAATTGTAGAGTATACCCGTGGAGAAGAGGACCGGGGTTGGGGCCCATAGCCAAAGGGCAAGACATTATTGTTCTCATAGAAACACATGAACATGAAGGGTGTAGAATGCCAGATTTTGAAGGATACAATAAAATCTCTATATGGTATGAAGAGACGGAAATAGGCAAAGGACGGAAATAGGCAAAGAACATGGAGGGATAACAATCTTAATAAAGGAAACGTGGGACAAGATAGTAAAAGTAGAGAAAGAAGACCCAAACAAAGAGTTTATATGGTTGAAAATTGACGATTGTGGGTTGGTTACATGGCTGGCTGCTTGCTACTTTGCACCTAAAAGCTCAAGATTTTACAAGAAAAGAAACCTTGACAATGAAGACCCTTACACAACTTTAAAAAAAGATATTTCAGCTTTCAGCTCTATGGGAGACACAATTTTAATTGGGGATTTTAATGCTAGGACAGCAAGTAATCAATCTATTCAGTTGGGCAGCGAAATGACAGAGGATAGTAACCCCCTGTGGCTGGAGGAGAGTAAAGATAACTACACCAAAAGGGTTTCCCAAGATGAGAATGGCAGCGTTTTGCATTTTGGGGCAGAACTGTTGGGTCTTTGTAGTCTTCATGGTTTGGTTATATGCAATGGCATGAGGCATTGGCCAAGATCAAACGGCATCACATGTAAAACACACAATGGGCAAAGCGTCGTGGATTATGTAATATGCTCTCAAACGTCAATTTCCAAGTTGAAGGACTTTAGGATTGAGAGCTGCCGTACGGAATTAAATTCTGATCATATGCCTCTTTTTGTTAAATATGGTGTGAATTCAAGGGGAGAACAAAAGGGGCAGACCCAAGACACTGGGCTAAAAGGTAATAAACAAGGCAAGATACTTATAAATCAGGAAAATCATGAGCTATTCTATGATGCTCTTAAACGGCAGCCCGAGCGGACTAACAACAGCACTGATCCCAAAGAAAACAATGGAAAGTGTGAGTACTTGAACAGCAGCATGCTGCTCCCGATAATTCATAGTGCACTAAAGGAGTGCAAGAGGTCTAGACCAAGGAGGAGCACATTAAACACCTTCCCAGCTAACCCCTGGTATGATGAAGAATGCAAGCAGCAAAAAGAGCTCTTACAAAGAGAGAATCTAACAAGGAAAACACCAACGCTTACAGGCAGCTAATAAAAGCAAAAAAAGAGGGTTATGTGACTAAACGAAGGAAAGAGCTAATCTCTTTAGGGAAACATAATCCTAAAGGCTTTTGGAGAGAGTTACAGCAGAAGAGAAAGCAAGTAGAAAATAACATCACAGATATTCAATGGCTAGAATATGCTAAGTTGTTATACGAAAGACCGAATAGGAAAGATAGTCCGCCTATAATTAATACTTCAGCTGAGCTATTTTCTATCAAGGACATTAAACTGGGTATAAAGAAACTGGCAAACGGTAAAGCAAAAGATAGCGATGGGCTACAGGCAGAATTTTTGAAGTGGGGAGTGGAACTCTTGGCCCCGCACATCAAGGATATCTTCAACTCGGTCACTAGGGGCAGCTTCCCTATGGAGTGGACTACCAGCGTTGTTATTCCTCTTCATAAGAGTGGTGACATCAATAACCCCTCTAATTATCGTACCATTATGGTGAATCCACTTCTTGGAAAACTCTTTGGGAGTATGTTAGAATGCAGAATCAGCAATTGGGCAGAAAAAGAAGAGAAGAGAGCAAAGGGACAGGCGGGATTCAAACCAAAACATTCTACTATTGACCACTGCATCACTCTAAGGCATTTCATTGAAAAAGTGTGGGAGAAACAGGGAGGAGAAGCTTTTTGCTGTTTTGTGGACTTCAAGAAAGCTTTTGACACTGTTCCTAGAGATAAACTATGGCACAAAATGGAAGAGTTAGAGGTTCCAATAGAGTTAAAGGCAGCGGTTTACAAGCTGTATGAACAAGTCAGAGCCAAAATCAGAACTAAGGAGGGCATGTCTGAATGCTTCGGGAGTGACTTAGGTGTCAAACAGGGATGTCCTTTATCCCCTACTTTGTTTGGTCTCTACATCGATAAATTGGAGGAGTGGATAAACAAGGCCAATGGGGATGGCATTCATTTATCGGGTCATGTGGTGAGGCTGCTTTTATATGCTGATGACCTTATTCTTATTGCTAAGTCCTCTCAAGGATTGAGGGAGCATTTGAAAAATTTGGAGCTCTTTTGCCAGGAGGTGGGAATGCAAGTTAATACCTCTAAGACAAAGATCATGATCTTTTCTTTGAAGAAGAAAAAACAGCAGCATACTTTTATTTTTGAGGGCAGCACCTTAGAGACTGTGGAAGAGTACAAGTACCTGAGAATTGATTTCAACTATAGGTTAAGTTGGGAGACATGTAGATCAAAAAGAATACACGGGGGTTGGAAAGCCTCATACCTCCTTCAAAATAGATACAAAAGAGCGGAGTTGTGGGATTGGAAGACCAGGAAGACTCTCTTTGGTCTCTTGGTGGTTCCGGTTATTCTATATGGGTGTGAGGTTTGGGGGAGTAGCATGTCAAATCACAAATGGCGGCAGATAGAAAGAATCCAAAAGCATCTTATTACTAGTACACTTAAGGTCAAGTCTACGGTTCCCTATGAGATTCTCTTAGCGGAGGCTAGTATGTTCCCAATTGAAGCCTCAGCAATTATTCGCATGTTATGCTACTTAAAAAAAGTGGGTAATATGCATATGCACCGCTGGCCTAGGATGATAGTAGCGGAAGACCTAGAGCGGAGGAAAAAGACTTGGAAGAAAAAAAACAGCAAGTGGTTAAACAAATGGAACATAAACCTCCACGAGTGCCCAAACACTAACATTGAGATAAAAAGGTGGGTGTTAGAGAAATTCAAAATTGCCATGTGGACAAAGCACAAAGGGAGAAAAAAAACTCACTATGTCAAAAAATTTAACCCCAAGTAGGACCATGACGATAAAGAGTATTTAAGCTCCACAATCAAAGGCAAGGCAAAAATTCTGATTGCTCAGCTGAGGACCAGCTCTCACCATTTACGGTGCGAGACAGGTAGATGGAAAGTTCCCAAAGAAGTGTGGAAAGAAAGAACATGCAAGTTTTGTAGTAGAGGGGTGGCTGAAACGGAGTGGCATTTTATCAAGGAGTGTGCTGCTTATGAGGACATTCGCAGTCAGTATGAGGATAACTTACACGGAACAGTTTGACTAGGCTTTTCGATGAGGCAAACTTACACAAAACGGCTACCTTCCTAATGAGGATACACTTCAAAAGGGCCTACTTGGAGAAACTTCAGCAAACGGTTTAAATTTGGTTCTTTCGTGGTCCCTTAGACCGCTGGTCTCGTGGACGTCATTAAAACCTCTTCATTCATTCATTCATCTTCGGGGAGATGAAATATGACGAGGAATAATAGGTTTCCTTCAGGCATAATGATGGTAATCGGGTTTGCTTTGTGTGTTTTAGGCTTGAGCTCAGCCTAACATCCACCAAAAACTGGCCATTTTTTCCTGAAAACTGTATCCTCTGTGCTGCAAACCCGGCCTTTTATTATTTTTCCATTGTGGGTGAAAAAGCTTACCAGCTTCAAAAAAAAAAATCCATTAATTTTTGGATGTTCTATTATTCAGTGAAGAGTCTCCTCGAGTCTGTAGGACGGGCTAGGGCTCCCTCGGCTCAGGCCGGGGCAAGTTTTTCCCGTTTTTAAAAGTATACTAATTAAATAAACTGAACAGAAAACCCAGAAGAGTTTTATAAAATATGTAATCTTGCAGAAATCGTTGATATAAGATCACTTATACATCCTCAACTCCACGCCCTTGCCCCACCAACACTTCCAGAATAGCCCCCTAACAACAGATATCCTGGTCATAGCATACATATCTAGAAAGTAAAATGGCGAGGTTTAAGAGATACCTGATGATTCTTCTGGGTAGGATCGTGGCATTTCCAAAAGATGTCCAACAACTGGTCGTAAGAAATTTGAGTTGGATCGTACCGAATCCGCACGACCTCGGCGTGGCCGGTGTTTCCTCCAGCAACTAAATCAGGTCTGGGTTTATGCAGGTGCCCCTGGGAGTACCCCACTTGTATACGCGTCACGCCAGGAACATTCTGAAACGCCTCCATGAGCAACCAGAAGCGCGTTCCCGAGAACTGTGCAAACTGCTGCCCTTCTTTGGGCACGTCATCGTCCGGCCCCTGTGCGATAGACGCCCCGTCCTCCTCCAACTCCTCCTCCTCTGTTTTACCTTCACTTGAAACTTCTGCTGCCCTTCGTTTAATACTCAAACTTTTATGGTCAATTTGGGCATAATTGTTTAAAAGCGCAGAAAAGTGTGCCGTTATTTTCGCTCTTGTTACTGCGGAGAAATGAAGAGAAGCCTGCAATGGTTGCAGAGATCTGTGAACGAAACTTTGCGTGGATACATATGTGACCGCAGAACCCACCTGCAAAACAGAAGGAGACGGCATGTTTTGTTATGAAGCTTTTAACTGCTACTTCTTTCTTGCTGCTGCTTCTCTTCTCTGCAATTCACAACTGCTGGAACCCCACCACATGCTCCTAATTTCTGAAGGAAATGTAAGTTCGGATGGAGTTTCTACTCGGGATAGGAATAGAATGAACAGAAAGGAGACTTCTAATGTCCACAATATCAAAATGGTTTGACAGCTTATTTTTGTTACTCCAGAATGTTGAGGCAATTCAATTTGATAGCTCTTTCTTTTAATTTTATACATTTTTTAATTTATTGTTATTTCAATGTATTTATCCATTGCAATCTGTGATAAAATGTTGATTTTTTGGTTTTTTTTACTTTTCTTTATGCAAAAGATATTTTCTTCTTTTTATAAATTTCTTTTGACATTTTTTACATATTTGTTTAAGAGGAAGAGATGTAAATTAGAAATTTCAATTGAACAATGAGAATCTTTGATCTTTGCAAGATATTGGCTTTTAAATAGGCCCTTTACCAATGGTCTAATGTAGGGTCAAATTCTTCAAGTTAATAATTGTTTTTCTTCCTAACATCTTTTCTCACATAGCCTTGTGAAACTTATCTCCAACAAAAGCCTTTTTGTCTTTACCATTATTCAAACAACTAGTCAAGTGAGTGTCACTTATTCACCCACATAATTTTGCTTCATCCATGACTTCTCTCTTTCATTAAAAAAGACATCTTCAAATATAACATTGAACCAACTATTTTGCTTTCTATTTGCTCACTTTTTGTTTAAATAACCTTAAAGATACACCATAGCAATGACTTCAATAGAAATTGCACCTATTTCGGCGAGAAGAATACACTATTCAATTTGATAACTTTTTCTTTCATTTTCTATTTTTTTCTTCTATATAGAAAGAAAGAAATAAAGAAAATAATTTTAACGTCCGCGAGGCTAAAGATAGCCTATGGGACAGACTGTCTCACACGCTGAAATTTTCATATCCACCCTTTTCTTGTGAAGCTTGATGATGAGTGCCTCCAACTGCTCAACTAATTATTAAAATCATGAAAAGGCATTCTTACTAATTATTTGTTTATTTGATATGAAAGTATGTGTACACATTGCAATCTAAAATAAAATGTTTCTTTTGCTTCCAATGTTCGTCCTATGCAAAAGACACGTCATCTCTTCCCAACCTATTTTGACATTTTACATGTACTTGTTTCAAATTGAAGAGAATGCAAATTAATTCCTAATTAAACAATGAGAATATTTGATCCTTGTGAGTTATTGGCCTCTAAATGGATCCTTTATTGATGGTCTAAGGTGGGGTTTCTTCAAGATAATATTTATTTTTCTCCCTAACATCTTTTTCTCACATAACCTTGTGAAACTTATCTCCAACAAAAGTTTTTATATCTTTTTCCTTATTAGGGCGCTCATTCAAGTGAATATGTTGCTTGTTCATCCACATAATTTTGCTTCATCCATGACATTTTTCTTTCATTAAAGACATCTTTAAAGATAACATTGAGCCAATAATTTTACTTTCTATCTTATCATTTTTTGTCCAAATATCCTTAAAGATACACCATAACAATGACTTCATAAAAATTGCACCTATTTCAATAAGAAGATCTCATAGGTTGTTCAATTTGATAACTCTTTCTTTCATTTTTTGATTTTTTTTCTTTTGTATGTAAATTGTGTAAAGATATTGTTGGTAAATTGTGTATGCATTTGATTCAGAAGTATACGTGTGCATTGCAATCTAGAATTTAGAAAAAATAAAAAATAAAATGTCCCTGCTATGCAAAAGATATGTCCTCTTAAATTCCCAAACCTCTTTTCATATTTTTCATGTACATATTTCACACCGAAGATTATTCAAATTAGCCCTCAGTTGAAAGATGAGAAGATTTGACCCTTGCAAGGTATTGACCTTTAAATAGGTTCTTCATTGATGGTCTTAGGTGGGGTTAAATTCTTCAAAGATAATATTTATTTTTCTCCAAGACATTTTTCTCACATAGCCTTGTGAAACTTTCTCCAACAAAAATCTTTAAATGTCTTTAATGTTATTAGGGCAACTGTTCAAGTGAATATGTCACTTGTTCATCCATGTAGTTTTGCTTCATCCCTAACTTCTTTCTTTCATTCAAGACATCTTCAAAGATAACATTAATCCAACTATTTTGCTTTTGTCAACTCAATTATTGTCCAAATATCCTTCAAGACACACCATAGCAATGACTTCAATAGAAATTCCACCTATTTTAGTGAGAGGAATATCATACAGAACAAATGTTTTTAACTTGAATTGTCTTGTGATCATGCAATTATGAACTATCTCTATCTACGTCAATTTGTTGGTAGAAGTACTACTAGCCCAAATTCCACATCTATAAAGTACCACCAAAATTACTTAAAGTCCACATGGAGTTTGAATAGTTTTCCAATATTTTAACTCTACCTCTCTACATCCATTTAGAAGAGAAAAAAGTGTTCTCCACCCTTAAAAAAGTTATTTTCCTTTTGCAAGTCTCCCAACTAAACTTATTGTTGAAGTCCCTCTAGAATAGTTCCTCCAAAATAAATGTTGAATTTGTCATTTTTCTTTCTATTGGAGAAGAGCATGATCTTGGTCACAATAGTATTAACTCGCATACCTACGTCTTTGCAAAAGTGCTCAATGTCAAACAAATGTTTTTACAACCCTTGTGTAGACCTAGCAATCAAAATTATTTTGTTGGCATGCAATTGAAGCTTGACAAAATATTCTCCCAAGAGAATACCATGCCCACCCTTCAGATTCAACCATTCTTCAAGTTTGACAATATAAAAACCAAAGAGAGTAGGAGATAATGGGAAACCTTGCTTAACTCCAATGTCACTCCTAAAACTTTTTGAAGTGTGTGCATGGGTTTTAATTTTACCTAAACATCTTCAAATTTTTAATGGAAAACTAGTCTAAATTGCATAGGGATACCAAGATCCTTCATTCTACACCATAACATGTGTTAGAAACTATGCCAAAAGCCTTCTTGAAATTGAAAAAATAACAATCAACTTCTTCATACTCATTCTAGACTTTTTCAATAATATGCCTCAAAGTGGATTTTTGATCAATTACTGAGTGCTTTGGTTTTAAATTGACTCGCCCCTTTTCTCTCTTTTATTTTTCTTCTACACAATTATTGATTATGTGCTCAACTATGTTGCAAAAAAACTTTACAAACAAAAAATTGCTTGCTTTGGTGTGATATATGGAAGAGTTGTTAACATATCCACTTTTAAAGAGGGGTATTACTAAGTTGGTAATCCAATCTTGTGTTTAAACTTTTCTCCCAAGCTTAACTATGTATTTACAAACAAAAAAATAGATTAATTATTAGAGTCAACATAATTTGTAGATATGATTTGGTAATAAAAAACAAAATGCTCTGCTCTCCGCATGCAACCCAAGATCATGTCTATGCAATCACTCGATCAACAACTTTTTGTTTTTTCTAAAACAAAATATTCAGGTCTCTCTAGCCGCAGAAGATGGATGACTACTTTTTCTAAAAACTCTGGACATGAAGAAGGCTTCTCAAGCTGGAAGATTGTTTCGAATCAAAGAAGACATGCTCTCAAGGTTTCTAAAGTCCCCTTCTCTCTCTATGTATCTAACAAATTTTCAGCATTATCCTCCTCTTCCTCGAGGCCCCAGCCTAGGGCTTCTCTTCAGGAGAGATAGAACGTACCCTCAGCTTTAAACAATTCAAGAAATCATACCCAAAATGTCTACTCGCCTCCTCATCGAAGGTCTCAATGCCCTTTAAAAAATCCAATTCCTAAGCTTGGAAATCTTCAAAAGCATGAAGCACCTACTGGTCTCAAACAAGCGGTTTCTGGTAAGTTTCAAACTAACCTCTCCACAGGTAAGGTTTATTCCCCACCACATAAAAGAACGAAGGAGTTGAATCTAAAAGATTACATTAATCCGAACTTAGTATATAATAAGGATCTGGGAAAACTCTCTTCATCAATTAACCCTAATCGACATATTTTGAACATTAAGAATAGAACGGTAAGTAGCATACAGAGAATGTGTGCGAAATTTGGTTTCTTCTGCAGGTGGAATGGCATAGGGGTTTCTGTAGAAACTATGGTAGCTTGGATTGAATCTAAGCTAGGAAACAAGGTACGTACCACAATCCTCTAAGAGAAATTCATTTACATCGATTGCTCTAGTGAGACTTTTAAGAAAAAACTCATGTCTGAAGGATTACCAGAATTTAGGAACAAAGGATTTTCTTTCTTGGACTGGATGATAATGTTCGACCCATTAAAATTAGAAGATTTTCTAATCAATAGAGCAATTTTACTCAACAATATTCCATTTGAATTCTTAGACATTGATTCCCTTCAGGAAATAGGTAATTACCTAGGGCAATTTGTAGGGGTTGTTAATAATGACATGTTTCATGCAGATAGAATCATTATTGTTAAAATGAAAATTAACACAGTAATCAACTTTCCTTTGGAAATTTGTTGTGAATCAGGGTCGATTACAATTCACCCTAAATTCTATGATAAGTATCTAAAGGAAGACGATTCCTCTCTTAGGGTTTCAAATAATCCCTATTCCCAGCCATCTTCTCTTACCAACCCTGATAATATCAACATCACTATAGAAAAAGAGGATTATAGTTTATCTACATCTAAGATGGGAAACATGGAAACCCATGATTAGAATAACGACTACAATAAGAACAATATAGAATATGGTGTTAATTCATTATCATCATCTTTGGAGGAAGGAGAAATTTGTCCATGCCCCCAAATTTTTGAATTCTGTTGAACCCTTCCCGGAGCTATGCTTTAATGAGAAAGAAGGAGGTTTTTGTTTTCTTAACCACTCCCCTAAGCAAGATAAATCTATGAGGACTAATAACTTCAATCACAAATCAGCAGGCTCAACTCCAGAGACATCCAATGAAGAGATCGCCACTTCAATACCTGAACATATCTCAACTAAGACCCCTAAAAACATTTTTTGGTCCAACCATAGCCAGCTCAATAAATCTCTTACTAATGAAACCCTATTAATTTAGGAATCAGGAACACCAAGGTTTCCTACTAACCTAGAAAATTATAAAAACTCTTCATTAAGCAAGGATAACATTAATTTCTCGCTTCTTTTAGATGATGAGACTAGTGATATTGATGAATCTAATAAACTAAAGAATATTCTCATTAATGAAATTATGAATATTGATTCTTCGATTACACTTTCAAAAATTATTAGGAAAACATCAACATCACCATTGCCTACTCCTCCCTCCTTTGACACTTACAGTAGGTGTAGAATTAACAATCATTTCAGTCCACAAGGGGAGATGAGAACAACTCCCATATCTTTCCCTCCAAACCTGACTCTGAGCTTTTAGAAGATGATGAATCCCTAATTAGTAGCAGGAGGGAATTTGAGGAAATCCAGAGGGAAGTATCTAAGAGTGTCCCAAAGATTTTAGTGGACAGGAATTTTCAAAATTCTGAGTCAAAGGTAATGTCATCGAGAGATGACCACACAAATCATCCTTCTCTTAGCATTTGTTTGGGCATGGCTGAGACTAATATTAATGTATCTATGGTCTCCAGTGAGCCCAATAAAATAGACCTATTAATTAATGAAGCAATCCCTGAGGCTAATGATGAAAAAATCAGGGAAGAAGTTAATATAATAGAAAATTATTTAGGGGAAACAGTTACTGAGGAGTTAATGGAATAATTTTTAGAAGAAATTTGTGATCTAGAAGAAATGGAACGTCAAAAAAAGCTTGTAGAAGACGGGATCATTCTTAAGAGAAACACCCTGGAAGGATCGATTGAAGAATTGTTAATTAATTTAGAAGATTTAGAATCACAAGAGCATAAATCTCTAGGCATAGCTCAAATTAAGGAAAGCATGAAAACCCCAGATTGTGCAAAAAAAAGCAAAAAAAAGGGGAAGAAAGGCCAATTCTGAATTAAGAAGCGTGGTAGGGGAAGCTTTAGGACAGGTCAAAATCACATCTATTCTGAATGCAAGGAAGGGGAAGAGCCTTCCCAAGGAGCCATGAATGTTCTATCATGGAACGTTAGGGGCATGAATGCCCCTAACAAGCAGTGTCTTATCAAGCGCTGCATCAAAATCCACAATCCAAAGATTATGTTAATACAAGAGACTAAGCTAGATCACATAGAATTAGAAAATTTCAAAAAGAAATTAGGTTTGAGGGAAATGGAAGCTTCGCTGGTGAAGGGAGCTTCTGGTGGCTTGGCCATCATTTGGGACCCCAAAGAGTACAACTTTTAACATTACAGAGAAAAGACAATTTTGGATGAGTGGTATAGTCAAAAACTTTAGACTTAATCTAACCTTTATTCTGATTAACATATATGAACCCATTCAAAATAAGGAAAAACTTTTAGTCTGGAAAGAAATTGAATTGTATCTTGAACAGTCAAAGGACATGCTCTATTTTCTAGGGGGAGATTTCAATGTGATAACAAAAATTTATGAGAAGAAAGGAGGAGCAAATTCCCTGCCACTAGCTTCTAAGGACTTTACTCACTGGAGGGATAAGAACTCTCTCCTTGAAATACCAACAGAGGATAATTCTTTCACTTGGAACAATAGAAGACTAGGTTTCTGCAACATAGCAGAGAAATTAGATAGATTCTTTTTTAAAGGCAGCTTGACAAATTTGGATTTGTCACTCTCGGTGAACATCCTTTCATTATCTGGTTTGGATCACTATCTGATACTTCTTAGCATCCTCTCACCATCGAAGCCTAAGAAGTGTGCCTTCAAATTAGAACAAGCATTAAGGGACCCGAACATCCTAACTCTAATTGAATCTTGGTGGTCAGAGCCCAAGATATCATGCTCCAAAATGTTTAAATTAGTAAACAAACTAAAGTGGATTAAAAGGAAATTGTTATAATGGAATGCTTCTAAGTTTGGCAAGATCTTTGAAAAAAAACTAGAGCTATAATCAAAATTGGAAGAAGTTAATTCTCAGGTCATCAAGGATCGAATGAATGATGAATTATATCATAAGGAGAAGAATTTACTCAAGGAATATGAAGAGGTACTGGCAAGAGAAGAAATATTTTGGAAACAAAAATCAAGAGAAACTTGGTTAGAAGCAGGCGATAGAAATACTAAATTCTTTCACAATAGCACCAAACAAAGAAGAAACTTAAATAGGATTTCTTGTATCATTAATGATAAAGGCGATTCCATAGATGATCGCAAAGATATAGTGGAGGAATCAGTAAACTACTTTGAAAACATTCTAAATAATAGAGAATCATCGAATCTAGGATCTCAAACTGAACTTCTAAAAAATATCCCTAAGGTCATATCCAAACAACAAAACCAAATCTTAAATGGAAAATTCACTATGGAGGATATCTATCATGCTTTAATGCAAATGAATCCAGATAAGTCTCCAAGACTGGATGGATTCTCAGTGATTTTTTTCCAAAAATGTTGGCACTTTATTGGAGAAGAGGTTACGGATGCCCTAGAAGGGGTTAGGAACTCAGGTAGAATACTTAAAGAAGTAAACAACACCTTTATCACTCTTATTCCTAAAAAAGAGAAACCTTCAGGCCTTAATGAATTGAGACCAATAGCTCTATGTAATACACTGTATAAATTGCTTACCAAAACTTTAGCCCTTAGACTCCAAAAACTTCTCCCTCTAATCATTAGTGAAGAACAAATAGGTTTTTTCCCTGGAAGATCCATCTTTGATGGGGTAATCATAGCTCAAGAAGCAATTCATTCTATCCTCAAAAATAAGAATCCAAGTATGCTTATTAAACTAGACATAAAAATTGGAGATTTATATGTAAATGCATGGAAGCCTTTGGCTTTGCTAAAAGATGGATAAACCTTATTTTTGAATGCATTTCCACCCTTATGATCTCGGTTTTAGTGAATGGGACCCCGGAAGGTTTTTTCAGAGGCCTTAGACAAGGGGATCCCATCTCCCCATTTCTATTCATAATCATGGCAGAAGCTCTAGGTAGGGCAATTTCAAAGGAAAAGGAATGTGGGGCAATTGAAGGAATTTCCATTACCAGTGACCTGGACCCTACTACCCACCAGCATTTTGTCGATGACACTCTTCTATATGGAGTTGGTAATAGAAGGGAGGCAGAGGCTTTTAAGAAGGTTCTGAAAATGTATTCTTTAGCTTCAGGACAAGAAATTAATTCGAACAAATCAGACATTTTCTTCTTTAACACAGATTTATCAACTGAAAGAGATATATGTAAGATCCTTAATTTTAATCAAGGTAAACTTCCATGTAAATATCTAGGTCTCCCCTTAGTCAAAGACAATAGAGCCACGAACATATGGGATCCCATCATAGATAAGATTAAAAACAAAATGAGCTCGTGGAAAGGAAGATAGTTGTCCTCTGCTGGTAGAACCACCTTAGTAAGGTCAGTTTTGGCGGCCATGCTAACCTATCAACTATCTGTCATGCACCTTCCTTCTAACAAAAAATCAGAAATTACAAAGCACCTTAGAACATTTTTTTGGCAGGGGAGCAATGAGAATAAGAAAATCCCCTTAATCTCTTGGGATAACATTTGCAAACCAAAAGAGGAAGGTGGGGTGGGTCTTAAAAACTTAGGGGACCAAGGAAGAGCCCTTGGCACCAAACTATTATGGAGACTCTTCAGAAATCTGGAAGCTAAATGGGCTAAGATTCTCATCCACAAATACTTGAAGGACCATTCCCCCATTAACATCTTTAGAGAATCTAATCCTCCTAAAGGATCAAGAATATGGGACTTTATGATGAAGTGTAGACATATTATTATGGAAAAATTAACACAGTGTCTGGGGTCTAGGGAAGAAATTTTGTTTTGGGATGATTCTTGGGGAGGTTATGAAATTATATCCAAAAAGTTGAATAACCCTTCTCTAACCAAGCTATTAAAGGAGAAGAATGGCATTTTTCTCAAAGACTATACAACTTTCAATGGGGATAGGTGGGTCTAGAAATCCTTAAAGAATCTTGGGATTTCATCTTCGGAAGAAACAACAATCATGAACATTCTAGAAAATAGAAAGATTTCTTTAAACAACTTGAAAGACACACTTGTTTGGGATGGATCAAAATCCAGAGAATAGAATACTAAGGATGGGTATAAGCTCATTGTCCAGAATCACAAGAGACCCAAAACTACTTTACCTATCCACCTTTGTTGGGGCAAGGAATGTTCTCTAAAAGCTGGATTTTTCTTATGGCTAGCTATGAACTATAGACTTTTAACTGTAGATAGATTTAAGAAACTAGGTTTCCAGGGCCCCAACCAATGTCCTCTTTGTGAAGAAAGCGAAGAAGATATTGACCATCTCTTTGTTAATTGTCCTTTAACAATTAAGTGTTGGGATTGGTTGATAGGTAACTTGGGCTGGTCTTCAACCTTTCCTCATTCCCTTAGCGCAATGATGCAAGCCTGGCCAATCATTAAACAAAAGAGTATTTATGCCAACCTATGGACTATCTCGCCTTCTTCTTTAATATGGGAAATTTGGAAGGAACAGAATAGAAGAATTTTCAAGGATGAAAAACTGGAATGGAAACAACTATGCAATAAAATAGAAGCTGCAATAATAGAAAATATGAATTATAGGACAGCCAAAAACCTTAAAAGTAATCTCAAAATGAGTCATTGGGATGGTAAAATGAGGGGAAAATGGGTAGGCCTAGCCCTCCCTCCTTTTATAGGTTCGAATTCACAAAACAAGTCATCAAAGAGAATTGAATGCACATGGAAAGCTCCAAAGGATGGCTGGTACAAACTAAACTTTAACGGGGCATCCAGGGGCAACCCGGGGAAGGCAGGCATTGGATGCTGCATACATGATCAAGATGGAAAAGAATTAGTAGTAATTGTCATGCCTATTGGAATAGAAACTAACAATTGGGTAGAATTGTATGCTTTGGTCAAAGGCCTACAAAAAAGTGTCTCCCTGGGATTAAAACAATTATAAATAGAAGGAGATTCAATAATTATCATCAATGCACTAAGGAAAGGTGAGACTCCTAATTAGAAATTCAACTCCCTTCTCTCTCAAGCAGTGAATCTATGTGGAACCTTTCAAGAAGTCTCAATTAATCATATCTATCGGGAAGGGAATAAGAGAGCGGACGGATTAGCTAATTTAGGAGCAGATGGGATTACTATGTCATAACTAAAACTTCCATTCTTAGATTAGAATACATTCTTAATCTAGAAAACATAGTTAGTATTTTAAGTGAAAGAAATCAATGCTCCTCAAACAGGGGCCAAACCTTTTAAAAATTAAACTTTTAACCCTCTAGTAGAAACATATCCCCTATTAACTCACATTTATCCCTTTAGAACTTAATTTATGCCGGCCTTAGTAGAGAGAGTTTTTTATAAAATAATATCATTTCATTTCGAGCAATTAAGAGAATTTACCCACGTACAAAGGTACTCTATCATAAGTAGCCATCTCAGGTAAAGATTCCCTTGTAGCAATTATAAATTATTAGGCTATCGTCACCTTTCTGAGCTCTTAGAACCAAGCACTATCACCTAAATAAGATTAATCTCCGCAACAACTATCTCTATGAGGCAAAGTAAACATTAAATGATGATCTATAATGGATCATAAATTCACATACTCCCGGACTTCACCTCACAATTAAGCTGAACTTACCAAGAGCCTTTTTTGGCTCTTTTTAGCTTTAAGAAGGAATTGAAGTGTTTTTTCTCCAACTACATGCCGATATAGGGATTGCTCTACTCTGAGTCTTTAGAGCAACAATGGAGTCCAGGATAATCACCTTCCATACAAAGAAGAACTGTCAAATGGCCTTTCAAGGGGCGGTAAAGCCAGAGAGATGGAACATAATCTTGAAGCCTTTATCAAACACATTGTGTAGGGCTCTAATTAAAGGGCTTGGTGAAGAACATTTTGACAATGATTTTATAGCTTGGGTAAATGGGAATGTGATTGGTTTGTTCATAGCTTTAGCAACCTTCAATGGAACTGCTAAAGAAAGAGTCATTAGGGCGGCAAGAAAAATCTTTGAGGAAGGATTCTTACTGGGCTTGGAGAAAGCGGTTCACGACATTGACAAAAATCTCACCATTCCCTTCCCAGAATTATATATGAAAATGGATATGGAGGCCCTTCCTTCCATCCCTAACTTCTAGAGGCTTCCAATTCTTTTCCTTAAAGACAAAGCTAAGTTTGATAGAGTATGACCCTCAATGAGGAAGAATCTAGACTTTTTCATTGCCACGGTAGTTTAGGAAGAAGTAGACCTAGATGAAATCCTGGATTATTGGCGGGCGGAAGGATTTGAGGTCCTAGAGGAAATTGAAGTGGAATCGCCTAGCAACATCAAGATCATAGCTCCACTAGTTAAAAGATCATCAAGGGATTACAAGGAAAAACAGGAGGAAATTATCATCGTATAGAAGAAGGATGCTTCCTGGTGTTGCAATATCATTCGTAAAGACTAGTAGGATAGTAAGATATAAGTATATAGAAGTTAGTATTTCTTTTTGAACTTTCGAACACAGGTCCTTTTTAAGCATGTTATTATGGTATTCGGGCATAATACTGGTTTAAAGAAAGGAAGACAATATCAGGGATGGATGGTGTAGGAGCACCTAGGCTAGCCTCCATGGTTAGTGAGTTTTTGTCTTGTACTTGACTCTAGCCAAGTCAAGAAGTTAGAATAGGTTGTTTGAGGACTTTAGTAGGTCTCTTGCTATGTTGGCTAGGTGAGTTAGTCATTAGGACTAAGGTCACAATAATAGCCTTTGTTAGTTGTTTATTTAATTTCTTAAGTTAGAAGCTTAGCTTAGGTGAGAGTCTTAAATGTGTTCTAACACATCTTGTTGTTATAAAGATGCCATAAGGTTATAAATGGCTTTGGATCCTCGAGACATAGGAGGTTAGAAGTCCAAGAATATAGGAACATGGCATATGTGGAAGTTGCCAAATGTTCAAAAGAAGTTGTCTTCAATTTTGCAATTATTGCAAAAGATTGCATGCCATTCGGGTATCTTTGGATTCCCTAAGTTATAGGAGGTTATGCTCGGCCAACATGCCCTAGAAAGAAGTAAATGGCATCTAATATTATTCAAGACTCGAACACCAAGTTTCATTATGCATTGTAAGAGTTTTAGACAAAGAAAAGAGAGCTTTGCAAGCATTTTTTAATGGAGATTTTCTGGTGTTTGTGTTGGTCTAGTTGTACTTAATGGATTGAAAAGATAAATCTAATGCTTTTTTAGGGTTCTATTAACTGTTAGGATACTTTTTCATTTGAAGAGAAAGTCATTTTGAGTTAATCTAAGTGTTGGTTTTTGGTATTCTAGTTCAGGGAATCCATTTTTAGCTTGTTTTGAGTAGTTTAGAGAGGCATGGCTCCTCCATGAAATCTAACTGTGGATAATCATTCATGTTAGATGGAAATGGAAGAGGAGTCATTTTTGTATATATTTTTAGGAGCTAGGAGTCTTGAAAGCATGAGGAACTATTTGATATGCTAGGCCCTAGGCGAGTTTGTGAAGCCCGGTTAGAGGTCTAGAGGTGAAAGAAGTGAAGAAACATTGCATGGTTGTATGGATCCATACTGCTCTAGGAATTTTTCATGAAGGTAAACATCATATCTATCCATTTTGTGAAGATATAATTCATACCAATCATTTTGGATTTGGTTTGAACAAGTTTGCTATCAAAATCACAGTTCAGTCCTAGAAATTAGGCCTATTAGGCCTCTTGTCCTAGTTTATAGGAACCCCCTGTATGGTCACTATCAAACCCAAAAACTTTGTGAACCTTTTAAAACTTCCAAAAGGGTATCCAAATCAGGTCTTAGTTTTTAAAGTTGTTTGGAAAATTTTTTCAAGAAACAACAAAAGGTGACTGGTAAGGGCTACTAGAATAGACCTATTTTTAAGGTCAATTCATGATGAATTGATGAATATGATAAGAAGATGATTCAAGGTCCTACCAAAATGGATCAAATGGGAAATAAAAATAATTTTTTCATGATGGAGAAGACCCATGCAATTTTGGAGCATGTTTATGGAGTTTTGGCACTTAGAGCCTTCTAAGTGAGTGTGGAGAAATTAATCAAAACTAAGGTGTTGATCATTAAAGGTGAAGTTTTTAGAGATAGAGTCTTATAGAAAAGTTTGAATAGGTCTTAGTTAATGATCTAAGCCTATTGGAAGATCCTATAGAGGAATAGGATACTAGGAGGCAAGAGAAGTCTCTTGGAGGGTGTGAAAGCTAGCCTTGAAGTTTATCATACATCAATGGACATTTTATGTTTTATATTTCAGGTCTTTAATCGAAATCTAGCATAATAACTATTATATTCCTGCAGGTCGTTCCCCAGATCTTTAGTTTTCTAGTATTTATTTATGCATTTACAAGCCGAATAAGATTTCCTAACCCTCTGTTTACGAAATAGTAATTGGCTTCAAAGTAGCGATCCTATAAACCATTTGATTGATTCCTTACTTTAGAAACTAATTATAATCTAAGCTAACCCTTTACGTATTAAATCTTTGAGGTATGCCAAAGAATCCTTTTTATTTTCATGTATCAAGTATATGGTTGAATAATTGGGCTTCTTTAATTTCTGATATAGGTTAGGCAAGGAACAAAAGGATTATAAATTTTTTTCAGAACTATAAATGTGTCACAGATATTTTTATAAAATTGGCACATATCTTTTAGGATTAACAATATTCATTATACAAAATATATTCCAAAATATTTATAGATGTTCTTTTTAGGCTTTTAGGGTCTAAGTCAGGTTAAATCGGTTAAACTTCTGAAATTTGGACTACCCTTTTAGCCCAGTATTTAGGAAAAATCATCTTTAGGAAATTAAAAAAAATTAATGAAGGTTTTTTTGACGCTAGACCACCAATGTTTCATCTTCACATTCGGCAAACATAAACATAGTCAAGAAATGGGGTATATAGAGATGGGGCTCTCCCATTTACCTCAACATCTCCTTAAGTAAATGGTGACGCCAATAAACTTGAGGTGCTCAGATAAGCAAAAAGCCTTTGAAGGGACAATTTTGCTTAAAAGAATCAAGAAAATTTTACTGATTAAATACAATATCATTGTTAGAGCAGTTTCAATAATCCTAAGTGAGGAATTCTTAGGAAACACTATCAGGCATAGGGTCAACTCTGATATCTTGGCTATGTTTATAGTCTCAGCACTACAGGTGGACCCTGATGTGAAAGCTATTGGTAATCTCTGTAGAAGAGTATTCAAGAAAAAGTATCTAGTAGATTTAAACAAAGTACTCAAGAGTATACGAACAAATTTATCCATTCCCTAACCTAAAGATTATAATAAAAGGATTGTCAACTAAAGCTATGTTTCTACATTTCTGATTCTAGAGATGGAAGATTGGGATTGATATTTAGAAGAAACCCCATCTATAAGAAGGAACTTGGATTTCCTTTTGTATTTTACCCATTTTAGGTCCCCCCCAAACGGTTACTGGATGACTAAATATATCACGGATGATGACATTAGATTGAAGCTGGTGAAGGAGGACAAAGCATCGACGATGTCATTAGAATCCTCTAACGAATCCTAAATAAGTCATCCTACCATAGAAGACTATTATATTGCTTTATGTCAGGATATATATCCTTTGTTTTTAACCCTTCGGAATCAAGTTGATTTGCTAACTTCATACCCCTTTTTTTGGTTATGTAATAAAGATTTAGGCTGGACTTTAATGCTGATATCAGTTATTGTAACCATAAAATTTCTGGAAGATATTTTCTAAATATAAGATGAAACATGGATTCAAGTAGGGAGTGTAGTAGATTTATTTGATGAAAATGGGCACAAAGAATAGAACTAGGTTGCATATAATAATCTAGTGTACTTTTTTGTCTAAACTTAACTTGTCTCTTAAACCAAATGGCTCTTCTTGTCTATGTTAGAGCAGATAGTTGTAACTTATTGCTTTCTCTAGATCACAATCAAATGCTAGTTTTATGAATCTATAAACAATAAAATGCTTTCTACCGATGAAATGGTCATTATGGTAGTATTGATATGGTATTTACAAAGGTAGTATTAATTCTTTGTTTAATCATTATATGCCCTTTGAAGGAACAAATATTATGAAATTTTTACTTTCCTTTAGTTATGCTTTAAGAATCTTCTGATTAGTTCAGACCGCTCTGATTCTCCCATCAAGGGGATCACCATTTAAAAGTTCTTATCCATTTTGAGTTAGTGATATGACTTTAGATCAGCCACATTTACTTACAAAGAATCTTTAGAACAAGACAGCAACTGAGATGGTCAGAATTCTTAGGAATCTGAAAACACCTGTAGCCTTTTAAGAGAGTTAGGTTCTATCTAAAAGATTCTTGGCAGTTGAAGTTGGTAGGATAGGCCTCAGGATTTTTATGCCCAATGGCTTAATACTAATTATTTTGGTCTCTCAAGGTGTCAGCTACCTAGTATAAGAGTATCTAATTTCACTAGTAGCCTCCAGTTAAGTTTGGTTGCTCCCTTGATGGCCGGCTCCAGATATTATTTCCTTGATAGTCGGTTATCTTGAAGTCGAAACTGGTATATACTTCAACTTCAGGTAAGTGATTATCAAGTGAAGCCTATTTTCTTCATAGAATTATCTTGTAAATTCTTCAGGGTTGGTTTAGTTTCTGGATTGCTTCCTTCTCTATCCTTGATCTCCTAACAATAAGTTTTTTCCTGTTGAGTTCAATGTCAGATAGATTCTTCTTAGTAATTAGACTTGTTATGGGCCCTTTAAACCTCAGGGCAGTTTTGGTAGCCTTGATTTATTCATTATACTCCTCTTAGATAGATGTTCCAGCAAATGGTTATAGGGTAGATAGATTTGTCTACCAAGATAATCACTAATTTTGAGGTTAGTATATATGGTTATATATTGGCTTCAGATTAGGGCTTATCTTGGTGCTCTCATGTTTGGAGACTGTATGATGGCTTCGATCTTGGTATGGTTATCTCTTCTCTGGCCCTCCCTCCTTTTTATGTTATTTTGATTAATATCATAAGTATTGTAATGCAAAATTTAAGAGGTGACTCCAATTTTTATCCTGAGAACTCTTTATGTCCTAGATGGGCCTGCCTGGTAGATCTGTAAGTTGGTTTAGTTATTATTTTTTGCAGAACCCTGCTCTTGGTTTTATATAGATGGGTTGAAATATTTTTTGAGATAGATTTTTTCAACAATGGTTGATAGCTCAGTTGAGATGGATATTTTTTCTTTTAGAAATAGTTTCCCTTTCCTTTACTTTCATAACATACTTCCTTCAGAGATGTAACAAAATTATTATTTTCTTAAAAGTAACATTGCAGTACGAAAGCTCTGCTCTTAGGTATTATATAGGCAACAATTACACATGGGTTGAGCTGAATATTTTTCCAAGATGGTTTCTTTCTCCCTTTCCTTTACTTTCATAACATACTTCTAACAAAGATCTAATGGAATTAATGATACACTAACAATGATCTTAGTCAAAGTATAGCTGTGACAGGAATAAGGAATCAATAAGTATCTGAAGGAGCTTCCTTCACAAAGAATGGAGTCTGGAATTCATTAGGAACAACATAATATCAAAGCACTAAACCAGAAGGAAGGCAATCCAACCCTGCTAAATGGGCGAGGCACTCTTCAGAGTGAGACTTACTTTAGATAAAATATAGCTAAGCTAAATATGAAATTTGTAATCTCTTTTCAAAAATGTTATGGAAGGGGATGCCCTCCTAAAATTACTATGTATCAGAATCCGGACTAGGGTCTCAGGCAAGACTGGAGGGTTTCTCAAACCCGCTCTTCCCTACCAACGCCTGCACTGAGTGGGGCTTTTGTATATCTGTTTAGCTGATTAATAAAACTTTTGGCCTCGGCCTTTTACCAAAAAACAAAAACAATTTTTTTTTTTTTTGTAGATAATGTGATCCAAAATGGACATAAAAAACAATGCATACTTGTATAGTACAAATGAGGAATCAAGGGAAAGTTAATTCCAATAGTCCTAGGGTACATTAGAATAAGAAACCTCCTCAAGAAAAATATGATTGATAGCTCCTTGAAGGAAGAGATGCCAATACAATATCTATCATCTCAGGGTTTTGGTTCCTTTTGCTACTCGGAATGAAGGAAGAGAGATAAAGATACTATGAAATCTGTCTCATTATGAATTTGTTGAAGCTATAAATGAGATAAAGATGTAGATAGAAGAGGATTTATGTGCAACTAGTGTACAAGGTGTGGGAAATATAGAGATGGGATAAATAGGTAAATTCACACCTCCCTTTTCACCATAGCACATTTAGGAAGGAAGATCCCCCACTAGGCTGAAGAGGAGACTCAAATGTTGAATGGGACAATTATCCTTCTCTAACTATGTAATAATGAAAATTGAAATGATGGGAAAATATAATGTAAATGATAAATTAGACAAGTCACTAAAAACCTAGAAATAATAGATTGATGCGGACTGATAGAAAGTTGAAATGTACATAAACAAAAACTAGAATGCAAATCTGACATATGCTTGAAATCAGGGAACATAATGTAGGGGATAGAATGGTTTTGGTGATCTATACCTGGGTGCAGAGTGAGTTTTTTTATTTTGTACCTAGTGTTTGTTTACTGAACTTTTTAGGGATCTTCCAATTTCTAGACTTTCTGTATTTTGTCCGATAACTCCATAACCTAGTCTTGCACATAGAAAATTGGGGAAAAAATTGTCTAAAAGGGTTTTCTTGGTCAAATCCCTTGTTTAGGAATCAACCTTAAAAATGAAATGAAATTTCATAAAGAAAATTATGTAAAAAGGTAAATGTTTGATTCACCTTGCATAAACCATCATGGATGGATGTAGAAATTGTTCATACCCATGAAGATGCTTGAATATACTTGAAAGCAAGGAGAAGACCTTGGAATGTAATGTAGACTCAAGGATGCCCTCATAAATGTGTAGATCCATGAATGCCACTCCTAAATATTGAATGTAGATATGCTTGATAATCACTTACAATGAAGGAGAGAGAATGTGAATGGAAGGAAGGATCTTCTTGCTTGATTGATAATGTTTGTACTTGGCATGGGAGATAAACTTGCTTTAATTGGAGAAAATTGTCTTTGACTTGAATGATCTTGAATAATTGGAGACTTGGAGAAACCCAATCTTGGATGCTTTCCTTCAAATCTTGAATCCAACTTCTCTTGATTTCTTGAAAACTTGATAGTAAATGCTTGCACTCGATAATGGATCATGAAAGTATCATAATAGTTGTCAAAATGAGGAGAGATATGGGGTTTTATACTCAATTCATCATTTCAAGATTCAAAAATAATTTAGGCCAACCACAAGATCAAATTTCCCTTTAGCACCCCGACATAGGGCCCTGGGCCAAAACCATAGGGGACATATCAAGTTTGGCAATCTATCCTAGATACATATTGAATTTGGCAATTTGTAGCCTATGAAATGGGCTCAAATTTGAATAGGATGTTGGGATTGGTGAAAAGAAGTGGGGGGAAGAATAACAGGTTTCCATGATCAAGCATAATGGGCATTCAGACCTCAAAATAACCAAAATGGGGTATAATAGGTCCTAATAGAGCATCTAGTTACGAGTGCTAACTTTTTGGGATGGTACATTTAGCCCCCACTTTAGCAGGAGTATGAGAAAAACTCATGCTCACAGTAAAAAAGATCAATGCATATGAACAGTCTTATCAAAGGCAAGGAGACAAAGAAACGCCAATCCCCCAAGTGACTTAAGTCCTTATCAAATCCAAAACCAAGATAAAGAGGCATCCCTAGAGAGAGAGAGAGAGGGGGGGGGCATGACCACTAGCTTAGTAAGGTATTGCCTTACTATGGATCACACAAAGAGAAAGCACTACAAAAGATGGCATTGAAAGTATAGCAAGTTGTGTTATGCTAGTCAACCCATCAAAGAGGATTAGTCCTTATGGAAAGCATTGTCTTCATTAAGGGATCCAAAAGGGGTGATCAAACCTAAGGAAAACATTGTCTCCAAAGGGATAAAAGATGGGAAGATCAGTCCTTAAAGAAAGCATTATCTATGTTAAGGGATCTAGAAAAGGAGGATCACTCCTTAAGGAAATAATTGTATCCATTAAGGTCCAATGAAAAGATGAACATAAGGAAAGCATTGTTTCCTTAGCCATTTACAAAAGAGATTGCATTGACTCATTGTGTACATATGTGTGAAAACTTTGAAATAAGGAGCAGAGTGTATGCCCCCATGTTAAAGCGATTGCAAATGCCATAACGAGAGCAATGGCTTTAATGGAGCATACATGCACCCACAAGAAACTTTTCCACTATGTGATGCCCCCAAGAAAGGGCATACCAAAGGAAATTAAACACATGACAAAATAAACAGGAAGGGATCTATTATCTTAAGGATCAACTTGATCACAATGATGATATTGTCATCAACCACTAGAGGTAGTAAAGCTGGAATAAGAGCATGTAAGAGTCACAAAGAAGATTCTTTCTAGGCTGACATCATAGAGACCAAAAAGAATAGGTAGCTACATTTTGCATCATCCCCAATCAAACAACACAAAGGAACATTTACAAATAGTGGCAAGTGCACAACATAACATGTGACAACATATAGAAAAAATGAGATACAAATAGAGTAATTTCATGATAAATTGATTCTTTTATCACCTTGCACTAATGGAGCAACAAGCAAACAACTCATCACAAGGGAAGCACATTACAACAAGAAAACACAAAGAATCCATTGCACAAGAGGAGCTAATCTAGTATATTGCTTTCCCCCCTCCCCCATCATGGTCTGTAGTGTTTAAGGAAGATGGGAAACACACCAAAGGAGCAACATCCACATGGTAGATGGAACAATAGCCAGTTCCAAACAAGGACCATGTTGTGAAGATGGGTCGCTTTGTTCATCACCAAGACTAAGAGATAATTGGTGTGCAAACATAGATGGTAAATCATGATTAACATCAATAAGCTCATACATATCATCAATATCACTAGCATGAATATCATCATTAGTTGCATTAGGAACATCAAAAACATCATCATCAAGAGTATCTTCTTCATCCAAATTTATTGTAATAAAATCCAAGACACTAAAAGGAATTATCGTGTTTGTTCACTTTCATCTTTTTCAAATTAACTTCCTCATTTGGGTTATGCATACTTTGATCAAATGGAATCAAAACATCAATAGGTGTTTAAGGAGAAGAGAGGTTTTGGGAAGCGCATTCATAGAATCTAGCATGACATTTATGACAGTGATCACGAGCACAACGGTTACGCTTGGTTTTACTAGAGATTTGGTTTGGTTTAGGATTAATCAACATTGAGCCCTTTTCTTCTTTAGGAGGAAGAACATAAGAAACCTCACTAGGTTGAGAGATAGTTACTTGCATTTTGTTTATCAAAAAACTTCTTCCACTTAAAGCATCAACTACTCAATTTGACTTGCCACTGGACTATGTTTAAGAAAAATGAATAACTTTGAATAAACTCAACCCATTTAATATGCCTTTGTTTTAACTTACCTTGAATGTCGATAAATTACAATGCATGATGGTCAGTATAGAGAACAAACTCCTTGGGTAGAAAATAGTATCTCCATTTGTGGGGTGCTTGCATAATATCATAGATTTCTTGATCGTATACTAAATACTTCCTCTTAGCTTCATTTAGATTCTCACTAAAGTAAGATATAGTTCTACTCTCTTGACTTTAAATTCCTCATATGGCCATCCTAATTGCATTATAATAAACTAGGAAAACTTTGTTGAAATTTAGTAAAGCTAGTATGGGTTGTTTAGTCACTTTCTCCTTCAAAATGTTAAAGCTTGTATTTGCTGTAGTTGTCCAATTGAACTCTCTTCTTTTATTTCTCCCTTTATTGTATTAGTGATAGGTTTTAGACTAATCACTAGCATCTCTCTTTGGATTTGGGACATGGACTAACAACCTCTTATGGATCCATTTATCTCTGACGTTTGTATCAGGTGTTAATAGGTTGATCTTTTGGTGAAACAAAAACATGTTCCAACAATTTATATCATATCTGGGTTATTGGTTTGAATTCCCCAAGGTGACACTGAGGGGGGGATTGTTGGACTAATCACCAGTGTCTCCCTTCATATTTGATACATGGACTAACCACCTCTTATTGATACATTTATATGTAGCATGTGTATCGAGTGTTAACAGGTTGAACTTTTGGCACAAAGGAAAACTTGTTCCAGCATTGGGAGCACAAATGCTACTAAAATCTCTGATAAACCTCATGTAGAATCTTTCCAAACCATGAGAAATCCTTGATTCAAACACACTTCCAGGTGCACATATGACATTCTCCATTCTTCTTGGGTTCCAAAACTATTGGTATTACACATGGGCTTAAGATTTCTCTTATCAAACCTTTATTTAACAATCCTTGCAGTTGCTTGGCTACCTCTCCATTCTCCTTGGGACTCATTATATATGATTCCCTATTTTGAAAACTTTCTCTTGATATTAAATCCATACAATCGATCACACTTCTCACATATGGTAACCCATGTAGAAGATCCTTCATCAAAATGTTATACTATTCTTGCAATACTTCCTTCATTTCTATGGGTATTTCTTGCTCTTTTTTTGCTTCCTGGTTTTCCTTTGGACTAAAAATTATAGCATAATACATCTCCTCCCTTTTTATTTCTTTCAGAAACTATTTTCCAAGTTTTACACATACTAGTGTATTGTTTCCCTCTTCTTCCTATATCTCTTTTACTGGTGTGATAACATTTTTCTTTGTCTTTGATTATTGTGCAAGTTTTTTTATTCACCGACATGTATTACCTTTTGGCCATACTACCATGACCTTCCAAAAAGAATATGGGAATCATTCATAGGCATAACATTCCACATGATTTCATCCTTATAATTGCCAATATGAAAACTTACTCAACATTGTTCACTTACCAACAACTAATGGCACTTTTGAAACCAAGTAACCTTGTAGGGGTTTGGATGTTTTTTTCTTCTCTAGATTTAACTTTTCAACCATTTCTTGTGACATTAAGTTATTTTGCTACCATTGTCCATAATCATGGTGCAACACTTCATTTTTTACTTACAGATAGTCTTGAACAAACTACTATTGATAAACTACAATTGATTGAATATCTTGAAGGAAAGTTTGACAATGGAATGGATAATTGAAAGACAGTTGTGTGTGAATGTTTTACACCTTCATGAAATTAGGAGATTCAACTACAATTCTATGAAAATACAATACAAATTTAATCTAAGAATTGAAATTAACATCCATGACATCTCATGGTTCTCTATCCAATCTTGGTAAGTAGAGCTCTCAACCTATTCTCTACTAGTGACAATCCTAGAATGAGAAAATGATAGTACAATGCTTAATCTAGCTCTCAATCTCTCAAAATGATACAAAGATTCAATTCAAGTACTCATGATATGCTCTCAATTTCTCTCAATATTGCTCAAAATATGACTCAATTGCTATGAAATTGCCTATAATGATGATGCTTTTTCTCTTGAATTCTCTAGTATCTTTATGCTCTCAATTTGACTCTTTTTTATAGTAAAATCCCAAGGGTAGGGGGTAGAGTTATTTAATCATGATTTAGCCTTGGTTGAGTCAAAAATTTTGAAATATTTTTAAATGGGGGGACAATTTAAATGTTTGTCTCAAAGGTTTGGACAAAAAGACAAATTTGAGTGGTTGAGATTCAAAGTTGAAATGTGTGATTGAGATTCAACTATTTTGGAGAGATCCATGTGCTTTTGTTCTCAATTCTCATTGGTTGCTCGGATGTTGTTGAAAGATATTAGGATTAATTAAATTCCATTAATTAATTAAATTAGCCATGTAAGGGAATAGGTTCAATTTGATTTTTGATTTAAAACTATACAATTAATTGATTAAAATCAATTATATAGTGCTTTTGATCCCTTTAAGCTTGTATTTAATTATTTAATGTCATCATTTGATTTTTCCTTTGATTTTAATGATTTTGCCCAATTTTGATTAATAAATGTCCATTTAAAAATTGATTTGATCCATTTTGATGAGAATTAGAGCATTTGGTTAAGATTTTGCAATTTGAATGATTTTAAGACACTTGCCTAGTTTTTGATGTCTACAAATGCCCCTCTTTGAATTGATGTGCGTAGCACATTGATTCAAAGAAACTTTTATGTCCTGATCACTGATTCTAATTCTTTGATTGATACAAAACTTGATTTGAAACCTGATTTGAAAAATGATGCCACATTCCCCACTGATAATAGTTCAAATTTTTAATGCCCCAGATTCAATGATATTTGATGCCAAATTGATACTCTGATGATGCTCCCTTAGAAATGAAAACAGATTGATCGCTTGATAGAAAAATAATGAAATTGATTGATAGTAGATCCAATATGTTTTCATTTCTGAAAAACATTGATGATATTAAGATTTCAACAAATGCCTCGGTTTGATTGATTGTTGATATAGATTGCTAGGTCAAAAATTGCCTCAAAATTAGGTCAAATTAGCATAAATAGGTTGAAAAACTCAAATTTACTATTCATTTGCACTTTTGACTATTGAGATTTTGCTCTGATCCTGAGATAGCTGATCACGATGGTTGTACCTTTGGATTACGGACCTCTGGTAAGTGATTCTAACCTTCCTAGTGCATTTATTACAACTTTTTAAGCATTTATTGCATGATTTTCTTGATTTTTAGATGTAATTTTGCCAAATGCCACCTAGGATAGTTTAAATGATGTCTAGGCTCATGAAGTACCGCATCTGTGTAGTGAAATGCTGCGTAAGATAGGTTAAAACTTGCATGTGATGAAGTTGATATTGCCTATAACTAGGGCTTTTTAATCAAACTATGTATAAAACACCGC
Source organism: Chamaecyparis obtusa (assembly GCA_027943335.1). NCBI lineage: Eukaryota > Viridiplantae > Streptophyta > Pinopsida > Cupressales > Cupressaceae > Chamaecyparis > Chamaecyparis obtusa. The sequence continues at coordinate 111,369 of BSBK01002198.1, read as the reverse complement.
GTGAAAAATCCCTATGTTTTAAATGACGCTTGGGCATGATGAATTGTCGCTTAGGGTCATAAAATGCCACTTAATAGATGAAATACCGCCTTTGCTTGATAAAATGTCGCGTGTGAAAAGTTATTCACCGCTTAAGATAAACTGTCACCTCCGCATAGGCAAATAACGCCTATAGGAATTTTGATAAATTACTCAAACTTGATTTTTCTAATAAAATTTTTGATAACTCTGAATGATTGATTTGATTGTCCAAGATAGATAGGTTTGTTGTAGTTAAGCAAAACAAGTGATTAGGATATCAGGATAATGGTACCAATGAATGTGTGATTTGTCAATCTGATCTAATAGAAAAACTTTGATAGTAGACCACTGATAGTAGATAACTGATAATTCACTCTCAAGACATAGAGACACAAACAAGATGGTGATAGTTTGATTGATTGAAATTTTGATTGATTGACTTAAAATAATCCACTGATATAGAATACTAATATGATTCACTTGATTTTCCAAACAAACACATTTCCGTAAGTTATACATACAGACCATTGCTTCTTGGATTTTAGACCTAGGTCAAGAGTTGACCCAGCCAGAGTTTCATGTTATTGAGATGTGTGGGTTGAGTTTCCTTCTAGACATCCCATGGTTTTAGCTGAACCACGGTCTATTGACAGTTGTGGCAGAGTGTTGGCACTTTGACCACAATATCTTCCATTTACCACTTGGGGAGATGACTATCACTCCCAAGGATGTGTACAGATTGCTTCGCATTCTGACCCAGGGTGAGATGGTCTATTATGATTCAGTATATGATGGCACTATCTGCAGATGGGTATTTGAGGATAATACCATTGGTGATGATACCATTACATGGGTATAATTTTCTTCATTTCCCACATTGCCAACGGTGTTAGGTGCATTGATAGGTGGTTTACTACTTCCTAACAGGCGAGGTCGAGGCTTCTTTTTTGGATGGGGCCACATTCTAGAGGATATGCTTGCATATCCTCAGCATTTTGATTGGGGTTCTTGCATTCTTGCACAACTATATCATGATTTGCACAAGGTGGTCTATAGATTGAGTGCATCCTTATCAGCAGGCGCAATGATATTATAGTTATGGGTATGGGAGCATCTTCCCATCACTAGGCCATTGTCAGATCGTATCCATTGTTGTGGCTTTCCTTATGCATTTTTATATAGTGGCATGGTTGTCCAGCATCATCTAGGAAAACTTGAGTTTTGGCATTGCATGATCAACGATATAATTCAGGTCGCATGGAGACCATATCTGGGCTGCGAGGGTTGGCGGGACGATGATGATGAGCTCCCTTATATGTTTTCTCCTCAATGGATGATTGGTCGATCACCCCTTGTGATTGAGATATTTTGCTTTGGTCACATTTCTAGATAGTACAACAGGTATCAAGATATGCCACAGGGTATGGCTTTGTATGCTTGCGTCCAGGTAGAGCGATTGATGTGGGGGACATAGATTGATTTTCAGTTTGCTTGTGATTAGATTGCCAGGATGATATACATCAGATGGGATATATTAGAGCATGTAGTAGATGCTAGGATGTCTACAGAGTATAGAGAGTGGTGGTCTCAGAATAAATTTTTGAGATTTACAGATCCTGCAGAGCCAATCCCAGATAGAGATGAGCGATCAGATGATGACAACAGGGATGATGGCAGGGATGGTGGTGGGGATGATGGTGGCAGACCTAGATGACATCGAGCTCATAGAGGAAAGAGAGCTCCTTGAATCATTGCTAGAGGATGACTTGGGCCACGAGTACGATGTGGACATTTCAGGGATAGGGCTGTTAGACAGGTTCAGCCAGATTAGGGACCTGGGTTTGTTCATCCTAGAGCTGCATTAGTACAGGGACAACAGAGATAGAAAAGAGTCAGGTGACAGGTGCATATTGATTCTGCTAGATAGGTTCCTAGTGGACATGATCCTTTGGTATAGTTACATCAGGCTTCAGTAGCTCAGCATGGGTAGATTCCAACACAACAGGTGCCTCCACAGATACCTATGTCTCAAGATATGGGTCAAACATCTCAGGCTTCTCCTATTATTGATACTCTATCATAGGATGTGAGGACATTGCAGACATGTTTGTCAACAGTGGTTGGTCAGCTAGATCAAGTGGCCACTATGATGCAACAATTTATGACTATGATGGCTCAGAGGTTGAGTATTGCTAGCACTAGTCAGACTCCTACTTAGGATAGACCAGGTGACAGGGTTCCAGATGGATCAGGTGACCCGACAAGATCTTGATGTGTGATTATGGATCTGCTTTGATGATTTGTATCATGTGATATTTTATTGATTAGAACTTTAATGTACCACTTTGGTATTGACATTGTATCTTTGATATACTGATTTGATGGATCATTGATGTTATGAACATTTATATGATGATATACTTTCTTTGATTCTCTAGATGTGTTGATGTGAGATCATCTTTATATGCAGTTCTATATGATGTTTATGATGCATTTACTTTTGAGTATTTTATGGATGCAATGTATCTTATATATGATATAGATAGATGAATGCAAATGATAATGTGACTTTTGATATGCTTTTCTGATTTTCAATGTAGGGATGCAAATGTTTTATTATGGAAATATGGATATGATGCATGAATGCAACTATGTTTTTTATTTTGGATGTATGCAACTCTTAATGAGCTATCCTTAACTGAATGTATGCAAATGATGTATGAGTAATGAATCTTTTTTCTTTTGATTTTCTGATATAAGGATAATGAATAATGAATAATGTTATGAATGAATGCAAAAGATAATCTCACATGATTGAATTTGAATCAAGGATGAAGTGTTTGATTGAACCCCCTCTTTATTGATTGATTAAGATAATGACTGAACCCCTTTTCCCTTGTAAAAATAACTACAAACCAATGCACTTAATCTAATATGCAAATGCAATGCAATGCAACTAAATGTCACTAGCTTTTAGCAAAGAAATGCCATAGAGAAATATTTTCATCATTGAGCATTGTAGGACCGAAAATCAAGCACAACCATCACTAACCACATCATGATGATATGAATACCACTTTATATTGCTTTTTGTAACCTTTTAGGAAACTAGTACAACCCTCACTAGTTGAATGACCAACTGTGGGAGTATGAATACCAGTTTCAACGGATTCAATGTTGCAATTGGATTTTGGTATTAAGATATGGAATATCTAAATAACCAAGGTATCCATTTGCGTAAACAAACAAAGGTCAATCCTCCATCCTATATGAAAGTCCTCGATGGTTCTTTGATGACCATGTCGTTAGATGAATTCACATAAGTTGTTGGATCTCCATCAAGACAGTCACTCAGAAAGAAGAAAAATAATATCATGTCTCCATCATTGCCAATCTAATCGAAACATCATCAATTAGCTAAAAAGATAGATAAAAAGTCAATAAAGATTATCAAAAAGCTTCAAGTGTTTTGCAATGTTCAAGATTTTCAAATAGAATTTCCAAACATTCTGATCATTTAGGTGATGTCAATTTTTAATCCTGAATAATAAAGTCAATGAAGGTTCAAGGATCAAGTTGTAGGATCAAAATACTTGGTTGTGAAAAATGATATCCATCAAAGGTTCAATAAAACCTCTCTCTTCTGAAGCTCTGATAAGTCCCTTTGATATGTGACCTAAAGTAGCATTGATTGAATTCGTTTGTACCAAAAATCCAATCCTTTCCTGCCCCCAAGTGATAAATGTGATCATGTGACAAACTTAGGGCAATAGGCAATGCAACAATGCAGCTGAAAGGTTTTATTATGACTATGCACAAATGATAGATGCAATGAAGATTTACAAGTGAGATGATGGAAATGCAATATGTACACATGCAACTAGGAAAGACTTAGGGGAACAAAAGGCGCTTGATTGCAGAGTTTTCACCTTTTGGATTTATTGCTCGTTTTCTCTTTTTTTTTTCTTTTTTTTTTTGCTACCATGGCGCCTATTGCTAGGTTTTCACCAAGGCACTTTTTTCATCCTTTTTCACTTTTTTTTCTTTTTTCAAATTTTCAATGTTTTTGGATTTTGAACTTTTCTCAATGTTTTTGGTCTTTTTTATTTTCTCATGTACAAAAGTGATGCTTGAGTCATCGGATACACACTCGTCTGATACTCTTTCTTCTAATACTCTCGCATCTGATTAGGTATGAAACCTCTTTAAATGGATGCTATTAATGGGCTCTTGTAATTCTTCCCCATCACAATTGGCTAATTTGTAAGTCCCCGTTCCAAATGAAGAAACAATGACAAAAGGACCAAGCCAATTTGCTTCCCATTTACCCTTCTTTTCCCTTTCTGCCAGATTTTTAGGGTTCTCCCTTAGCACTAAGTCACACACTTGAAAGACTCTTGGTTTAATGTGCTTGTTGTAGTTTCTTGAAATCTTGTTTTGGTATACCTTCAAATGTTCATAGGCTTGAGCTTGATGTTCTTCTAACAATTCCAATTGTTGAAGTCGGGCAATCCTATAATCCTCATCCATTACTAATCTTTGCAATGATACTCTTAAGGATGAGATTTCAACCTCCAAAAGTAGAACAACTTCGGCTCCATAAACCAATGAATATGGTGTAGCTCCTGTAGGTGTCCGGATACTAGTTCTATAAGCCCACAAAGCCGGGTTGATTTGCACATGCCAATCTCTTCTTGATTTGTTCACCGATCTCTTCAAGATTTTAAGGATATTCTTATTAGTAGCCTCGGCTTGTCCATTTCCTTGTGGATAGTAGATAGAAGAAGAGTGATGAGTAATATGAAAAGTATCACAAAGCTCATCCACATCTTTGTTCTTAAATTATTTTCCATTGTCGATAATTATGGCATAAGGAATACCATATCTGCAAATGATGTGATTAAGGATGAACATAGAGATTTGTTTTCCTGTAGCGGTGATCAAAGGAACGACCTCTACCCATTTAGTGAAGTATTCCGTAGCCATGATGATGTATTTGTGCCCATTGGATGACAGTGGATAAATCAGACCAATCAAATCAGACCCCCATTGATAAAAATGGCCAAGGTGTAACAAAAGGATGTAGTTCTTGAGCCGATACATGTATCATATCACCATGATATTGACATTTTGTGCATATCTTAACAGAGTGAAAAGTGTCCTTTTCTAAGGTTTTCCAAAAATACCCCATGCGAAGGATCTTCTTAGCTAAGTTTAAATTGCTTGAGTGCGACCCACAAATGCCCTCATGAACCTCATGTAAAGCTACCTTAGACTCTTCTTCCTCTAGACATCTAAGTAAAGTTTTGTCAAGACCCTTACGATACAATGTGTCAGAAAGGATAATATAATGAGTCGATTGTCTTACAAAGTGTCATTTTTGGGCTCGGGATTGGTTTTCAAGTAATACTTGGTCTTTAAGGTATGTGTAGATAGGGTCGTACCAAGGGGAGTCATGTCTGTCAAGTAAGATAATAATGTGGGTATCGGGAAGGTCAAATGCCAGTTTTTCCAACTCTTCCACCAAGAATTCGTACCTTTCATTTTGATCAGGCTTTTGGAGCAATTAAGCCAAGGTAGCCATTGCATCAGCAACTCTACTCTTCTCTCTTGGAATTTGCTCAAAATTTATCAACACAAAGTACTTTTTCCAAGCATCAATCATTGTCTTGTAAGGCATTAACTTTTCATCTTTTGTGTTATACTCATTATTGACTTGATTGATCACTAACTGAGAATCACCATACACTTGTAGCTCGGTAATATTCCATTCCAAAGCCATCTTGATACCAGTGACTAAAGCTTCATACTCGGCTATGTTGTTAGTACATGGGAATAAGAGCTTGTATGATTTAGGAATAGTATACCCTTGAGGGGTAATCAACAATATGCTGGCTCTAGAACCTCCTTGTGTGTACGATCCATCAAAGTACAATTTCCATGTCTTGGCTTCTATATTGACAATTGTTGCATCAGGAAACTCCACTTGAATGGGATGTGTAGAAACCAATGGATTTTCAGCTAAATGATCTGCTATCACTTGTCCTTTTATGGCCTTTCTATCCACATATTTAATATCAAACTCACTTTACACCATGACCCATTTTGCTATTCTTCCCGTTAGGGTAGTTTTGCTAAGCAAGTATTTCAGAGGATCAATCTTTGTAATGAGCTTCACTTTGTTCATCAACATGTAGTGTCTCAACTTTTGGGAGGCAAAAACAACAACTAGGCATGCTCTTTCCATGAAAGTGTAATTTAATTCATACTTGATCAATGTTCAACTCAAATAATAGATAGCTCTCTCTTTTCCTTGATCATCTTCTTGTGCCAAAAGAACTCCTAAAGACCTCTTAGTTGCTAATATGTACAAGAGAAATGGTTTTCCTTTGATAGGTGGCATTAGAATTGGTGGATTGATTAAGTAAGTCTTCAACAAGGTAAAGGCCTTGTCACATTCTTCATCCTATATAAAAATAGTGTCCTTGTGTAGCAATCTAGTGAATGAGTGACACTTTTCAGCTAGTTGAGAAATGAATCTCCTTATTGATTGAAGTTTTCCTTGAAGAGACCTCATTTGGCTAATGTTTGTAGGAATTTCCATGTCCATGCTTGCTTGAACCTTTTCGGGATCCACTTCAATACCTTTTACCGAAACTATGTAGCCTAATAATTTCCCGGATTGAACACCAAAGGCACATTTTTTTGGATTGAGCCTTACTTTGAATTGTTCCAAGCATGTAAATATCTTTTCCAGAATTTGTAAATGATCTTCTCTTTGATTTGACTTAGCTAATATATCATCTACGTAATCTTCTAAGAAGGTGTGCATCATATCATGAAAAATGGTGGTCATTGCCCTTTGGTAAGTAGCTACGACATTTTTGAGGCTGAAATTCCAACAAAAAGTCCCCCAAGGGCATGTAAACACTATCTTCTCTTGATCTTTGGGTGCAATCATAATTTGGTTGTATCCACTAAAACCATCCATCAATGAAAACATGGAGTGACCAGTTGTTAAGTCCACTATTGTATCTATGCTTGGAAGTGGGAAGTCATCTTTGGGACATGCAAGATTCAAATCTTTAAAGTCCGTACATACGCGAATGGATTTCTCATGCTTGGTGACCAATACAATATTTGATATCCATTCCACATAAGCAATTGCTCTTATAAACCCCACCTTTAACAATTTCTCCAATTCTGCTTTAACTAGAAGAACTATGTGTGGATGCATCTTCCTTAATTTCTGCTTGACTGGTTTAACCCCTGGTTTGACATTCAAATGATGCATGATGAAGTTGGGATCTAATACCGACATGTCAGCATAGGACCATGCAAAATTCACTTTCTTTTCTTGGAAAAATTTGATGAAATCCTTTCTCTCTAAAGGTGTAAGTGAAGCTGCTAGATGTATGAATTTGGGCTCCAATTCAGTTCCAATATTGACTTTCTCCGTTGGCTCTATAAGAATTGGCGATCTTTCTTCTTCATGTGCTGGTAAGGTGTCCAACCTCTCTTCCTTAGGTGCCACAGTTGGGTTTCACCATAGGAAACATCATTTATCTTTACTTTTTTTGGTTCTAGTGTTGCCACATGGTGGTTTTCACCACTAGAACTTTTCATTTTTTTTTACTTTTTTTTCATTTTTTCTTTTGGATTAAGAGGTTGGACCCCTGCCTTTCTCATCATGTTGGGATTAAACTCTTCGGTGAAAGAGGACTCAACCGCATTTAGGTATTGTTTCATTGCTTGGTCATTGGGAAAGTAGAGTAAGTCGCTTGGTTCGGTTAGGTCCCAATCAATGAGTTCGGGATGCATTAAGGGTAAAGATTCATTTGGCAAGTTGTCATTGGCTGGGTTTAAGGACATGACCTCATTAGATGGTTCATACATTGTATCGTTAAGGTCAATAACATGAGCTTCCTCAAGATGATCCATGGAAGAAGGATCAAAGTCCTCTTCACTTTGAGTCCTCTAAGAATTCTTTGGGAAAGAAGACATGCAGGGTAAACCTACCATACGAATCATCCCACTACAAAGATATCCAAGGTTCACCTACCCACTGATAATTGTGTGCTTTCCCTATGAGAGATTCATGTGGATCGGGTTGCATGTGTGTAGGAATTATCTCCGGATCTTCACTATTTTGAGTTTGTTCTTTAGGCACATTAGTATAAGAATTCATGATGACAATCTCTTTGTCATGACAAGAGTCTTTGGATAAAGAATCCCACTCATATTCTCTAGAATCATCACTATCAACATCAGATTCTACCATGTTCACTCGTTCATAACAATCATGCATAAAGCTAGAAATTTCTCTTTTGTATTGATGACCTACCCCTGATTTCTCTTCTTTTGATCTCCACGAAGGTTCAATAGGTTCAAGTAAACCTCTAATTCTCGTACCTAAGGGTCGTCTTCCCTTATATCCCATTTTTTGCATAATTTCAAACCCTTTTCCATATTGGTCAGTTTGAATATTAATGTGCTGAACTCTTTCCACGGGGTTATTTGAAATATCACTTTCATCTTTGTAAAGCCATTGTAGAACCTCATCATCTTCTTTTTCAAATGCTGATTTGTCACTCTCTCTTACAAAATGAGAGTTATATTTGTGAGGAAGATGCTCCTTAGAAGGTTTTCCATGTGTTTTTGGAGAAGTAGGTAAATCAAATAGAGAAATAGAATATTCCCCTACTCCTTTAGAACCAATTCTACATTGTTTTTCAAATGTATGCATCATCTCACTCATTTGCTTATATTGGTCTTCTTTGGCTTTGTCTTTCTCCTCTTTGGTAGGCTTAGCAAGTTCCACCTTCAGTGTGGATATTCTATCTGACTTCTCATTTGAACTTGGACCCTCGTAACTCACTTTTTCCTTTCCCTTAGCCAATGTAGTTGAGTTAGTTTGATGTAGAGGTAGCATTTGATGTTAACTTAGGATCATCACCTTTAGTTTCTTCAATAGTAGCATTTGGAACAATCCCTTTGCTATTGTGAGGAATAAATGATTCATGAAGAGGCTTCAATGTGTTGCAATATTGAAAAGGATTTAAATCCCCTCCAATTGTGATTTCTTCTCCCATGTATGAAAATTTGATACATTGATGATAGCTAGAAGGAACCGCTTGCATCTTGTGTATCCATGGCCTCCCCAATAAGATATTATAAGTTAACTTCATGTCTAAGACTCGACATATGGTGTCCTTTTTTATGGGTCCAACTTGAATGGGTAAGACAATCATGCCTTTTGAATATCTCTCCTCCTCATCATAAGCCTTTATGGTAATTTTCTTCTTAGGATCAATAGAAGATTCAGATAAGCCTAAAGACTTGACAAGGTTTAAAGTGCAAATATTGAGACCAGCTCCACCATCTATGAGAACTCTCTTAACCCTATGTCTTTTAATGAGGACTTCTATATGCAATGGAAAATTTTGAGGACGAGTGATGGACATATCATCTTGATCTGAAAATGAAAGATACTGTGGTGTTGTGAGGTGTCCCACCATGTTTTGAAACTTTTCTTCCTCCAAGTTAATAGGAACATTAGTCCCCAATAGAGCTTGTTCCAAGATCTCCCTATGATTTGGAGATAATTTTAACAACTCCAAGATAGAGATTTGAGCTGGAGTCTTTTGTAATTGGTCCACCAAGCTATATGACTTTGTTGTTGTAGATGGTTTCTTAACCACAATACTTGATTGTGTAGGACCAATAGGTTTATGATCAACCCCTTGTAGGGTAATCCTTGAAGTTTTCCCCCTAGTAATGGCGTAAGATGTTTCTTCTTTGGGTTGTTCCTTGATTACAACAACGTTGACACCATGCTCATGCCTAGATAAAGTATTGATGATGTTTTCATAATGAGGAGTAAAATTGACATTATTGTTGCTTTGCTTATTCAAATTAGAAGATTCACCCTTCTCATGGTTATAGAAAGGTTGCTTAAATGTCATGTGATCTCCATTGTTTTTAGGCCCTTCTATCGTGATCACACCATTGTCAATCAAATCTTGTACCACATTTTTCAATTGTAAGCAATCATTTGTTGTATGTCCTCTATTTCTGTGGTATTAACAACGACTAAATTCACTCCACCAACTGGGCTTGTTTTGCGGTTCATACGGTTGAGCTCTAGGTAAATCAATAATTTTATTAGCAATGAAAGTTATCAATGCATTCTCAAGGGGTTCATCCAAAGGTGTGAATGTCCTCATGGGAGATGGTGCAAAGAATTGCTTAGACTTGTTAGCCCCTTGATTGTTCCCAAAGTTGTTATTATTGGTACTATTATTAAAAGGCACTTTGGAAACTTGATTTGCATTTTTCACTTGAGTAGGTGTTCTTGTGAGAGTAAAAGGAGCGACTTTCAAATTATTAGAGTCAACAACCCCATCATTAACCACACCTTTTTTGTTGTTCCTCAACCCAAATTGGTTATAGTTATTAGAAAAATTCTTATTTTGATTGATGTTGTTGTTGTTGGAGGTATTGTTGTTGCTTCTATTCTTGTTATCCTTATACAACTTTAGTTCTCCACTTTTAACCAATACCTCCTCCGTAGTCACTCCATTTTCAATAAGATCTTGAAAAGTCTTAGGACATTGCATCTTTAATCGATAGTTCATTTCATTACTCAAGCTTTTTATAAATATGTCCATCTTTTCCTTTTCCGGTACACTTCGAGGGTATCTCGCAAATACTGTCCTCCATCTTTGTAAGAAAAGTAGGAATCCTTCTCCATCTTTTTGCTTGGTGTTGCACAAGGTAATCATTGTAACTTCATGTTTGATATTATATGAATAGTGTGTTACAAATTTAGAAGCCAGCTCTTCAAAAGTTCGAATGCCGGAAGGTAATTTTGAAAACCATTCCATGGCCATGCCTCCCAAACTTCTAGGAAACAACCTCATTAAATAAGTGGTGTCATGCATGAACTCTAAGCTTAATGCACAAAATTCCCTTAAATAATCTTGGGGATCAGATGCTCCTTCGTATTTGTCATACTTAGGAAAGACAACATTACTAGGGAAAGGTATCATGATTAAACTCTTGTCAAATGGGAATGAGCACAATGCCTCTATTGAAAAGGGTTTTGGAGCCCCACTTTTCTTTATTGTGTCCAATTGTGTTTGGAATAACTTAAATTGCTTGTTCATGATATCAATCAAATTATCTTCAACTGCCTCTTTCTTAAGTTGATTGACATCATAGTCATGCACGAGTTTAAGACCCTTTTGAGCTAGGTCTAGAAAATACTTCTCCTTATCTCTTTCTAATGCTTTTTCCATAAGCTTCAAGAAGTATGGGCTTTGTATGGCTTCATTAACCTTCTCATTAGTTGCATCTTCAGCAGTTGGTTCACCATTGCCCCCATTGTTAGTGTTATATAACCCTTGATTGTTGGGGTCTATTCCTCCATTGTTGTTGTATTATGACCTTGGATTGTTTGGGTCAATACCTCCATTGTTGGTCTGATCTGAACCCGAGTTGCCTGAAAAAATCATGTTGATTTCTACTTCTTGGACGGGTTCTTGTGGTATTTTTGGAGCAGTAAATGTATCACTTGAAAAGGGAAGTTCTTGCCTTAGATAAGTTTTGTCTGCTTACAAAGTTTTCTTTACGTAATATGATCGAGTGAAATCCGACATGAGCATAAAAGCTCTTGGAAATAGGCTTGATCTCACTTGCTTGTGGCCAAATCCTTACAAAATTTTCAAAATTGTTCAGGACCAGGATTTCTGACCAGGCTGGATATTGGAGCAGATAAAATGGCCAAAAGGGTATCTAAATATGAAATCAATTTTTTTTGAAATCCCCGAGAAATGCTCACTGTTTTCCTTTCTTTGTTTTTGGGCATCACTTTCCAGTGTGTAGGCGTGACTTAACAATTGTTTCGCGGTTCTTGGAATATGCCTAGGCAGCACTCTGCAGGTCAACATGCGGCTTTTCTTTGTTGATAGGCATTTCTTGAAATGTCACAGGTGTGACTTCCTTATTGACAGGCGTTTCCTGAATAGTCACTAGCGTGACTTTACTGTTTATAAGTGGTTTTTCTCTGTGCAGGCGACACTTTGCAAACTAGGTTGTAAATTTCAAATTTTAAAAGTTGTAAGATCAAGTCTGCAGAATATTCTTGCTTGAAAATAAAGTACAAACGCAACACACACATCAAATTTGTACCATATCCCTAAAATCACACTAAAAGTGTATGTTCTCAGTCATTTTTCACAAGTATAAACAAGAATATCTTCCAAGCAGTCTACCTAGACTCATATTTGGATTTTAAACATGTTTGGCTCTAAAAGGCATATTACTATTTAGCAGGTTTTTAATGAACACCTCCGTTCTAGATCATGTCAAGCTCTTTTACCCACTTGCGGGCTTCCCACATGCACAAAAGCATGATTTGGCGCAATCCAAAAGGACTACTAGAGGAAGTGAAGAACACTTGCACACAACCTAGTCACTCTCCTATTACGGAAGAATGTATTTGTTTATAGTGGGTCAGATAGTATCGTAGCTAAAGTGATTGTCTCCCACTTGGGTTGTTCCCTCTCACTGTCCTCGTAAGGAAATTCTCGGGAGGCAGGCCCTCTAATGCTCTAATTTATCTAGCATGTATATGAAAACAAGAAATCAAACTTAGTCCAACAAGTTTGGGAATTTGGTTCACTTAGAAAGTGAAGATCATATCCCTATTGTCGTTCCTTGTTCCAAACACTTCAAGCAGATTTTGTTCTTTTTCAACCTCTTGACAAGGAGATTTTTATAAACAACATGTTTGGTTAATTCCTCCCTTTCTTTCTACCAAATTGAACCAACATGTTTGGCTTTTTGATCCACTTCAAAAAATGGAGAGCATATGCCTAATGCTTGTTCAATTGGACAAATAGTAAGGTTTTTCTATTAAGCTAGATCCAAAGAATAACCACAATTTAAGCAAAGCAAGCTTGATGAGAAAAATACCTCTTTTTGTAGCTAGCAAAGGCTAGGTGCTTTTATGAGGTTTTTGATATTTGTTTGCTTACTCACCTAGTGGCTATTGTTCCCACTCTAGCTCCTCCAACAAATTAGTCAACACCATACAAAATGAAGGAAACCAAAGGAACAATTGAAATTGCAATTAAGTGTTTTTGACAAGATTTTTCCAAGAAATTTCAACAACTTAATGTAAGCAAATTTAATTCAAAGTAGGGAATTTCCTCTTGTAAGCATCTAACACCTTAATGTAATGAGCATACAACTTTTCTTCTAATCGAAAACTTTCTAGAATTGAAGCACTATGAATTTCCTTTTGACATTTTATTTGGGTTCTCACCTCTTTGCTTTCTTGAGTGACTTTGCTTTCTGGTTTTCATACTTTCCTGTGTTTGCTCATCTGCAGGAAAAACACAGGCATAGAATAAGAAAACATAATTTAATGATTTGACATCAAATTTAAACAAAAAATGCTAGACATCATTTATGAGCTAAAGAGTGTCAGTTAACAATTATCAGGCGTGGCTTTAAGATTCACAGGCATCACTTTCCAGTGACTCAAGTGACTTTTAAAGATTACTAAGCGTAACAATTTAATTGACAGGCATAAAAGTAGTTGAAAATTGCGTAAGATAAAATATCCAAAGCGACAAAGAACAACTACTAAGCGTTGGTTAAAAGATACTAGGCATGACAAATCACTGCAAATTGTGTAATAGAAATCATCATAGGCGGTAAAGAACAACTAATAGGCGTTAGTTCTCAGATCTTAGGCATCGCTTTACACTCTCAGGCGTAACACTTTATCTCACAGGCGTCAAAAGAATAAAAGACAAAAGAGAAAGAATATCGCAGCCATCAGTGAACTTCTTTGGGCGTCGTCAAAATGTTCATAAGCATCATTAAATCCTTCGTAGGCGCCACTTCTCCTATTTTCTACAAAATTTACGTAAAAATGAAGCCAAAAACACATAAAACTTGATAAAAATGATAGAAATGAGGCTCAAAGCCCCATGATGGGTGCCATTTATGTGTGAATGTTTGACACCTTCATGAAATTAGGATAATCAACTACAATTCTATAAAAATACAATACAAATTTAATCTAAGAATTGAAATTAACATCCATGACATCTCATGGTTCTCTATCCAAGCTTGGTAAGTAGAGCTCTCATCCTATTCTCTACTAGTGACAATCCTAGGATGAGAAAATGATAGTACAATACTTAATCTAGCTCTCAAACTCTCAAAATGATACAAAGATTCAATTCAAGTACTCATGATATGCTCTCAATTGCTCAAAATATGACTCAATTGCTATGAAATTGCCTATAATGATGATGCTTTTTCTCTTGAATTCTCTAGTATCTTTATGCTCTCAAAATGACTCTTATTTATAGTAAAATCCCAAGGGTAGGGGGTAGAGTTATTTAATCATGATTTAACCTTGGTTGAGTAAAAAATTTTGAAATATTTTTAAATGGGGGGATAATTTAAATGTTTGTCTCAAAGGTTTGGACAAAAAGACAAATTTGAGTGGTTGAGATTCAAAGTTGAAATGTGTGATTGAGATTCAACTATTTTGGAGTGATCCATTTGCTTTGGTCTCGATTCTCATTGGTTGCTCAAATGTTGTTGAAAGATATTAGGATTAATTAAATTAGCGATGTAAGGGAATAGGTTCAATTTGATTTTTGATTTAAAACTATACAATTAATTGATTAAAATCAATTATATAGTGCTTTTGATCCCTTTAAGCTTGTATTTAATTATTTAATGTCATCATTTGATTTTTCCTTTGATTTTAATGATTTTGTCCAATTTTGATTAATAAATGTCCATTTAAAAATTGATTTGATCCATTTTGATGAGAATTAGAGCATTTGGTTAAGATTTTGCAATTTGAATGATTTTAAGACACTTGCCCAGTTTTTTATGTCTACAACAGTGATTGATGATCACCGAGCTACTAAAGTGTATGTAAGACACTTAAATCAGTTAATATATTGTCAATGATGTCAACTAATTTTGACTGTACTTATCTTGATAGTTACAAACATCTTAAGAAGGAAAATGGTAAAGGAAAGAGATATCTACATGAAGATGAGATGGATGAGAAAGATATGGATATGGTATACATTGGGTAACTTATTGATGAGTCTATGGCATTATGTTGATGACTTGATTATATTACATGATTCTATTATGTATTTAAGATCAAGACTGAACAAGTTTATGTGGTTGGTAAATGAAGATATTTGTATACACTGAGCAAGTGTAGTGTATACCGAGTATAGTATTAATCGAGCTAGTTATCAGCAACGCATTATAGTATTGATTGAGTGAAAGAAATAAATGGAGTTTGTAGCAGCCGACTAAAAATGATGAGCTAGACAATTGTTTATGATTCTGAGGTAAAAGATAATGTTTGTTATGGTGATCAAACGGCTGAAAAAATTCAAGGATGATTAGATGAAGGACAATGAAATGTGTTACTGAGACAACTGTCGAAGATGGTTAAAGCGGAAAAAGCAACGATGAAGATTAAGAGGCAAAATCTATGGATGGAAAGAAAATGATTTATGATGTCTATATAAGGAAACATGATATTCATTATTGAGTCTAGGATTCTTGATGTTGTAGGAGAATTCATGTGAAAAGGATTGATTTCATGCAACACTAATCAAACTGGTTGAAGACAGAACTGAGCAAAACTACAAACTACATCGAGCGTTAGAGAAAGCATATACCAAGAAAAATAGAGTTGGAGGAACCAAAGATGTTGAATTGATTATTGATCAGAGGTATTTTCGAGCTTAGCATAGATCTAAAAATATGCAAATCAAGTTGTATTTGAATCATATCATTACTGTATCAATTTAATCATTCTAATAGATAAATCTCTTAACTGAGTTGGACTTAACAGTCTTTATATTTCAATACGACATTAAATGAATGTTGATTGTTTTCTTGTTGACCCCATAGTGAATGTTTGGTTAAAGGAGAACTGTTAGTGATAAATCCTCTAACCAGGTCACACCTCACAGTGTGTTTTGTAACCTTTAACAGGGTTGGTGTTAGGGTTTTAGGATCATTGTAAATGTAATAGCACTATCTCATTTTTATGTGTTTTGTAAATGCAACAATCTCTTGCATTTATATTGAGAATGAGCCAAGAAGAGACATGTCTATTAATATAATGACAATTATGATTACACACACACACACACACACACACATATATATATATAATATCTCTTGAGTATTATATTACTTTCTCTAATATTTACATAAGAATATATATATATATATATATATATATATATATATATATATATATATATATATATATATATATATATATATATATATATATATATATATATATATATATATATATATATATATATATATATATATACTAGTATTGATTCATAGTGTTTATCCGACTAAATCTACAAAAAATCAACACTCCCTCTTAGCTAGGGAGAATAAATCAATCCAATGTAAACACTTAAGACACTTGACAACATCAATCATATGATGTAAGAAATAAAGGAATCATCCTCAAGATGTAATCAATAGAAACATAGTCTCAATATGTGGATTGCCTCCGTCGGCGATTCTATCCACAAGTTCTTGGGTGGATTACCTCAATCGGTGATTCTATCCACAAGCTCTTGAGTATTGGCCTATTAGAATGTCAACACATGACATTCACCAAATACTCTGAGTATTGGCCTATTAGAACATCAACATATGATATTCACCAAGTACTCAATAAGGTATTGGCTTGCAGAATATCAACACATGATATTCACCAAATACCTATCATATATCTATACAAACAACTCATAGACCGTCAATGACATCTAACACTTAGTTGTTGATTTACAAGATATATCTATGCAAACAACTTATAGACCGTCAATTTAATGACATCTAACACTTAGTTGTTGCTTTACAAGATATATCTATACAAGCAACTTATAGACCATCAATTTAATGACATCTAACACTTAGTTGTTGCTTTACAAGATATATTTATGCAAACAACTCATAGACCGTCAACTTAATGACATCTAACACTTAGTTGTTGCATCAATTTATCATGATCTGTTTCAACATTATAAATAATGTATATCATGATTTAAGTTATTGTAAGATTGTCACCTTCCAATAACTTCTGCAAATACAAGTGATAATCATTTAGAAGTCGTCACTTCCTCATGATTTACACAGGGGGAAGGCCCATTAAAAACATTCATGATTCATTAGTATAATAATCAATTATATCAAGTTTTCCTTAGAAGTGTTTCACCTTCAATAGTGAACTCCCTCTCAATCAACATGATTAAGATTGTCACAAGTTGACTAAACCATCTGCTCCCTCTGAAGGTCAACTTTATCAACTTCTTGACCTCTTTTGAAATGTTAGACTCCCTTTGCATCTAGTCTCAATCATCAATTCATTTGCAAGCATCAAGTTCTTTCTCCCTTGAATGCAATTAGCTTGTGCTTCTGTCCCGAAGGTATGTCAGAGAGAGATTACAAATAGTTCATAAAACTAAATTATCCCAAAGAAATATTAATGATAAAAGCATACAAGATTTGCTATCCCAATGTTATAGTATGAATTAATAACTACATAAAAAATTTATTAGCATTAATCAACATGGAATACTTATCTCTTGATTAATGTAATGATCATTTTCTTATTTGCACTATAAAAAGTGTTTGTAGCTTTTAATCAAAGAACTCTCTTTGTTCAGAAATCTGCATAGACCTCTACACATTCAGTCATAACTTTTGAACTAGACATTTTCTTTCCAATCGCTTCGGTGAGATTCTTGTAAATTGGTTTTTCACCAACATATCCAGAATTTATCCAAATCCAATGGTGCATTTGGGAGATATAGTCTTCGTACTAAGACTGTATTTTCTGAGACAGTCACACATTCACCATCAACAAAACTCTCTTACATTTGCAACTTGGCTCTGATACCATGTTAAGCTTTTAGGATCATTGCAAATGTAATAGCACTATCTCATTTTTATGTGTTTTCCAAATGCAACAATCTCTTGCATTTATATTGAGAATGAACCAAGAAGAGACATGTCCCTTCATGAGACATGTCTATTAATATAATGACAATTATGATTACACACACACACACACACACATATATATATATATAATATCTCTTGAGTATTATATTACTTTCTCTAATATTTACATAAGAATGTATGTATGTATGTATGTATGTATGTATGTATGTATGTATGTATGTATATACACACACACACTAGTATTGATTCATAGTGTTTATCCGACTGAAGCTACAAAAAATCAATAGTTGGCTCCTAACCGAGCTCACTTTAGAAGATTGAATTATTTTGGGTTACTGGTCCCAAGTGGTTTGTCCCCTAATAGGGTTTCCACATTAAAAATCTATGTGTTATATGTGTATGGATGTGTTGAATTGTTATTTTACTTTACACATTTCTATAACTGGATAGATCAATAAACACACTACTTAATTTACTAGTAATTGGTAGATGAAGAGAAAGGCACATTTGATATTTTACCGAGTTGATTATTTGATTGGAAAGTTTTGTTATATACATTTGGGAGTATTTGGGATTGTAGGATAACTGGACTTAACTAATTCACCCTCACCCCCCCCCCCCCTTTTCAGTTATCTAACAATTGTGTGAGTTATTTCTTTGCCTTCCCTGCTTTCAAAAGAACTCTTCTCAACATAATATTTTCTTCGTCTTCGAAGCTTACTAATTCATTTTCCTTTTCATCTTTTATGGTAAATGTCCTTCTAGTTTTAGTTTCCCCATAAGCTAGATGAAACCAAGGGAACTCAAATGCCCCATGACCAGCCTCTCAACAATAAGAATAAACTCCTAAAGATCGTCTTCCTTTTCTATAATCCCCTCTTCCCCTTGAAGTTTCACCTCTTCATCTTTGAAAATATCCTCTTCCTGTCATATCTAGATCAATAATCAATTTGTGACTAGCTTGTTTCTCCTTCTCTTGGTGGATGCCCACTTTCTCTATTTAATTGTCCTCTTCATCTTGGAGGCTTACCTCTTCCTCTAAGATTACTATGTTTACCTCATGTTGATTTATCTTCTACCTTGAGTGCATATTTATAAGACATATTCCATTGTCCTTATCATGACCTAATGTAACTTATCCTGGATAAAAACCCACAAGCCATTCACATATCTTGCTACTTTCCCCTCATCATCCTAAACATGTCTAACCCAAATGCTAAGTTGGTAGAATTCCTCTTTGTATTCCATGACACTTGAATCTTTTTGTTTCCAATTTTTGAATTTCTTGAACAAATTAATGTGATAATATAGTGGTAAAAAATTAGCCTTCATCTTGGCTACCATTTTGTCCCATGATTTGATCTTCTCCTTTCCTTTTCTTTATCTTTCAATTTGTATTTGATCCCACCATAGGATTTGTGCAAACATACTTTACATTCTTGTTTTCAATGGATTTCAAATCAAAGTATTTATCCACCTTTGCAACCCAATTAATCAGTTCTTCTAAGTTTAAGCCTTCACTGTAACTTGATGGATTCATCCTTGGTTTATTATCTAGTTTTGATAACACTTGAAGGAATCTATTAGCTTGTGCATCTCCTCCTCCCACTTTTAGCTTGTTTCTCCTTCTCTTGGTGGATGTCCTCTTTCTCTATTTACTTGTCCTCATCTTGGAGGCCTACCTCTTTCTCTAAGATTGCTATGTTTCCCTCTTCTTGATTTCTCTTCTACCTTGAGTCCATATTGATAGGCCTCTTCCACTATTCTTATCATGACCTACCGTAACTTATCTTGGATAGAAACCCACAAGTCATTCACATATCTTGCTACTTTTTTCCTCATCATCCTCATCATGTCCAACCAAAATGCTAAGTTGGAAGGATTCCTCTTTCTATTCCATGACACTAGATTCTTTTTGTTTTTAAGTTTTGAATTTCTTGAACAAAATAATATCATAATATACTACTAAAAATCCAGCCTTCATCTTGGTTACCATTTTATCCCATGATTTGAAATTCTCCTTTCCATTTCTCTGTCTTTCAATTTGTATTTGATCCCACCATAGGGTATGTGCAAACATACTTTACATTCTTGTCTTCAATGGATTTTAAATCAAAGTATTTATCCACCTTTGTGACCCAATTAATGAGTTCTAGGTTTAAGCCTTCATTGTAACTTGATGGATCCATCCTTGGTTTACTATCTAGTTTTGATAACACTTAAAGGAATCTATTATATTGTGCATCACCTCCTCCCACTTCTACAACTTTTGGTATTTCTTCTTAATCCTCACTAACATCCTCTATATGTACTCCTCTCTTTTGTGATGTTTTAATGGCTTACAGTCATGTTGTTATTTCTCTCAACATATCCACAATCATTGTATTATCTTCTCCTTGTGGTGGTCTTCCTCTACCACACTCTCTAAATACCATGCATTATCAATCTATTCTTTCTCTTTTCAAAATCATCTTTTCTCTAATACCAAATGATGTAGATCAACAATTGAGAATCCAAGAATAGATTGTCAATCATTGCAACAAACTCAAGCACAAAATTTCAAACTTTCAAAATACATAAATTGCATCAAATGCATGAAAAAAAAATCTCTTACTCATGGTACTCAAAACATAAAGAAATATGAAAGATCCACACTACTAAAGATAAATATAAAGACTAGCTACAAAAATGAAGTCCTGATCCAAGCTCTATCTTAGAGTATTTTAGAATTAAAACTAAACCCCTCTTTTAACATGAAGAAACTACATCAAAAACCATTGAAATGCAAATATATTTCATCCCAAAATCTGTCTAAACTTCTTTAGGTACTCTCTAGAAAACTATCTCATTTCTTATGATAATCTATACTATCATTTTTAGTTAAAGATCTTGAGTTTCTTTCTTGGGTATGGGTGTGAGATTCTCCATTTACACCAGCATGTTTTTTCTATCCCAATTCCCAACTCGAGCATAGGAATCTCTCGAGTTAGGATGCAATTCAAATCCTTAATCAATTTACTATGTCAATTTGTCATTTTTACCCACTTTTCACTATCTCCTTCTCCTAGCACTTGGCGCTACTCAAACCCAAATTAAAATATGAACATTCAAATATTTTATTTCTCACAAGGTATAATTAATGACCATCCTTTCCAAGGCATGGGATTTTAATCCCACAATACATTAGATAAAGGTAAAACTGATAGCAATAATCTAGGTGCATAATTAACAATTAAATTTTCCCATTTAAATAAACAAAAAAATCCCTTTCTTGGTTGTGCAAAATTTCTTTGCATTGATGCCTTCAACATCAATAAATTCAAAGATTTTTTTTAAATAGTGGTAACTTTAGGTATAATGGATTGGGTTTTTTTATTAGATCAACATGGAAAATACCTCAATTATATTACACAATAGAACATTAGAACATCATAAGAAATAACACACATAGGAACGACAAAGGTTTTGAACAACACAAGGCACACTTATCTGCTAAAAAAATAAACCCGAACACAAACAACAAACATAGGAATGATAAAGGTTTTGAACAACACAAGGCACACCTATCTGCTAAAAAAATAAACCCCAACACAACTAGTTAAGCAAGATATAACAATTAAGAACCATACTTACTAAGCTTATGGTCTCTTAAAAAACCAAGTTCAATATCAAAAACAACTTAAAGATAGCCATAACTAAGCTTAATAAGTCCATATAACAATAAACTAAAATGACAAGTAGGCTCACCACCAAAAAACAAAGAGTGGAAAGTATTAAAAACTAATTAAAATTCTCAGGGATAGAGATGACATCTCAATTCTTATGAAGTTCCTCCAATGCCTCTTTCTAGGTAGCCATTGACAAGCTACTAAACCCTGCTCCTCTAGTTATGCTACTCTTGCCCATCTTCTTTAGCTAATTTTTAATTTTGGACTACCCTATTGATGTTCCCATAATAGCTTTTTTAATGATGCCTTATGTCATCGTTCTCAAAGACAAGATTGCATCTTCCATCTCCTTATTTTCCGGGTGCTTGGATATAACATCAACCTTAGTCTCTAGCTTCATATTTATTCTCATGTAGTGTTCTCCCATATCGGCCTTGAAACCTTCCTCTTCTTCTAAACTCATAGGATTATTCTGAGCTCCATCCCCTTCTACCTAAGAGATCTCCATCTCCTCATTTTTTGAGCTCCTTTCAGTTTCCTCTAACTCTAGGTTTTCCTTTTAAAAATCAACCTCTTAATCCTCCTACTCCTACTCTTCTTCATATTCCACATCTTCATTGTCTTCTTCAAACACGTGTTCATACTTTTCTTGAGATGTGTCGTCTTCTTCATCCTCAAACACAATCTTTTATTTTATTTTATTTTGTAGAACAAAGACAACTTTTGCAAGTTTCATAGATCTCTAACCCCTTGACTATGACCCCTCTTTATCTTTTTTGGTTTATTTATTCTTATGCTAATTTTATTCTTCATTATCCTCCATGATAGTAATTGTAAACCCCTTATTTTGGGAAGCCTTCTAGGTCATTTTTCTAGATTTAGAGGACCCAAGTAAGTCAAACGAGGGCTTATGCCTCTCAACAGTAATTTTAATAAGCTCATTAACTTTGGGAGAAGGAGCTAAAACATGTTTATCTTTAGATACCTTCCTACTAGAAGGGTTACCAATGTTAGACCTATTAGGAACATTCTAAAGAAGTTGCATTCTAGGACAAGGCAGGGACGGAGATGGGTTTTGTTGTTCAAACTATAAAGGGTTATCATCATGTAAGTCAAGAGCTAGGACATATTTAAATTGTAGGAAATAAGGTGGCAAACAACTAAGAGGGAAGAAGGGAGGGGGGGGACTGAATCAATTGCTTCTAAAACACTAGCTCTTCAAAACACTTAAACTTTGAGACCCTTATGTCTGATTTATGATGAGTAAAGAAAATAAACACAAATTATAAAGCATCCACAACACATAACACAAGAATTTTTATCGTGGAAACCCGAATGGGAAAAACCACAATGGGGCTTGAACCCGCAATAAGACTAATACCTTGTTAGAAGTACAGGCTTATTACAAATGAGGAATGCACATGCATTCAAGCACATTGCCTAGAGTTCATTGCTCAAAATGCCTCGGGCTACAACCCTAAAGAAGACTAAAAGCCTTACAAGACCACTACAATGGTCGATTTGACTACTATCAAAAACTTTGTGAATTGTATGTAACATCTATCTCATGCCAAAGTCAATTCCAATGAAGTAAAACATAGATCTATGATTAACCCTTCTCTAAATCCTTCAGACAAACACTTTAATCGCCAACATATATGTCATGTAGTCTTCTCCACACTCTGTTAAGCATCTACAATATGAAACTTTGCCCCAATTCCTTAAATAATTCATCAACCTTGAATAACAAACAAAGTCGACAAAACCCTCAAATTCAAATTGCAAATCCACATGCCTAGATTCACAATTCAAATCCATGTTGACTGCCAAAACATATCAACAATCCATATCAACTCCAAGCTCATAACACATCCATAAATTGCGCCTTGATTTATGCAAAAATGTTTTATTGAAGTTGGCCAAGAACACAAGAAAATATTACCAACTAAAAACTCCTCTAAACTTGATCACCACAATCTATGTGAACTGCCAACTCAACATGCACATAATCCATGAACATCCTTAGGCATCATGAATAACACACAAACAATCAAATCCACCCCAACCATTGGATTTGCTCATATTATTCATTTCGAGCCTCAAGAACATTGTCACCTTCAACTTTAACACCAAAAGAATGCCCTACAGACCTCTAGACCACAAACCCTTTGAATTGTGGAGACATCAGCATGTTCCAAATCATCTCTTATGAGCACAAACAAAAATATCAACTTGGAAGTACACACCGAACCAATCTCTTCTACCCTGTCAACACTAGTAGATAGGAAAATAACCAATCACAACTCCTGACCTCATAACTCACCAAAATCATCATGTCAACCCCTGAAACTTGACATGGACCAAGAAGACACTCCTTTTTCAATACTTTGTTGAAGAGAGGAAAATAGATATAATGGAATATTAACATTTTCTTTGTCTTACAAGGTTTAAGAGAGGGAAATGATACCCATAGATTGCCATATGTATGCCTTCTAAAGTTAAATATTCCATAATATGCAAACTAACCAAATCATAAGGGTGAGGGAGATTCAAGCGGTCAATACCCATTTTGAAACCTTTCGAGTTCCTCACCTTCTTCTAGAAATTTATCAATTTAGCTTTGATAATTTCTAGTGCTCTTTTTCACAATATGCATACCGTCATTTTCCATCCTTGTTGCATCAACAATCATATGTGGAGAGACCACAAACTAACTTATTGCCCATAGTAGCACTACCCTTAGACCAACAGTTAGTGAATTTAGAGATAGGGGAATCATTATATCCCTACATAGACATATAGAAAGGAGCCAAACCTAACTAAAAAAAATGGTCCTAGAGGTTGAGATTCTTCCTCAATGCATCATGATTAATAGTTTCTGAGCACTTATGAGGGCCCCCCATATCCGCTTCTTCATAATGAATAAGCTTAGCAATATTGTGATTCTCTTTCACAATTAGCTCACAAATGTCTTTTGTGAAGTAATGCTTAAGGAATAGATTAAATGTGATAGTCTTATCATCATTAAATTTCCTAATGAGTGGTTTTATTTCTTTGAGAAATGGATTTTCTTGTAGGTCTAAAATCTTTCATTTTATGTACTAGCTCAAGTATATGCACTTTTGACCTGCCAATTTTCATTCCCATATGAGATGCCATCACTAAACAATAACTAAGGATTTTAGTAGGGTTCTTATTTATCGACTTAATGGTTTTCCAATAAATGGAAGAGACATGAGTCTTTTAAAAAAAATAAAGGACATCATCAATACCTTTCCTTATTTTATTATAATGCATTCTCTTAATCATTACTACTTCAATATTTGCAGTCATCCACATTAGCTTTTCACAATGTCCTTTATTCAACCTCATCACTCTCAACACTTTGTGCCTTTTCATCCATCTAAGTTTGGATTTGACTTGAGATAACCTTTTTTTTATATTTGGCACAACATTCATTCCATTCCAATGGCTCTAGTTTAAAAAATTTGAGCATTCATTAGTTATTAGATCTGGTACTCCATTTCCCTCTCAGTAAATGTGTTAAATTCTGGTTTGAAGGAATTTATAATGCACCTTCTTATGATCCTCCATTTGATTTATTATTTCCTAATGACCTTTTCCTTCACCCTTTAGGATGTTATTTATCAATTTGGAATCACCTTCAACCATTAGCTTTTGGAATTCCAAATCCTTAGCCATGGTATTTCCCTTCTAGGTAGTCATCGCTTCAGCTTTTTTATTAGACCCATACCGTCCTAAATTGTGAGCACCTAATTTGTGTACAATTTAAGAGTTATTTTGTGCCCACTTTAGTGTGTTTTCTATACTAGGACCTCATATGGCACTTAAATGATACCTAAATTCAAATATGACTCCTCTATCTTTTCCATCTTTCTTAAAATCAAGGTTAGCCCTTATTTCTAAGTGTGATCCTCTTTTTTTGTCCAATCCAATAATTAATTTCATCACCTAGGCCCTATATCCTTATTTGTGGCTTGTGTGACCTATCCCAACCTTGGAACGAGTTGTACTAAAAAATCCTACATCTACCCTATATTCCTAGCACCCTGACCAAGTATGGACTCATTCTCCAAGGTACATGATGTCATTAATGTCATTTCCTTGGGACATGTTGTCATTGGCGCCATGTCCTTGAGGATCAGGGCCCAAATTTGGCCTAGAGATTTATGCCAAGGTTTTGGTGGGAAATCCAATCTCATTGCCAATTTGTTTAATCTTAACCCCTGAAATGATGTGAGATGTATATAAACACTCTATTTCTCTTCATTTTGGCATCCATGATCCATGATCCATTATTAGAATTCCATTATCACAATCAAGCTATCAAGTGTAAGGAAGAAAATCAAGTTCAAAAGCCATTAAGTTATCAAGTCCAAGCATTCAAGATCTAGCATTTTTCTCAAGAATTCATGGTGTTTTCTTCCATAGATCTAGCTTCTTTCCCCCATTGGAGGCAAAGAAAAGGAGTTTTCTATCAAGGAAGGAGATCCACATGCATCTACTTTCATTCAAGTCTTCTCTCTCTTCTCCTCAATCAAACATTGTGGTGAATCACATCTATTCCATGAGGTTTTGTATTTGATGATTTCCTTTTGGGTTTATGTGTTTAGTCAAAGCTATTACATCAACATATTTGATCACATTTAAATAAGTATTTGCATCACCAAGGTATGATATGCTTCATTTTCTAGATCTAATCTCTGGTACATGAAAGCACACTTTCCTTTATTTCATGTCATTTCAAGGTTGATTCCTAAATAGGGGTTTGACTAAGGAAAACCCCTCTATTCAACCTTCTTCCCCATTTTTCTATGTGCAGGAATAGGTGACGAAGCTATCAGAACTTTTCTGGGTAGATTGGGAGTTGTCGGACGATCCCTAAAAAATTTAGTCAAAAACATCAAAGACAAGTCACCATTGTCATCATGTCCCAAGTACATGTTACCATTGTCGTCATGTCCCCTACATTCTGATCCCACATTTCAGCCACAGGTCAAATCTACTTTCTGGTTTTCATTTCTGTATATTTTATCTCTCTATTAGTCTGTATAAGTTTGTTATGTATAGTCTTTCAACAACTCGTCTCTTCCATCATCTACATTACATCCTCTTAATCGTTTCCACTTTTCTCATTTTCATTATTACATTTTTAGAGAAGGATCATTGTCCCCATTCAGCACTTGAGTCACCTCTTAAGCCTATTGGGGACATCTTCCTTCCAAATGTGCAATTGTGAAAAGGAGAGGTGATTTAACTATTTGCATTGCTTCTCTTTTCCTTGTGTACATTTTTGGTGAACCTGACTCGTAATATTTCCATTCTAATTTTGGTGTTAGATTTCCTTTGTGTGCTTGTTAAATTTTATTAGCATTCATGGAGTTTACTAAGTTAATTGGTGTGTGATAACTTATGTTGTTACATTTCTCCCTACTCTTTATCAACCGCATGGAGTGAATCACAATTTCTTGCATTTCATGATGTTTGTATTCCTTCATGGTTTTCTTTCATATGGCATTATGGGATTATGAAATATCTTTCTTCCTTATAAGGCATATTTCAAGACTTTTATCAATATTTCATGTGGCTTTATCATTCAGTTTTTAACAAACTGTATGGAATGTGTTGATTACATAAGAATCTTTGTGGATGAACCTAAAGATAACACTAATATAAATCTTCCTTATCCTACTCCTATAGTGCCTAGTGATCACCATGATAGAGATCTAGCTCCTAATGATCCTATCCTAGTGAGACCTAAATCTCCTCTTCCTCAACCCACTTTAATGGATAGTCTTAGAGGAGATAGTCTATGCAATTCATTGGATGATCTTAAACGATCTTCTTTTTTATCAAAGAATTATTCATAATCCTGATGTTAAGCTTTTTTTGGATGATTTCTCTCCAAGAATATTAAGTAGACAAGAAGATCTTGATAAACCTTCTTCTTCTTCACCACCTAAGGATGATTAGAATAGTAATAGGAATCTCCCTAAAGAGTATATTCCTCCTATTCCTCTTTATGCCACACATTTCCATAAAGCTTGAGATGAATCTCCTTCACCCTCTACATTAAAATCCAATTACAATGTGGGATATGACATTACTACTCAACAAGGTTACAATGGATTAGGTCTTGGCATTAATGAACAAGGTATCAAGGTTCCTATAAATCCTCCTACACAAGTCACTAAGTGTAGTATAGGTTTTATACCTCAAGATACTACTTTGTCTCCTAATCCTTCTTCCTCACAATACAAGCCTCCTCTAAGCATACTCTTGCCAACATCATATGTTGTCACACCTCCTTTTGATGACTAATTGGATTTAGCAAAAAGAATCTTTTGGAGAATTAAATATCATCCTAAAATTTGCTTTCATTATAGAAAATTTTCAAAGAATCAAAGGCCTATTAATGGTGAAATCCTCTTTCTTTTTCATCATAGCAATAAACATTCTATTGCTGATTGTATTGAACTCAAACAATTCACGCAAGATTTGGTAGATAGATCTCTTCTTTCTTTAACAACATATCTTATGCTTTTTCTTGATATCAAAGACATACCTTAGCAATCATTTTCTCCTATTATGTTTCTCTCCACTATGTAAATTTAGTAGCTTACATTATTGAGGTCTCTTTGCTTTGCATAATGTGCATTATGAGCATCATAATAGGTGTTTTTCCTTGTTTCCTCACCTGGGAGGCAAGGTATCTCTATCTCATTTTTGTTCTCCTTTCAAAGTGTAAATGCAATTCAAACTTCTATTCAAATGATAAATTATAGCTTTTGTATCCCTTTTATTACTTTATGAATTTATATTGTGAATGTACAAACTTCTAATTAAATTCTTTTGTATGCAGATTGTTGAATACACTATGTTCGATTTCAATATGTTTCAGCCAATGATCGTTTTGCATATATGTATAAGCAAATGTTATGAGTCACGTAAATGATAAGTCTTGACTCATTAATGAGTCACGTCTTATCATTGACATGACTCTTCATAACAAACAAGTTATTGTTAATACAAATCGATATTGAATCGATATCACATAAGCCGATAATACTATCGGTGATAACATAGCAATTTTGATATTTAAACCAATACTAATCGGTATTCATTGTAAGTCGATAGTCATATATAAATCGGTGATCATCGATTTATCATTAATGATAATCGATGGTTATCAATTTGTCACTAATGATAATCGATAGTTATAAGATGAGAATATTTATCATTAAAATATGTATATGGATATATATTAATGTATATATAATGATAGATATCATTGTTATATATATATATATATATATATATATATATATATATATATATATATATATATATATATATATATATATATATATATATATATATATATATATATATATATATATATATATATCTTATCGACGCTATCATATTTAACACAAAGGATCCATTATCTCTTTGTTGGTTACATATTTTATAATATGATGTTCCCCTACACGTGGACTTGTTTGTTTAGGATATCTTCTCTAATGAGATTGATATCCTTCTTTAAAACTCTATTCCTTGTTTGGAAGTGTATATCTTGTATAATTGATTTATCAACTAAGTTTACATAATGTGGCAATCCTTCCTTTTCTCTCTTCATTGCCTCTTTATGGATTTGTATCATTTTATTATGGTACATCCTTTTTGGTATGAGATTATTTGTTTCATGCAAGATACTTACATCTTTGCTTAACAATCTTTTTCATGCCTCAAAGGGCATGTCTATCACAAAATGATCCTCCATTTAGGGACTAAATATTGTTTCTTTTGCAAATCATTCATTCTCCCCTTGTTGACTAGTTTCTCTTATAGTATGATGTCCATTCTTGCATTAATGTGTTCGTCTTGCATTAGGATCTTATCTTTTTCTAGAGGATTACATCCTAGTTTACAACTTATTTTTGCTTGAAAGTGTGCATCTCTTATAAGAGAACTTTCACTTAGGGTGTGCAATGTATTATATTTGTCCTTGCCTTCACACTTGGGGGGCAAGGTTCTATATGTCAATCTTCCTCTTCTTTTTTTCTAAGGATCTACTTTCCATAGTATAGTGGCATTTGTTTATCAGGTAACATTCTTTTCTTATAAGGAATTGTTTTGTTTTGATTCAGGATTCTCTCTTATGCAAGAGGTGTATATCCTAAGTCACAACCTCTTCCTCATTTACAAAACCATGTTCATCATAAACAAAATTCCCTTACTTTGGATCTTAAAGTATGTTATCCTTCATCAAGAATCTATTTTTCACCTAATAATAAGGGGCTAAAAGGGTGCATTCTTGTTCTCTTCCCCTCTTTGTCTTGAACATGTTGTATTTGTTCAAGAGTTCGTCTTGAAGGTAGATATCTTGTAGCCAAGATCTCTTCCTTTCAAGGGTCCCTTCCCACTTGCGTAATATGCTTTCACAATTATCCATTTTCTTAGCTAACAAGAGTTTTCACTCTTTACTAAGGTTATGACATACATTGTGATACTAAGGTTATGACATATATTGTGATTTGCATTTTGCACATGTCCACTAAAACACTTGTAACATAGCATTCCAAACCTCCCATTATAATGCAACAAAGTGTCAACAATGGTAGTAGAATTTGTCTTTATACCTGCCAACTGCATTTAAAGCCTCTTAAAAAAATTCATTTTGTGCATGTCACCATGCAGTCATTGTATTTCATGGGATGACAGCTATTTAAGACTTTTGTCTAATAGTTCACGCATCTTGTCAATGCTTCACCATATTGTGCTTGCATCTCCACCATAGGATAGCAGGCACACACGCGGGGATAGTAGGAAAGCAGGATAGCAAGCAGCGCGTGGAGCAGGATA
This sequence comes from Chamaecyparis obtusa, assembly GCA_027943335.1. Classification (NCBI taxonomy): domain Eukaryota; kingdom Viridiplantae; phylum Streptophyta; class Pinopsida; order Cupressales; family Cupressaceae; genus Chamaecyparis; species Chamaecyparis obtusa. The sequence goes on along the minus strand of BSBK01002198.1, from coordinate 80,734 downwards.
GTAGGCATGCGCGCGGAGATAACAGGTAGGGAGCAGAGGGATAGCAGAGCGGTTAGCATAGAAAATAGGTAGCAATCGGATAGCAGAGATTTGAAGGGTCAGAAAATGAGGGCATTGTCGGCCCCAAACAATGGAGAGGTGGGCCTTAGCTGTTTTCTACAGTCTTATTTTATTCCTTACTTTTATTGTTGTTTTCTCCAGTCTTTTTTTAAAAAGTCAAAGCACATCATATATTGGCGTGAATATCAAACCTGACATTTGGGCATAAAAACAAAACTAGCAGTATACAATATTTCCCAAAAACATTATGGGGCCCAGCTCCAAAGAGACAAATAAAAACCTTTTGTTGATATGTCATGGGCCTAGTCTGAAGAGGTCCATTTTGACCAATGGAAACAATATTTTTCATCTGATTGCTGGGGATGGGTTTGGTGTCAACTGGAATCTTCAAACCCAGCTGACAGGTCCATTGATAAACTTTCTACATCAATGGGATTGGAATCAAGCTACAGGTGGGCCTTTGGCATCGCAATATTTAACAACTTTAGAAAGTATAGTAGGGGCTTGGGAATCTGTTATGTTAGATTTCCTCAAACAGGCTGGTAGGACAGGTGAGAGGCTATTACTGATAAATGTAAAATAGTAAAAGGGTATTCTAAGGCGCAGGCAGAACCAAAAGTTTAAGCAAACAAATAAAAAATGTTTTACAATGATTCTGCCAAGAATTAATGGTATTCTGGACAAGACCTTACAATCTAGTATGAGACAAACAACACAGATAAAGTAGGAAAACGAAGGACTACAAGTATAGGTGGAGGCAAACGAGAGTATCAAGTCAAACAAGAATCGTTTGAACCAACTAGAAGTTGGTGCAGCAAGCAAAGGCAACAATGGAGAAGAGACACAAGACAGTAAGATGTATTACAGCCCAATTAGAACACCGCTTTTGTGGTCTTCGGAGCTATACATAGAGGAGCTTATGGACTTAAAAAAGAGGGTGGAAACTATTGAGAAAAGGAATTGGGAAGAGGAGAACAAAGTGTATGAAGCCATAGAGTACACTAGCAAGATAGAAAAAGAAAACAAAAATCTAAAAGAACAAATCTCAAACATGCAAACCAAAATGGAGATAGGACAGCAGGAACTCGAAACCATAAAACAAGAATTGGAACAACAAAGACTAACAAGGAATAAAGAAAAAGAAGTGGTGAAAGAAGTGGACACCACACAATTAAAAGAAATACAATCAGCCCTGGCAGACATAGAATCTAAAGAATCTCAACTTAAGGAGCAGATAGAGGAAGCCAAATCTTGGTCACAAGTGGTAAACAGATCAACAAGCAAACAAAAGGGAATTATCGAACAACGGATCAAATTCCAAATTAGGGAAGAACAGGACATAAGGGGCAAGGCTGCAAATATCATTATAAAAGGGTTGAAAGACTTTGGAGAGAAAGAGATAACTGATATTCTTGTAAGAGATTTTCTCAAAGATAAGCTGAAATGGACATGTGGTATTCAACAAGCCAACATGATAGGTAAGGAGTTGGAGGGAGGAAGGGATGGACACGTAAGAGTGATCTTGAGAAATATAGAGGCTAAAAATATTATTCTCAGAAATAGAGGGCTGCTTAGAGGAACACAATTCTATCTAGATGAAGACCTAACTTTGGCTCAACAAGAGGAGCAAAGGAAGGAATGGGTAAAAGTAAAATATGCAAGAAACAAAGGAAAATGGGCATGGCTGAAAAATGGGAAAGCTCAAATCAGTGAGCGTTTCTCAAATAAGAAATAGGAAATTAGGCCCCCATAGGATCACCTGAGCATAGTAAGTTGGAACTGCAAAGGTTATCCTTGGAGAAGAGGTCCTGGGTTGGGGCCCATAGCAGAGGGGAAAGATATTATTATTCTTGTTGAGACACACGAGCATGATGGTTGTATGGTTCCAGATTTTGATGGCTACAATAAATTTTCAGTTTGGAATAATGGGAATGAAACATGTTAAGGACATGGTGGTATCACAATGTTCATAAAAGAGAAATGGTATGACGTGGTTAAAGTTGAAAAAGAAGATCCAAATAAGCAACACATATGGCTGTGATTAACAATGAATGAGACTATTTTCAGATTGGCTACCTGTTACTTTGCCCCGAAAAACTCAAAATTCTACAAAAAATGGAACTTAGACAATGAAGATCTGTTTGCATCATTAAAAAAAGATATCTCTCTATTCAGCACTACAAGTGAAATAATGCTTGTTGGGGATTTTAATGCAAGGATGGCCAACAATCAATCTTTACATTTGAGCAACGGTGAAAAAAGAAAAAATAATCCTTTATGGCTGGTTGAAGGTGGTGATCAACTTTGTAAAAGAACGTCTCGGGATGGTAACAGGGGTGTTTCTCATTTTGGGGCAAAATTATTGGGCTTGTGTAGTTTATTTGACATGGTTATCTGTAATGGCATGAGGTTATGGCCAACCTCGGGGGGTATCATTTGCAAAACTTACAATGGTCAAAGTGTGGTGGATTACGTTATTTGCTCACAAAATTTTACTTCTAAAGTGATAGAGTTTGACATTGGTGAACAATTTATAGAGATGAAATCTGATCACATGCCCCTCTATATTAAACTGGATTTTGTTCCAAATAACCAGCATGATAAACAAGATTTCCACAAGCAAAAGACAGATGTTAATAAAGGTAGAATACTCATAAATCAACAGAACAAAGCCATATTCAGCGCTGCTCTTAAACAACAACTTCTTGAAATAGACAATATCTCGGTTGATGAAAGGAGCAATAAGCAGGGTGATCATTTGCATAGTAGTTTGCTGATTCCAGTTATACACAAGGCGCTAAAGGCGTATAAAAGACCTTGCAATAGGAAGAGGGTTGCGAACACATTTTCGTCAAATCCATGGTATGACGAAGAATGTAAGGCAGCTAAGAGAGTTATAAGAGGGGAAGATTCGAGCAAAGAAAACATGAAGTTATATACCAAGTTGATTCAAGCAAAAAAAATAGGAGAATGTTAATACAAGGAGGGAGTTAATACAGCTCGGCAAACACAATCCCAAAGACTTCTGGAAGGAACTCCAACAGAGGAAAAGGCAAGTAGTGAATAACATTACAGATAAGCAATGGTTAGAGTATGCTAAGCTCCTTTATGAGCAGTTGCACGAGAAGGACTCTCCCCCCATTGTAAACACCTCGGTGGAGCTGTTTACAGTAGATGACATCAAATTTGGGATAAAGAAATTGGCTGGTGGCAAGGCAAGTGACATAGACGTTCTTCAGGCTGAATTTTTAAAATGGGAAGTTGATCTTCTTGCACCACATATCAAAGGTGTCTTCAACAGTGTCATTCGGGAGGGGTTTCCGGTTGATTGGACCACTAGCGTGATTATCCCTCTCTTTAAAAGTGGGGGCATCAATAACCCATCTAATTATCGGACAATTATGGTCAATCCTCTTTTCGGCAAACTTTTTGGGAGCATGGTGGAATGTAGAATCAGCAGCTGGGTTGAAGGTGAAGGAAAAAGAGCCAAAGGGCGGGCAGGTTTCAGGCTGAGACACTCTACCATTGATCATTGCATCACTTTCCGACACTTGATAGAAAAATTATGGGACAGCCAGGGAGGAGAAGTTTATTGTTGTTTTGTGGACTTCAAGAAGGCTTTTGATACGGTTCCTAGAGACAAGTTGTGGAGTAGAATGGAAGATTTAGACATCCCAGATGTTTTTAGAGCTGCGGTGCATAGGTTGTATGAGAGAGTCAGAGCCAAAATCAAAACTAAAGAGGGTATGTCTGAATGCTTTGGTAGTGACATTGGTGTTAAACAAGGCTGCCCATTATCTCCCACTTTGTTTGGCCTATACATTGATAAACTAGAATCATGGTTAGACAAGATAGATGGTGAAGGGGTGCATTTAGTAGGATATGTAGTGAAGCTTCTTCTTTATGCAGACGATCTTATTCTGATTTCTAAAACTGTTCAAGGGTTAAGAGATCAATTAGGGGCTTTGGAGCACTTTTGTCAGGAAGTGGGGATGTAGGTGAACATCACCAAGACGAAAATTATGATTTTTTCTTTGAAGAGGAAGGAAAAACATGTTTCCTTCATTTTTCAAGGCAGTCCGTTAGAAATTGTGAAAGAATACAAATATTTGGGGATCGACCTCCACTATAGACTCAGCTGGGAGATTTGTAGAGCAAAAAGGATTCAAGGAGGGTGGAAAGCGTCCTACTTGCTCCAGAATAGATGCAAAAACGCTGAACTTTGGGACTGAAAAACCAAGAAAACTTTATTTGGCTTGTTGGTCACGTCGATTGTCCTTTATGGCTGCGAAGTTTGGGGAGGCAGCATGACCAAATGCGGTTCGCGACAGGTGGAGAGGATTCATAAACACTTAATCATTAGCAGTCTTAAAGTCAAGACCTCGGTCCCATATGAAATTCTCTTAGTTGAAGCAGGTAGTTTCCCGCTGGAAGCGGCAACGATAACCCGGTTAATAAGTTATCTAAAGAAACTTGACAACATGGATAACAAACGATGGCCCAAAATTGCGATGAAAGAGGACTTGGCCCGCAAAAAGAAAACATGGATGAAACAAAATATAAAGTGGTTGAGTAAGTGGAACATCAAATTACAAGAATGCCCCAATAACAATGCAGAAATAAAAAAGTTTGTCATAGAAAAATTCCGGACTGCCATGTGAACTAATAACATGGGCAAGAAAAAGGCTCATTACATCAAAATGTTCAACCCAACTGGGGAACGTGGTGATAAGGTATACCTGGGGGCAACTATTAAAGGAAAAGCTAGACTGTTAGTGGCCCAGTTGAGGACGGGCTCTCATCACCTCAGATGCGAGACGGGTAGATGGAAAAGGCCAAAGAGGAGTGGGAAGAAAGGATTTGTAGGTTCTGTGTGTCGGGTGCAATTGAGACTGAATGGCATTTTAGCATTGAGTGCACCGCTTATGATGACATCCGGGCTCAGTATGAAATCAGTTCAGGAGCAAACAGCATGCACAACCTATTCGAGGAAGATAAGATCAACCAAACCACTAGTTTGATTGTCAAGATTCACAACAAGAAGTCTGACTTAGAAAGGAATCTGGCGTTAGCTTGCGACTGTGATTCGGTGGTCCCTTAGGCTGTTTGGTCTTGTGGACGTCATTAAAATCTTTCATTCATTCACTATCCAACAGAAATCCCAATTTCTGTTATGCTTCATTGATGTCCATACACTGTTTCAGCGTTCCTTTTAGGCGCGATATATTTATCTGATAGTTTTGAAGACTTACCAACAAATCCATTTTATACATACCCTGTAGTCCGTTCTATGAGATGACACCTTTTTGGGCACAATGTCAAACAGTTCTGGTCCATTGCCTGTGATTCAATATTTCGCATGTTGTTACAGGCCGCAAGGGTGCTGGACTTTCTCCTGCGCATTACATTTGTTTGAAAGTTTCTAAAGTCTTTTCACAAATTCCATTTGCGTATATCTATGAAGAATCACCATGCATTGGTGAAATTTCCACATTGGCGAAGATATGGAGGACGTTGGCAGTGGTTATTGAGTTTGTCATTTCCATTAGTCTTATTTTTGTAAAACACATTCTCATAACCACCGCAGGTCTAAATGCTATCTCAACGATGTGATATCCTCAAGAACCATCATGGCATGAAGATTTGGAAAGCCCTTACTTCTAATTTGTTTGTGAACAACCTGTGACATTGTTCCCTCTATTTTCATGTCTTGAATGCACTGCTTATTTATAAAACATGTCTAAGTTAGTTATAGTAACTAACTCTTGGACCACTTCTTTGAACCATCCTTTGACAATTAGTTATCGGTGACATTCTCACCTTAGACAACTTTGTAAAATCACCATCGACAGCTTAGAGCTTCTTCATAACTTTATCAAGTTTCATAAAATGTCGATGCGCCAAGTGTTTATCCATTTTTTTTAAGGTGGGAACTTTTAACTTCCATTGGTGTTTTAAATAACTTTGCAAAGCCATTGAAATAGCCGATTCAAGACTTCGATTCCTTGTTATCGATATTATACCCACCTTTTGAAACTTCGAAAATTCCTCAATGGAAGCTAATTCAGTCTTTTGAACATGTTTTGAAAGCATACAAAACACTCGACACACCTTTAGGTTGGCGCATTCCGCGAGAATACATTTCTTAAGGGGACAATGTTGAGAAGCTCTTCCATAATCTAGTTGGTAATTTGAGCCATTTTGGAAAACCATTGTAATGATCAATTTAACAATCTCGATCCCTTCTTATTAGTGTTTGACAATACTTTGGAAACTAAGGTAAATTTTTCCAATTCAATATCCTCTCATCAGCGTTTTAAGGCATATCATAACTCTCATTTGATTATTTGAAACATTTTAGAAACTTGTCAAAAAAGGCCGATCCCATGTTTATTATTTACTCACTGGTTCGGAAGAGTCAATTGTAACTTCTATTGACAACTTGGCTTGCTTTGGAAACTAAGCAAAATGCTGACTGACCTTCATTTTTCATGTTTTGGCACTTCTACAAAGTGCAGTAACTTATTGGTGAAGTCTTCATTGTCGAAGATTACATAATCCTCCATGTAAAAGGCCCATTAGATCATCTCCTCGATCTTTTTTATCCAACTTCTATTAGCACTTTAGATACAATACTTAATTCTTCCAAAACTCTTAAGTGATGTTTTTGAAGCTCTCTACAACTTGACAACTTATAATTGGCATCTGAAGGTTATGAAGGACTTCTTCAACTTTGGATTACTCAATCCAATGATTTAGATTGCCTTGTTAAAAAAATTGGGGCCAACACACACACACACGCATATATATTCGTCATTGTTGGAACAAATATTTGTGTTGTTTCCATTTTGGAGATGGTTATGTTTGCACATTTCAATTTGCATCATGTGTGAGTATAACACATATAAATGAATAGATTGAAATTGTTAACTTTATTCAAGTTTTATTCTAAACTTATAAGTGCATAGGATGACACACAATCTAGGGGGAGGATGTCATAACCCTCTCCCTTAAAACATCTTAAAACTCTTTTAATTAAGTTTTAGAAAGGTTTGAAATAATTATTTATCAGAAGTAATTCCTACTCTTAGATTAAGAGAGAAATCAAATTAAAAATTATCAGTAAATCAAATTAAATCAATTATTTAATTTATAGTAATAGAATCTTAGAAATTATAATAGAAAAATTGCATTAGGAAAAAAAACGTACATACAATAAAAGTTAAATGTCTTTGTATGTAATAAATATAATTTAAAATAAAATAAAATAATTTTAGGATAAATAAAATAATTCCAATTGACATTTTGGACATTTCTTTAGATAGATGCATTTAAGATATCTATACTAATTTCATGATAGATTAAGATATTATAAGCAATTCCTTTGGAAAATTAAAGATAAGAAAAAAGTATGTTTTCTCTACTTCAGGAAAAGGAACAGTTTCCAGCATACTCACCCAATCAACTCTGTGTTCATAGCCACATCTCTAGCTTACAATGCACTGTAGTAGAAATTAGCAGGCACCATGGCAGAAGTACAAGGCCACAAAAGTAATCAGCCCAACACTCAAGACGATCCTCAACAGTAAGACTCTGATACCATAAAAGATTCATCACAAGCCATAAACTGTAGGGATAACATTGCATAGGGGCGTATTATATAAGCCAAAGAATCAAACTGTAACCCCTACAATCAAAGAACAATCATGCAAAAACTCTCAATCTACGTGCTAACAATATCACAAATGAAGGGTGTTGCAAACAAACTAACATGCCTACAACAGATGTTGTTAACTTTATTTTATTGACATATAGTATTCTAATTAGTGGTAGCTTGGTGCCCCCAATACAATGAGGAACAAATTTCATCTAGAATGCTCTTGTATAAAAAGCTAAGAGGAAAAAGAATTAGGCAGTCCTGGATTTTTGTGTTATATTTGTGGATTTAAAAGAAGACAGTAATAACTTTCTGATTTGAAGCACCCCAAAAAGGGTTTGATACCTTGAACACCTCATGATTGTCTTGATAGAAATGCTGCATGAATTTCATCTCCTAGTACTGAAGAAACTTTATAGATATGCTGCATGCATACCATTAAATAAGATTTTTTCTGCAGAAGTTGTTCTACAAGTGCAAGAATTGCGAAGGGCATTCCTTACAATACATGGAAAGGCCTGAGAAAAATGAACAACGAAAGTAAATGTTTATGCATATTCAAAACGTCATCATTAAAGTTGAAAAGCAATGGAGCTTTCAAAGTTCCATTCTTTCTTGCATACAATAACTACAACACCATATAATGTCTTCTTCTATTTTAGATAAGGCCAAAGTTGCCGCCAAACTATCAAATCTAAAATCAAGGTTACAATATCATACCCGATAAACCTATCAGTTTATTGCTTTAAGAGAAATAAACACCAAATAACATTAAAGGAAGAGTATAAACTTATAGTGAGATGCTATATATCTCCTTACTATGTATGGTATACCCCTCCAATCAATGACTGGCTAACTCAGAAGATATACAACCTACATTTATTTATATTCATGTAAACTACCATGTGTAAAAAAGAGATTGACACCAATTATCCTTTTTTCAGCCATAGCATCGAATTGGATCATTGCATCCCTTTGCTGGTGATTGTTTGAATCCAGATCGTCCTCCCTTTGCAAGGTATTGCTGATGATATTCCTCCGCCCTATAGAATTTCTTTGCAGGAAAAATTTCTGTAACAATTTTTCTGTTCAACTGTTTCTGTTGTCTTTCAAGTGATTCACGTGCAGCTGTCTCCTGTTCTGGTGAATAAAAATAAATTCCAGATCTGTACTGCGTACCTACATCACCTCCCTGCCAAAAATATTTCAGATGTCAGACACAACACAACTATTTATTTCTTCAGGTTAAACTTAGAATGTCATGATGTGGTCTATAATCATCATTCACTATTCAAGATGTCATACATATGAAATCCTCCCACTTGCACACAGGATAAAGAAGCTGGACGAGTATAGACACACCTCAGGCTCACAGCATTGCAGCATGACTTGGGTCTCTCATGTAACTATCATATCAGGGTTGCTAACAATTAGCCTTTTTGCTACACTCAAAAGATCGAGAGTACATTCAAACGGTAGCAACGTAATTGGATGGAAATCTAAACAGATAATTAAAATTAAAAAGAATTTTCAAGTTCAAATCTAAACAGCCAATATCAAATTAATTGCAAAAGTAACTTAAAAGTGAATAGATTTCATTTGCATTTATAATTTGAGAAGAAAACATCCTTCTAAACTTTTTTATTCCTGATTCTCTCCTCTCCCCTTACTCACCTATTCAAACCTCCACCACAGCCATTTTACAGACAATATCAGTTCAAATGTAAAAGCTGAAATTCAGCATTATGCAAAAGTGATAAAGAAGAGAGTGTAGATATGCTTTGCCTTTAGAGTTCAAGAAGAAAACATTTGTATAAACTACTTAACCAGATTGTCTCTTCTTCCCTCACACAGCTACTCGCACCTTGGCACAAACAAAAGAAGTTATGGCTTTTAGAATGAGGCACAAAGCCTTATCTTTAGACTCTTATAAACAATAGCCTATGATATGACATCCCCATAGAATGTGTATGGGCATCACGGAGTCAATCAAGAGGTTCATTAACTAAGCAACTTGTGTCCTCATCAATAAAGACTTGCAAAGGATGGAATACATGAAACAAAATACAAGGAGATTTACGTATAACAGTCACAAAAACACCCAAATAAAGCCAGAAATGAATGCACAGGCCACCAAAAGTACAATCATGAATCTCAGTATGACAAAGTCTAAATCACCCATAATGAGACGCAAATTCTATTATTTTACTGGACAAAAGTGACATGGAATTAAACTTTTTACAGGAGTAAGATAAGATTGAAACCAATAAAAAATATCTGTTATTGAAAAGCTTTGTAAGGTAGTTAGAATACATAACACTAAGGACCAAACAGATACTTCTCAATGGTGCAGGAGCACCTTTGTTTTGCTTTGTTTTGTAAGCCATTTTTGGCATGTGTTGATTTCCCTAAGGTCATGTTGACCAAGTTTTGGAATCCACTAGGGATTTGGAGTCCTTCTAGGTCCTAGGTTCTATAGGGAAGACTATAGTCTTTTAGTCTTTCTCTTGGCAATTGGAGATAAATGATGTCAGGGTGATGTCATGAGGTTTAGAGTATATGAAATCAATTTTGGAGTCTAGAAGTGGTCTAGTACTCCATGGGATCCTCCCAAGGTCCCTAGGAAGTAAGAATTAAAAAGTTGCTACATTTGTTGTAAAAGTTGCTTAGCAACTTTTGCAACTTTTAAAAGTTGCTTGGTGCAAGTATGCCTTAAGGTCCTAATCGGCTTATGAGGGCTCTAAACCTCCCCTAAACCTAATTTAGGGTATATATGTGAACCTTGGCTCAAACCCCGAGGTTGGAGAATCTACTATACGGAGAACCAATTCTGGAAGTGTGCTCAGTATTTGGATTTGCTTGTATTTCCGTGAATAGAGAATTAATGAGTAGAGTTATGAGTTAGATTTGGATCAATGATGGATACTAGATGTTAGTGTGTGTATTTACTTTGAAGTTCTGCAATTAGTTTAGGTTTTCTTATTCATTTCTTTGTTTTAGTTTAAATCCTTGCATTATCTCTGCTCACTGGTCCATACCAGGAGAGTTGCAAACATGAGGATCTAACTCACTATCCCACCATTCATTATGTACGTCCATTTGGGGATAGTGAGTAGACTCCATGAGTGTACCATATGCAGAAGGAGGGGCCCTGGAAAGCATGCTAAATGTTTGTACAGTAAAGCCCTAGGCGAGCCATGGCGAGCCCGGCTAGGAAGGACTAAGCCAAGAAGAAGAATATGTTGCAGAGGTGAAATGGGAAGTGTGGTTTGGTGATTGGAGACCTTAGATATTGTCATTAACAAGATCTGGATGCAAGGAGAAGTTGTGATCAATCCATTTGATCACCCAAAAACAAGAGACACTTCATGCAATCAGTAAAGGCCCTAAACCCTACCAAAATCACCTATTCTTGGTTAGGGGATTGTATGGCCTGGAGGAACCTTGAAACCTCCAAAATCCTTGAGAGGTTGGCCAATGTTGCAAGAATCCACAATTTGTTTGCAGGTTCATTTGGAGGTAAATAGGTGAAAGACCCTATTTTCTCGGAGAGGAGGCCTAATTGGGGCTCTTCCTTGTAGCCCTAATTAAAGAAGGAAGTGTGAGATCGGTAAGTGAGATTGGTGAAGTGGGAGTTGAAACACATCAAATGGAACCACATAAGACATTTTCCAACACCTCCACACCTCTACAAGTTCCTAAGTTCATTTGGAGGTGGTAAGCCCTTAGCCTAGCTTAAGGGTCAGTATCAAAGTAGACAAACTCGCCGAGTTTTCCAGCTCAGCAATTAACTCGGCCAAGTAATCACCTGCCCAAGTTGCCGAGTTTTTGCAAAAAAACTCGCCAAAAACTCGGCAAGTTTTTGCTAAAAACTTGCCCGCGTGAGTGTTAAACAACCGCAAGTAACAAAAATGGCACTCTATTGTTTCATTTTGATTTTTGCTCTCTCATTGGCAACTAGGGAATAGTTGAATTGACTTTCCAAGCCATTTTAAGGCGTACTCAAGTAGATTGAAGGCGGATTTGAGTGGATTGAAGGCAGATTTCAACCGTTTTTGAAGAAAAAACACATTTCCAAGTAGGGTTTTGCTGAGATTGTTTTTATTTATTTTCAAACATTCTATTTTGCTTTTGTTGAATCTAAATGAATGTAAAATCATTTCTAAGTAGTTAGAAATGATTTTGAATCATTAGAACAAGATTCAACCGAGTTTTGGACAAATTTTTAAGAAAATAATGAATCTATCAATGTTTTTTTTGAAGAGTATCTTTTTTTTTTAAATATCAAACCCTACCAGTTTGTTTTTGTTTTTTTTTCAACTTTGAATGATGTCTAAAAAGATTGAAACTAATTTAGATAGTTTCTAACTTTCTATTTTCTAACTTTGTTTATTTTATTTCCTAAAATATTTATTAATTTATTTTATGTTTTGAATTTCTATGTGTAGGGCAGCAATTAACCATTAAATCAGCATGGCAAATTTAGGAGAAGAGTGGCCACAAACACCATGCCCTTCTGGATTGATAGGCACCCGGCCTACAAATGCTAGAGATAGAGAATGGAGGTATGCCTGTGAAGCACCGGATGAGCCCGAGAAAGTAATTTGCATAAGGTGTGAGAAAGTAATTTCTGGAGGCATAAACCGCCTCAAATACCATCTTGCAGGTATTAGCAAGCATGATACAAATCCATGCAAAAAAAATACAAAGGAGATAAGAAGATTTGTTAATGCCGTACTTGCAGCCGGGGAAGATAAAAAATTACAAAGGGAGAGGGAAAAATTAGTTGTGAGGGCAGCCATAGCTGAAACTGAAGGTGTTCCGATAGACATTGAGGAAGAAGAAGCACTTGAGAGCATAGTGGGCTCTCTTCGTGGCCCACGCATCCGCAAAAATAGGGCCTCTTTTACTGCTTCTGCTTCCTCTAGTAGAGTGCCACCAGCACCATCAGCATCAAGGATAGACAATTTTTTTGTACACAGGAATACACCTGGTGCAGAACCATCATTAGAGGCCACTGGATGGAACAAGGAGGCACATGACAAAACTGATATTGCATGTGCTGATTTTTGGTTTTTCAACAATATCCCATGGAGAGTGATTGAGAGCCCCTATTGGCTCAATTTGGTGACCGCAATGACAGTTTCGAGAAAAGGGTACAAGACCCCTTCTCGTAGGGTTTGAGTGGGAAGTAAGTAAATAATCGGAATCGACTTGGTTTCATTTTGAAATTTTAATTGTTACTTCTTGTTTATTAAATCAAAATTGAGTACTAAGACTTGATTTGACTTTGATTTTGTAGGTTGCTTCTAAATGCTGTTGATAGGGCAAAACTAGTGGTGGAGGAGCCAAAAAAAGAGTGGAGTAAGTATGGCTGCACCATTCTTTCTGATGGGTGGACAGATGGAAAAAACCGAACCATCATTAATTTTTTGGTTGCTTGTAAGGATGATGTTGTATTTTGGAAATCGGTTGATGCCTCGAGCAAAGTAAAAAATGCACAAACTTTGGCTTTAATGTTGGAGAATGTTATCATGGAGGTGGGAGTAGAGAATGTGGTGCAAATCATCACAGATAATGCAGCAGCATATGTGGCAGCAGGTAATTTTAAATTTTAATATTTATGTTGCTGCTTGCACATGATATTTAATTTAGTTTTTAGGTAAAATATGGAAATTGGAAACTAATTATTGCATTGAATCTTGATACTAATATGCCAGGTAGAATCCTCCAAGACAAGCACCCCACTCTTTTTTGGACACCTTGCTCAGCACATGTCCTTGACCTTCTTTTGGAGAACATAGGAAAACTTGATTAGGTGACTCCAATTGTGGAAGATGCAAGGTGGATAACAAAGTATATCTACAATCACCCTTGGGTTCTAAATTTGATGAGACAATTCAGCAAAGGGAAAGATTTGGTGAGACCCGCAGCCACAAGATTTGCAACGGTTTTCTTGACATTGCAAAGTATTCTTGAGGGCTTGAAATCTTTGAAACAAATGTTTGTGAGTCCACCATGGATTCAATCACCTTATTCAAAGAAGCCCGAAGGACAATTTGTTGCGCAGATGGTCTTTGATGAACCTTTTTGGGTAAAGGCTAAAGACATTGTGGAGGTAACTTCAAGAATCAAAACTTTAATTTTTAATTATTCTTGATTCAAGTCTATCATTATTAATTAATCTTGTTGTAAACTAATTTGTATTTTTAAAATTTCAATTGCAAGTATTTGAGCCCTTGGTGAGAGTTCTACGCATGGTTGATGGGAACCAAACCCCAATGGGGTCTTTGTATGAGGCCATGGATAGGGCCAAAGAGTCTATCAAGAATGACTACAAGGGGGATAGACTCTATTATGACCCCATTTGGGAGATTGTTGATAGGAGGTGGAACAACTAGCTCCACCAACCCATTCATGCAGCAGGATACTTCCTAAACCCTCATTTCAGGTACGGTGATTGAGATTCTTCTTCAAATTTTACTAAGACTTGATTTCACTTTGTTTTTGTAGGTTGTGTACTAAGACATGGTTTCACTTTGTTTTTGTTTTAGATGTGATGATTCCTTTTCAGATTCATGGAGGGCCTCACTACATGCATTTAGAGGATGATACCTGATGTTGCTGAGAGAGACCATGTTGTGACCGAACAACAAATGTATGTAGAATCAAAGGGTAAATTATTCTCTTAAGAGTTGGCAAAGAGAGCAAGAGGCACTCAAACCCCAGGTAAAAGTAGAACATTTGCAATTTTGCCATTTGGTAAATTATGTTTTGCTTGTCTCTTTTCTTTCTAACTTCTCAATATTTTAATTTGCAGAGGCTTGGTGGCAAAGTTGGGGTGGGAATACTCCACATCTAAAGAAATTCGCTCTCAGAATCTTATGTCAGCCTTGTAGCTCATCCCATTGTGAGCGAAATTGGAGCTTATTTGAGTCCATCCACACAAAGAAGAGAAACAAGTTAGCTCAAAAACGCCTCAATGACCTTGTTTATCTGCAATACAATCTTAAGTTGCGCATGAAGAGGGCAACAGAAGAACCAGCTGGTCCAACTGATTTGGACGATATAGATCCTTAGTCTGATTGGACGGCACAGGAGCAGCCTCCTTTGTTTACAGAGGATGACATCGCTGATTTGGAGAGGGAGGCTATGGAGGGGGAGGGGGGTGCATTTGGTTTCACATTGGATGACATTGAGGAGGAGGATGAGGATTCAGAAGAGGAGTCATTACCAGTGACAGTGCCAGAGGTAGGAGATACATTAGGAGGGATACCGAGCGAGGAGGCATAGTCACGCTCAGTGCAGGCTTCTACTTCTAGGACTAGGCCCACTACTTCTAGTTCCTCTCCCAGTCCCTTATTTGGTCGTAGACTTGGGAAGAGGAAGATGTAATTCAAATTTTAATTTGTAATGATGTATAACTTTACTATTTTGCTTCCAGACTTCCAGTCATCAGCATTCCACATGAGAATGTGATTTTGTACCCACTATGCATTTATATATATCTAAACTTAGCTTGTTTCTTTTGTTTTCTCATTAATTAACTCATTGGATGCATCTTCTCATAGAATTTTGCAAAAAAAATGCATTTTTAATTAAATTTCATGCTATTTTTAAGTTGCCGAGTTTTTTGCCGAGTTTTTCCAAAAACTAGCTGAGTTTTCCCGAATAATCTTTTCCAGGGCTTGGCGAGTTTTAGGCAAGTGAGAGTTTGTCAACTTTGGTCAGTATAAGCATGGAAGGAGTAAGCACCAAGAATTGTTTTGTCTTGGTTGGATTGTAATTGGTAGTTTGGTTGAGGTTGAAGACCAGGGGATTGAGCCTTTGAGGGCATCCTTTAGGTCAGTTGTGTCAGTGGGAACACTTAAGGGTCACTAGGTAGACCTAGGCAAGGGCTATAGTGATTAGCTTTTCCCAACCTCCCTATCACCCGAGTATGAACCTTTGATTTTAGAAGAAATGGAAATCTGCACATAACCGAGGTATCTAGATAGTCCAGCCACATCAACATATTGAAATATGCACATGATATTTTTGAACTTGCTAGAAAATATATTTAGTTAAAATTACTTCAGTTAGAAGCAACCAATGCAACATAGCAATCAAGGCTTGTGCAAACACTAGGTTCCTTGCTCTTCCAGCAAGCTTGTCTTTCTTGGAGGTCACACCAATCCAACTGAGTTCTCTCAAAAATTTAAAAAGTGCATTCCAGAACATACCAAACCAATATATAATATTTCAGAATCACTGGGAAACAAGATCTAAATCTTTTTGATGATGGAAAAGCAGGGAAGACATAGAGAGGCTCACTATTTCGTACAAGGTAATTTTGTTAACAGCCGATTCTGAATGTCTTGAACTTTTCTGAGATCCACTACAACAACTTTATTCATATCATATAACCCAAATAAGGTCAACCAACAGCTTTATAGAAGCTATTTACTATTTAAGCAGATCTACTAAAATGGCACTGAGGTACTATGGAATCATGGACCATCACAAGTACTTGAAAAAATAAGGCTACTAGCATATAGACTGGCATTTCCACCTTAACGAGCATAACTCACATCATGTGACCGATCAGTTCACAGTCCAAATTGAACCTAAGGAAGAGTCTCAGTTTCAACCAAACCTCCCTCTCGGGGAGGGAACCTGGTAAAGATAAAAAGTCCAACAGATAAATGTTTACAGAATTGAAAAGATGAAGAAAGAACACAAAAAATTACCCCTACTCCTAAATTCCGTGAGAGTTCTCCAGGAGGAAGAGGAATCCAAGAACCATTCTGTGCTTTGGTTTTATGAGATGATCATGCAACTGGTAAATAACAGAATACTTGTTGTAACTTAAGTGCTAAGGTCGCTTTGATGATACAGGACCAAGTCTTGAATATGAGAAACCATTAGTTTGATTTATTGATTGAAGATTCGTCATGTAATTTTGGCCAAAATATGCATTGGCCAAAGGTTCATTAACTAGACTATGAAATAACACATACAGTGAAGTGACTTAGAAAGGCAACAGAACAATAGATCCAAATTATTAGACAAAAAGAATGATGGAACATGGACCATCAGAAGAGGCAACTAAAATATTTCTTTTATAAAGCAAACCACGAGAGATGACTAAGAGTTGAATAAGTTTTTTAATGCCAGAGACATCAAAGACTTGAGAAATGATAAATATGCTTTTGTTTTGTTGCTATTTCTAATTGACAATACAGAAAATAGCGAGAAGCGTGCATGACCGAGGAGAGTGTTCGAAGCTGGAGAAATGCAACATCAAGGGTCTCCGAAAAGCTGTTAGCAGTAAACCATGCTGATTAAAAACTCTCCTCTCATACAGCATGGAGTTTCCAAGGTATCTTGTATTACAAACTATGGATGGCGAAGATGCAGTGCAAGTGACCTTGCAAAATGGCATGAGAGAAGTATAGGGCAAAAAGAACCTATAAACATCAAAATACCCACCTAAAATACAAAGAAAGATTGGTGATTTGTGAAATCTCAAGACTTCTGCTTGTTAAAGTTACAAAACCAAGAATTTGCATTGTGCTACTTAATAACAATTATATGACAGCCATTAATGAATAAATTATTGTGCTGTGCTTTTTAGTAAATAAAGTACTGCAACATAACACAATATTGAGCTAGAAAAACCCCAATAGGATGAAAACTTGATAGAGGCAACTGATCTTCTACCCAAGCATACTACCCATAAAAATGGATGATACAAACATGCAATTGATCTCCATTACTCTTAAATGGAGAAGATAAAACAAACAATTGCCCTTCCTCTCTTCTATTCGTCTATGCTTAAACCCAAGATTACATTCCATATATAGATTTCCAAAGGTTTTTGGAAAAAGATGAAACATATGACCTTTCATCTCCCCTTTTTGTGACTTTTCACCTTCCCTTATATTTGTTGTTCATGTTGGGTTATCTACTTGGAAACTAGAAATTGTATGGATGCCTGTTAATTTCATATTCCATTTTACATAGTAACACTTCCACACTGACAAAGGAGTCCAGGATGAATCCACGCCTGCAGTATAATCTCTGTGTTGTACAGTTCTGCAATGCTGTAAAACACCTGCCCGTGTACATGATTTCACTTTTTTATTCAGACTTCCTGTTCTATTCATGACTGTAAAAGTTCAACTAACTCTTTGAGTACACATTCTGATCTTTAAGAAGCTTTTGGTCCCACATAAACTTAAATTCAAGATATGAGAAAATTCTCCCCATTTGCGAGGTCTTTTATGCATCAATTTGTGCTAAAACTACAGCTTTTTGTAATGCTCAAAGTATGCTACAATCCTACTTGCTTACAGCAAGTGTTAAAAGCTACAAGGAATTATTATGATGCAATAAGAAGTTATAAGCTTACAATGCTCAAGCACATGCTCATAATGCTGGTCATGCTCTTTCTCAAAAAATAGACATGTCTTCACGACACCCAAGAACTTGCAATAGTGCTGCTCATGTTACCAAAACTTTCTAACCTTGCTAGAAGCCTCTTGCCTTTATGCAAAAATGGAAATCACATACAACACCCAAATATTCTTCCTATAGTCCTCGCATGGTTTCAACAGCATACATGCGATACAACACCCAAGAACCTGCATTAGTGTTGTCCATGTCCATCCCTTAATCATGCCAATGGAAAAAAACTATACTTTTCCTTTTCACATAGATGGCTTACAACATGGGCAAAAAATTGCTACAAGTTGCCCAGGCTCTAAGTATACATGTGATACAACACCCACGGCATGCATTTATATTGTCCATGTTACCCATACATGCTTCATCACTTGCTCATGCAAATGGAACAAAACTACACTTGAGCATTTGTGGCATACAACATGTGATAACAAATTTCTACAAGCTGCCCATACTCTCAACAAGTATACAAGTGATACAACAGCCAAGAACATGCATTAATGTTGTCCATATTACCTGTATACACTTTATCCCTTGCTTGCTCAAGCAAATGGAACAGAACTGCAATCTCACATGCATGGCTCACAACATTAGAAAAAAAAATTGCTGCAACCTGCCCATGTTGCTTTTACATGATTATATTGCTAGAAGAATGACGTCTTTATGCATCTACCATCTACACTACCCATGCTTGCTACACACGATAATGGATGTGCTCCTATTTTTTCAAAAAACGTGAGCTGAAACATGCATTACCTCGTACAATCTGTTTTCTTTGTTAAGTTTTAGTGATCAGATCTAAAGCATTAAACAATTAACAAAAAAGTAAAGCGATAAGACAATTACACAGTAATTTTACCCTGGGAAACCTCTATGAGGAAAAACCCAGCATTCAGATAAGATCATTTAATTTCTCTCAAAATCACAAGTACAATGACTCACAATGATATCGCTGTAGATTTGCTGAGGATCCCCGATCCACGAAGCAAATCTCCAAATCACTGGCCACAGATCCCACAAGTAGTATCTCAACTGTACATAACAGCCAAGTAATGTCTCTGTATACAGTAGAAGGATAATAACCTTAATAATGTCCCAGCATATATACACGATCTGGAAGCAAGAATATGTTGACACACGGTCTGAATATACGGACGCACGATCTGAGTATGTAGTCACAAGATCTGACTTGGCAATATGTAAATGCACGCATAATCTGAGTTAAAAGATAATGTTGAATGTCTCGAATGGATACACTGCTGTCGCAGCATATAGGATGGATAGTATGAAGTCTTTTGCCTTGACGCCCAATATAGATCAAGATATATATTCGCTGCTCTGAAGTATTGAGATTGCTGTGTATGTATTCACATGTATTCACTGCTTTGAAGTATCAAATGTTATCGAAAGTTCAGCCTGTCCTGAGAAGTAATCAGATCTGAATGATTACTTGATTAGTTACTAATGAATTTCCAAGAACAGATCACATGTCACAAGCAGAGTATTCTCAAGTGCAGATCGCAAGTGTATGACAGAGCTGCTTTAAGAGCAGATCGCACTTCTTTGGAGTAGATCACAAGTAGATGACAATATCAGAGCAACTCTAGGAGCAGATCGCCTTCTCCAGGAGTAGGTCGCACTCCTCCAAAGCTGATCATAAGTAGACAACAATATTAGAGCAGGTCTATGATCAGGTTGCACTCTTCAGGACAGATCACATGTCTTTTCATTTTTCATGAGTTAGTTGTCTTTTATTGCGATGGGAGATAGCATACATATATGCGTTGCCAATAGAACATAAGCAGGCCGACCTTCTACAAGTTACATGAATTTTGGCACCAAACATGCTGAGGCGAGAGGGTAGGGCCGACCAATGCTAAAACGTCTACCCTTAGACATTTTTTAGTAATAAACTATTTAGAACCAAATTAAAGATTTGTTCTAAATGTTTAGAATTATTTCAGCTAGATCCGACTAGCTATAACATTAACATTCTTGTCCTTGCTTCGTCTCAAACAGACTTGCTTCCTCATACTCACCCATTAGTGAGTGACGTCTACTCCTTTCTTGCACAACCAAATGGCATTAGCTTGAATAAAAAACCAACCTACAAAGAAACTTGGGATGCCACCATACATACACATAACAACTCTCCCTCACCTCTTATGCATATAAAGCAAAGTACTCTATCCAAGCATCATAAGGCAATCCATTACATACATTGGTAGTGTAGATTCATGAAACGACAACTACTTTTTCTACTTAGCGCTCTATGATTCTCCTCTTGCCCAAGTGGCTTCTATTTCTTGCTTTGACCATGCTTTGGGTGAAGTTAGGGATAAAGCCTTCAACACTTATCATCCCAACGCTTTCTAATTTTGCAATGGGAACAGCAACTGTTAGGTTACATATGCTCAAGTCAAATTTATCTTTACCTTCTTTGAGTGTGCCCTTGCCCTTCTCTTGCCTTAAGTGTGTGGCTTCTCCTTTTTCTGTATAGAGTATTGCACTTGTGCTATTTAGTGGTGATGTTTGTTTTGCACATAAATCATAATGGTTATTTTTTCTACAATCTATGCAAAGAACTTATAATCCGGAGTTTTGTGTTGTATGTCCATTCCTTTCGCAATTTGAATAAAATATGGAATTTTGTAAAGTCCCCTTCTTGTGTTGACTTGGTGGTCAGCACCTCCTTGGAGATTCGTGAGATGGCTTAACCGCCTCCCGTGGATCGGGTTAAATCTGGCATTTGTATCGGGCATTGATAGTTCGAGCTTTTGGTGCAACGGCAAATGATTCCAACAATTGGTATCAGAGCCTTGGGTCACGAGTTCGAGTCTCCCTTCAATTGGGGCTAAAGGTTCAGTCGGTGCTGAGGGGGAGATTGTTGACTTGGTGGTCAGCACCTCCTTGGAGATTCATGACATGGCTTAACCGCCTCCTGTGGATCGGGTTAAATCTGGCATTTGTATCGGGCATTGATAGTTCGAGCTTTTGGTGCAACAGCAAATGATTCCAACATCTTGCACCTAGCTCAATTCAAGTTTTCTATCAGCTTATTCCTGGGTCCCCGTAGGCTAAGTGGATATCTGGGGACTCAGTGTCCTGAGGTAAGCTCTAGCAGTATTTCCAGAGTTTCCAACAAACTTTCTATTTTTGGCATATTGTTTGTAGTAAGTTTTAAATTTAGCACTTGATCTTGGCCTCTTCCCCTCTCAGTTCAGTGCAGTGGTTTCCACTTTTGGACTTGGTGAGTTCTAATGCTTTTCATGAGATTTTTAATTTATTCATTGTGTCTGTATTAAGGTGCTTTATAAAGTCTACCCCGTTGCACCTTGTCTAGTGACTTGGTAACTTGAAGTTGTTTTTAAAGTAGGCCAAAATTAAGCCTTCCTAATGTGGTACCACCATAAGGGGGAAAGTTACACTAAGGAGGAATAAGGAGATTTGAAGCAAATTAAAATGTTTAGTTTGAGAGCTCATAAAGGGTCAAACTTCTATGGTGATTTGAAGTTGCTTTCAAATCAGTTTTGGAGCAAAAAGGTTTCAAATTGAAGAATGATTTCCCTAATTTCCTTTTCCCTATATATTCATGTTTTGAGCTCTCATTTGGCATGCTTGAATGGATATCTTACCATTATGCTGCCTGAATGATTCTAGAGGTCATCTTTGGCTAGATAGAGGACAATATCCCTCATTCAGGTTACTGATTTCGGTGGCGAAAAAACCCACCCTAGCTGGTTGGTTCAGTTCCAGATTTTCAGTGTTTTGGAGCTTGCTAGTAGATTTTGGCTTGAAGAAAATTAAGTTCATTGCAGTATTTTGATGTGGGTTTGATGGTTTTGATGTAGTGTTTTGGAATTCTGTAGTGTGGTGTGAGTTTACGGAGTTCAGATGCTTTTTCAGAGTGTTGGTGTGAGTTTTGTGAGTTCTGAAAAGTGTTTTTTGCTGAGTAGTGTTGATGTGAGTTTTATGCCACTACAACATGCAGAATCAAATACTCAATATTCTAAATGAAACACCAAATCTCCAACTCCCTATTGAATAAGGAAACTTAGATGCTAAACAATGCATATGATTGTGTGATCAACTAAGACAACCTCAAGGTTCCTTCTTATTGTGGACTTAACTCAGTTATGATGACGTTATATGTTGGGTATCACAAAGGGAATTACGTTATTCATTCAATGGATATCAACTACTTCTAACCAAATAAACTGCAAAGGATAAGGGTTGAGAAAGTTATTCTACTCCTAGAATGCAAGAGATGATGAATGCTTTGTGACTCTACTAGACTTAGTTTAGACATTGACCTCAACCAAGCTAGTGCAATCTCCTAAGGTAAATTTAGATGTCCAAACTATTAGCAATACCATCAATGGGTGCATCAATGCACAGACAATAATTGAAGTAAAGCTCATTAAACTTCTAGTTGACCACACAAGGCAAACTTACAATCAACAAGTAGCTAGAGGTATGGATTAGGCAAGTTCCACAAAGATTGATCCACAATTACTTTCATCCAACTAAACTACTTCTACTCGACATTAATAAAATCTACTCTAAGTGAGGAAATGTAGAAACCATGCAATACTTCAAAATGATACAAATAATCCACCATGAAGACCAACAATTAATTAAGAACAATTCGGCAACATTATAGCAATAATTTCGACTAGTCTCTCCTACTCTTTTGTTGTCCAACTGTTAAGTTTTGATCAGATTTGATCTATCTATGGTTTTCCTATTTTCAGAATACGATTCGATCTACAAGAGAAGAACATTTATTGATTTCGATATCTTCAATTGTGGATCGGATCTGCATTAAATACATAAGCAAGAGACATATCCCATGAGTGTACATGTCTCCACTAAGTGGAGACATGTCCATTCATGAGATGTCTCATGAATTGTGCCTTTTCATCTTAACTAAGTACCTGATCTCTAGTCGGGGTTTGTTACTTAATATATATTTATTTACATATTTATATATATATATAATGGTTATATCCGACTAAAACTGCAATGACATTAACACTCCCTCTTAGTTAGGGAGGATAAACACAAAATAGATATTACCTCAATGTAATATCAAGAATGACAAATTTTAAGGATAACTTTGATCAAAAGATATCCACCATTTAGATATCATCTCATGATATCACGAGTAATGGCCTCCTGAATATCAAGTCACATGATATTCACCAAGTACTCAAGATGTTCATAAGGTATGTGCACATGTATCCTCAATAATACTTACCATATGAACATTCATGGTCTATTTAAGGAAATTAATCCACCATGCAAGATTTTCATGCTCTGTTTAAGGAAATTAATCCACCGTGCAAGATATAATCTATCATGATCTGCTTAGACATCATAAGATATCCGTCATAATAGAAAATTTAATTTATTGTAAGATGGTCATCTTTCAATAACTTCTGCAAATACAAGTGATAATCATTTGGAAGTCGTCACTTCTTCATGATGTACACAGGGCCCATATAGTCATGAATTGACACTTATTAATAAAGTAATTCATTAGTACAATAATCACATATCCTAAGACTCTTCTCAGTAATACCAAGTTTACCTCCGAAGTGTTCCACCTTCGTTTTCGCAAGAGGTTGGTGAGAATAGTGAACTCCCTCTCAATCCAATATTTCACAAATTTTCAATATTTCATTGACATATCAATCTCTAATCTTGAATTCACACATTTGAACGTAGTCT
The DNA here is from genome assembly GCA_027943335.1 of Chamaecyparis obtusa. NCBI lineage: Eukaryota > Viridiplantae > Streptophyta > Pinopsida > Cupressales > Cupressaceae > Chamaecyparis > Chamaecyparis obtusa. The sequence goes on along the minus strand of BSBK01002198.1, from coordinate 56,838 downwards.
CTCTGAAACAACAGGTTAACAGCTCCGACCCAGACAAGATATAGAAAATACTAAGACTTCTATCCAGATGAGCAAAATTGAGTTTTCAATACTTCAAATAACAGAGATTTACAAAATCATAAAAGTGTTACATCCAGAGATGTCGCAAGTTAGGGATAAAAGCATATTGATATGACTCAATCTCTATAGAAGCTTGTGAACAACAATTACAGTTACTATAATTTTGTCAAAGCTTAAACCGCACAGAAAAGGAATCACTGATGGTTGTATCATATGAGTCTCCAGCGCTCTGACTCTGAGTGGTCAAAGAATATGTTCACTATTCTATATCTCCAAGTCGGCCAGCAATACCTGCACTTGTAGCATCTCTGATGTAATTTTTAAATCTTTGCTGAATTGGTGTAGGAAATACTTATAATGGTGGTCGACTCTTCAGATAACCACGCCTTAATATTTTATTTTATAGTTCTTATTCTTTCTCCCGTCATGTCTTGAATAGAAAGCAACGTCAATATCATCTCTGGGATACAATCTTCAAGACGTATATGTGGCAACACATGAGCATCAATACAAAGGTGTCTAGGAGCAGAATCAAATAGTGTGCGACTCTCATATCATTTGCAATGTTGATTTCCCAATGGCAAAAGCGAACATCAATATACTTGTGTATTGTCGTCTTCCAAGGAAAGAATCGATCGCTTACAATTAGGTGACTAAGAATATCTTTGGTCCGAACCGTAGTGGAAAGCTAATGTGGACCCAACCTCCTCTGCCATGGAACAATAGTGGGGAAAAAAACATCATCTATACCAGATCGTGAATTCCAGCACCAAACTTGACGACTATATATATATATATATATATATTGATGGAAAGCAATGCATACTGTATAGAAATCAATCAGCATCTTCATCCCAAAAAAATAAAAAATCAAACGATATAACATAGATTTAAAATCTGATCTTGATCGTTTCTCAAACCGGCTCTAATACCATGTTAAGTTTTGACAAATTTGATCTATTTATGGCTTTTCTATTTTTGGAATATGATTTGATCTACAAGAGAAGAACATTTATTGATTTCAATATCTTCAATTGTGGATCGGATCTGCATTAAATATATAAGCAAGAGACATATCCCATGAGCAAAAATGTCTCCACAAAGTGGAGACATGTCCGTTCATGAGATGTCTCATGAATTGTACCTTTTCATCTTAACTAAGCACCTAATCTCTAATCGGGGTTTGTTATTTAATATATATTTATGTACATATTTATATATATATATAATGTACATATATCATACTAAATATATATATAATGGTTATATCCGACTAAAACTACAATGACATTAACACCAAGTCTGGAAAATATTTGCTATTAAAGTTTTGTGCCCTACTGGAAGACTTCGATCTGCACTTGATATTTGTTTTGAATTGGGTGTTGAAGTGACTTCAACACCCAATTTATTTATGCCACAATGCTAAGGGGTATGTCTCTCAATCAGGGCCGACTTGATCTTTAGAGACAAAATTAAATTAATTCATGTCCTTTCTTTTCCATGAGCAGGCCGACTTGGCCTATTCCCAATCAATTTGTGGCCCTTCAATAAATAGTCGCTTAAATAAAATTGATCCTCATTAAATGATTGTTTGCCATTGTTTAATATTCGCACCTCAGCATTTAATAACTCTTAACTCCCTCAAGGCCAACCTTATCAAGACCTTTTTCATCAAAATTATATGACTTCTCAGGCAAATCGAAGATAATGGCCTCATGTGGCAATGACAAACTGCATTTTTGGAATTCGTAAGGCCATGTGGCAAGGACAAAATCGGAAATCCCATGCCTATGTGGCAACTCGGATTTGATAGCTTCGTGTGGCAACTTGCAAATCGGAATGCATGGCTTTGCGAGTCAAGTGAAACTCGGAATTCTAAACTTCATGTGGCAAGTGAAAATCAGATTTCTTGGGGTCATGTGGCAGGGGGCTTATAGAGATTTTAAAAAATGCATGCCCTATGTGGCAAGTTGGGTTTGATAGCTTGATGTGTCAAGAGAAAATCCGAAATCTCCAGCCTCGTGTGGCAAGATTAAAACCACTTTCAGAAATTGCATGATTAGGTGTCACGACCATTGAATTTGACAAAGGGATAGGCAAACCCCATCGGATTTGGCAATTTCATGTGGCAAGTGTCACAAAATGTAGCTCAGATTTGAAAGGGTTATGTGTCAAGTGCCACTCGGATTTGACATGTTCATGTGGAAATTGCCACATGAGGTAGCTCGAAAATCTAAGGTTGATGTAGCAAGGTGCCACATGAATTTGCATCATGCATTTCATAATTCCTTATGCTCGAATTTGATACTTGCCAATTGGAGTTAAACTTGTTCTTGATTAAATCTTAATGCTTGACATGAAATGGACTAAACTTGGGGCTCAAACTCCTGTCTAAGTTCAATTTGTCAAGCCCACGGGCTTACATAAATACTCTCAACAAATGACTAAGTCAAGGTTATCCTTTCCCGACTCCCTACAAACTTCATGTTCTTCCTCTTGACCACTATTATTCCATCCTCATACTTGATCGAACCTGTTACTCTTTGATTGTTTTTCCCCTTTCTCTCTTCCTAAGGCTTGGACGCTTCAAAATCTCCTAAGCGAAGGTTTAACTTGATGTTTCACCTTCCCTAAGACTCTTCTCAACCAAAATTTCAATTTCAAGAGACTTGTAGGACTTCAAAATACTATCAATCTAACCTACTAACAACAACTGCAAACAGAGGGGGTCCCCATGCCCAATAGGGTGATGGTGTGAAGACTCACAACTAGATGTTGTAAGGTTTTTCACACCATCACCCCATTGCAAATGGAGACTCCCTCTTTTTGTAGTTGTTGTTAGTAGGTGTAGGTTGTAGGTTAGGTTGATAGTATTTTGAGGTCTTGAAAGTCTCTTGAAATTGAAATTTTGGTTGAGAGGAGTCTTAAGGAAGGTTGGCACTTATAGTTGAAACCTCAAGTCGGACCTTCATTTTGGAGATGTTTAAGTATCCAAATCTTAGGAAGAGAGGAGAAGCAATCAAAGAGCATCAAATTTTGATCAAGTCTATGTGGAAGACCAAAGGATATTATGAAGTTAGAGTAATAGTGGTCGAGAGGAAGTACATGAAGTTTGTAGGGAGTTGGGCAAGGATAACCTTGATTTGGTCATTTGTTGAGAGTATTTATGTCAATCCCTTGGGCTTGACAAATCGGATTTAGTCAAGAGTTTGAGCCTCGAGTTTGGTCAATTGTCAAGTATCAAGATTTGATCAAGGGCAAGTTTAACTCCAATTGGCAAGCATCAAACTCGAGCTTAAGGAATTATGAAATGCATGATGAAAATTCATGTGGCACCTTGCCACATCAACCTTAGATTTACAAGCTACCTCATATGGCACTTGCCATATAACCCTGTCAAATCCGAGCTAGATTTTGTGGCACTTGCCATATGACATTGCCAAATCTGATGGAGTTTGCAACATCCCTTTGTCAAATTCAATGGTCTTGCCACACAACCTTGTGAATTCCCAAGTCAACTTGACACATAGCTCTCTCATTTCCGATTTTCCATATCAAGTTGCCACATGAGGCCCTCATTTCCGAGCTACCACATAAGGCCATGATTTCCGCTAGTCATCTTAAGCCTAGACCACTTGAGACTATGATTTTTGAAAGGGTTTCAACCTTGACACGTAGGGCTTGAAATTCCGAGTTCTACTTGCCACATAGTGCATCCAGATCCAAAAATACTAAGTGTCATGTGCCACATCCTAAGACAATTTCCGGCATTCAAGTCTCTTGCCACATAAAGAAAGGATTTCTGAGCTGCCTTATACACCTGCCACATGAAGCCATCAAATCCAAGTTGCCACATAGGCATGGGATTTCTGATTTTGTCCTTGCCACATGGCCTTAAGAATTCCGAAAATCATGTTTGTAATTGCCACATGAGGCCATGATCTCCAATCTGCCTGAGTAGTCATATAATTTTGATGAAAAAGGGCTTGATAATGTCGGCCTTGAGGGAGTTAAGAGTTATTAAATGCTGAGGTGCGAATATTAAACAATGGCAAACAATCATTTAATGAGAATCAATTTTATTAAAGTGCCAATTTATTGAAGGGCCACGAATTGATTGGGAAGAGGCCAAGTTGACCTGCTCATGGAAAAGAAAGGATATGAATTAATTTGATTTTGTCTCCAAAGAACAAGTCAGCCCTGATTGAGAGACAAACCCCTTGGCATTGTGGCATATATAAATTGGGTGTTGAAGTCACTTCAACACCCAATTCAAAACAAATATCAAGTGCAGATCAAAATCAAGGAGCAGATAGAATTATTTCAGCAGAGCACCGGACTCTAATAGCAAATATTTTCCAGACTTGTTGGGCATCAAAAGGGTGAAGGAGACACCAAGAATAAGTCCAGATCCTGTTGTTTGAAATCAGAATTTAAAAAATAGTTGAACTAGGAAGTGAAAATCAAACCTTTCTAAGAGCAAACCACTTCCAGATCTGAGTTTTAGACTCAGATTTTTATCACACAGCCAGGTTGTTAAGTTTCTGTCATTGATGTCTCAGTGTCTTTTTACATCTTCTATCTAATGTCTTCGATTTTTGGTGAGCCCAAGATGCGGATATGTAAAAATATAGTTTTATGTGTGCTGTGCAAAGGTGGCAGTCTCTCACATCACAAGGGTGCGAAGATTTTTGTCTTGTATCAGTCCCAGCTGGCACAAATTTTATTGGTGAATGACAGAGCTTGTCTTCCTGCCGTGTATCTGTCCCAGCTGGTAGTATGTTGCAGCTTCATTCTTTTAAAAAACGTAAAGCATATTATTGCAATGATTGTATCTCTTTTTCTCGGCATGTAGCAGCTTCAGTGTTCTAAAAAATATAGAATACAGTATTGCAATGATCGTATCCTTTATTCTCGGCATGCAGCAGTGCTTACTGATCACATATGTGATAAAAGACAAAAAACACAAAGCAATGAAAAAACGCGACACCTGTGTTCCATGTTAGGAATGGAGATCTTTTGTAGAGAGGATTCAATATTCTTTCTGTACTGTTCACAAAATATTAATGTGAGTAAATAGATGTGTTTATATTTTACTGAATTATAATTGCAGAGATATGTATTTCGTATGTTGCTGAGGTAATGACATGCACACTGTAATTGATGTTTTTCCACAGCACATATGACTATGTTTATATACATAATATAAGAGTTGTGACTGTATGTGGCTTAAGCCACGTAAGGTCATGTCTTACATATTCATGCCCTTTCGTAACTGTTGTTAAATATAGTATAGACGGTGTTAAATAAACCACAACAGTGTTACATATAATTATCATACGATAGTTATCGTAACACACATATATAATATATATGTTAAGTATAACGATCGTATGATAGTTATCGTAACACTACCATCACAGAATTGGTATCGACTGTGTCGAGTTACGTATCAAGGATAGTTAACATAACATATATGTTATTAACCATGTTAAAAACCCGATCCAATACATGTTAAATATATATTAAATGCAATCGACTAAAGTCGACTCATTCTAGCATATCGAATCTGATCAATATAATTCATTAGAATATATATATATATTGATAAGTCAATCAGATTGAAGCTATAATTAAACACTCCCTCTTAGCAAGAGAGGATAGACCAGAATAATGATCTCATGATGTAAGCGTTATCGAAATCCCCGACTCAATTCAGAACTGGATTTTTATTTTGAAATAACACTTAATCACTTCATATCAGGGTAACCGGCATTGTTCAGAACACAACTTTAATGTTCTCAAACCTGATAGAAAAAATTTATCACAATCCCCGACTCAATTCGGAACTAGATTTAGTGATAAGTATAGGGGCCCAGATATCCGGCACATTCCGGATCGAAAAAAGAAACCTAAGGCACAAGTTATCATAATCCCCGACTTAATTCAGAACTGGATTAAACGATAACTTAAATGAGTCAACTATTGTAGGTCGTCACCTCACAATAGTGAATTCACACACATGAAAGATCATCACCTTTCAAAACACACAATATTACAATATTTTATTTATTTTATTTTATTCCTAAATCCATCAATTTACATAATAGAGAAATTTAATCTCAAAAATTTAATCACAAATTAATCATACCAAGTTTCTTTCTGAAATACTCGATTTTCAACTTCGCAAGTGGCTTGGTAAAGATGTCAGCATTTTGTTCTTCAGTACTAATGTAGACCAATTTGAGAATATCTCTGTCTACCATGTCTCTTATGTAGTGGTAAGGAATTTCTATGTGCTTGGAACGATTGTGAAAAACTGGATTTACTAAAAGTTTAATGCAACTTTGATTGTCACAATGAATTACTGTAGGCTTTATGGGCTTGCCAAACAATCCAAATAGTAACTTCCTTAACCATACTGCTTCTCAAGCTCCCATCGAAGCAGCCATATATTCTACTTCAGTAGAACTTTGAGCGACCGCTGATTGTTTCCTACTGAACCAAGAAATCATTGTTGATCCAAGACTAAAGCAACATCCTATAGTGCTTTTATGATCGATTGAATTTCCAGCCCAGTCAGAGTCAAAGAACCCTTGAAGTTGTATCTCAACATTCTCGTATTTTAGGCCCATTCCAATTGTACCACGTAGGTATCTTAGAATATGTTTAGCAGCTGTTAGGTGGATCTTGTTTGGTTCACACATGAAATGACTTAAAACATTTGTAGCATAGTAGATATCAGGACGAGTGTTTACCAAGTACGAAAGAGATCCAATTACCTGTCTATAATATATAGGATCTGTAGGTTCTGAATCTACGGCTTCATCTTTGAGTTTATGAAGATTTGTTTCCATTGGAATGGTTAATGGTTTACAATCCATCATGCCAAATCTGGTTAAAATGTCCATGGTGTATTTTCCTTGATTTAGGAAAATATAGTTTTCTTTCTGTAATACTTCTAAGCCTAAGAAGTAGTGTAACAAACCTAGATCCTTCATATCAAATTCATTTGTGAGATCTTGTTTGCATTTAGCAATAAGCTGATCTTCTCCTGCATCCACATAAAGAACTAGAATTACCATTTCACCTTTGAATATTTTGAGGTATATATTAGGATCAACTTCATTTTTGGAGTACCCTAACTTGGAGAGATAATTGTCTATGCATTCATACCATGCCTTGGGAGCTTGCTTAAGGTCGTAGAGGGCTTTCTTCAATTTGCATACATAACTATTACTGTCAAGAGTGGTGAAGCCTTCTGGTTGTTCTATGTATACTTCTTCTTCAATAACACCATTTAGAAATGATGTCTTTACATCCATTTGTTGTATCTTCCACCCTTTGGATGCTGCAATGACAATAATAGTCCTTACAGAAGTATATCGAGCAACCGGAGCAAAGGTTTCTTCGTAATCAATTCTGGCCTTTTGAGAAAAACCCCTAGCAACAAATCTGGCTTTATGTTTTTCAATACTACCATCTGAAGCATATTTTATTTTGAATAACCATCTTGAAGAGACGATTGTTTTCCCTTTAGGTCTTGGTACTACTTCCCAAACATCATTTTTTACAATAGATTGATATTCCTCGATCATCGCATCTTTCTAGGCTTGACATGTTAAAGCTTCTTTAACATTAGATGGTTCGGATTTTGTAAGTTTTGTCATAAGTGCAAGATAGCATCTCTGATTTCTTGTTCTTTTACTTTCTTTAAATATTTCATCTGGTTCAACATTATTTTCTTCAATCATTTTTCTTGCCCATAGTGGCCTTTTCTTATTGTTAGAAATTTCAACATTTTCAAAGTTAGATGAAGGGAGTTCATCATTTTCTATTATGTTCTCTCTTTGGTTCTTAGTAATGTAGTTCCCATCATTCCCATCATCTTGAAAGGCATTCTCCCTCTGATTCTCAATTTCACCATTTTCATCATTTTCTATAATATTCTCCCTCTGATTCTCATTTTCATCATTTTCTATAATATTCTCCCTCTGATTCTCATTTGATCCCTCTTCTGTAAGTGTAGAGATTTTAAGAGCAATGTTTTCTTCAAATTTGATATCTCTACTAATGTCAATAGATTTATGTCCTGGTATGTAGACCCTGTATCCTTTAGTAGTTTCACTGTAACCAACAAATATTCCTTTCTTTCCAAAAGGTTCTAGTTCTTTTCTCTTCAGGAATGTGAACATATACGGGACATCCAAAGATTCTTAGATAACTTAGATCTGGTTTCTTTCCTGTAAAGGCTTCTTCAGGTGTAATGTTTTCTAGGATCGAGTGAGGACACCTGTTTTGAATTTATACGGCAGTATTAGATGCTTCGGCCCAAAATGAGGTATGAAGATTTTGATCATGCATCATAACTTTGGTAGCTTCAATAATGGTTAGTTTGGTTTTCCACTAATGCTTTAAATTCTTTGAATTTTAGCAACACTTCATTTGATTCTTTGAGTTTAAGAAAATAGATCCATGTTTTTCTAGAGTAATCGTCAATGGAAATCACATAATATGAAAATCCTCCTAGTGAGAGAGTTGACATAGGTCTACACAAATCTGTGTGAGTTCTAATACAACTTTGGTTTTATGTTCACTGGAGGGGAAGGATCTTTTGATATTTTTTCCTAGAGCACACCCTTTACAAGTACTAATATGATTTGATTTTAGATTAGGTATACCTGTAGTGATTTTCTTTATGGAAGGAAGGGTGCTAAATCCAAGATGTCCTAATCTTCTGTGTCAAAGATCATTAGAGTTTGATACTTCATGACATAGAGCTAATTTGTGACTATTACATAATTTGTATAGGCTTGCATCCCTATACCCTATAGAAATAGCATTTTTAATGTTAGTGTTCTTAGGCCATATTAGCACTTTATCTTCTTCGAATGTGACTTTATAGCCTTGATCGGCTAAGCCTGAAATAGAGACCAAGTTCCTTTTTATGCCTAGTACAAAGAGAACATCTTTCAATAGTAGGGTTACCCCCGTTTTCAATTTGATTGAGCAGGTCCCAATTCCTTTCGCTAGATAGGTGGAGTTGTCTCCAATTGTAACCTCTTCAGAGGAATTTTATTGTAGGGTTTCAAATTGATCTCTGAATCTAGTTATGTGTCGTGATGCTCCACTATCGATTATCCAATTGTTTTTGTTTGAATTTACTTCACTTGACAAGGCCAAGAAGAATAGGGATATTTCTGCTTCTTTGACTTCGGCTATTGCTGCTTGAATTTTCTTTCTCTCTAGACAGAACTTGTGCATATGTCCAAGTTTCTCACATTTATAGCACTGTACTTTGGAGAAATCTCTGGTTTTGTGATTTTTGCTATAGTTTCCCTTCTTATGTTTGAACTTCCTTTTGTTGGCTTTGAAGTTTGAATGAGTATTTAGAACTTGAATCTCTCCTCTTTTGTTTGGTCCGATCCCTCTTGATATTAAATGTGATTCCTCTTGAGTGCAGTCATTCTTTAGTTGATCGAACTTGGGTAAAGAAGGACGTCCAGTTATACATTGAATAAAGGATTCCCATGAGATAGGTAATCCTCTAAGAGCTATTAATGTTAACTCCATGTCATCAATATTGTTTCCAATAGTAGATAGTTGATCCTTTAATTCGTAAATTCTTAGGAAGTAAGACGTGATGGTTTCCCCTTTGTTCATCTTTAAATTCAAGAGTTGTTGTTTGAGAGTAAGTAATCTACTTGAATTATTAATCTCATATGTCTCTTGAATGGTTTTGAATACTTCATAAGCGGTTTTTAGCCTTGCTATAGAGGGAAGAATATGGTCTTTAACGTCATCGATTATTATTTTATTTGCTTTGTTGTTATGCCTTTTCCAAGTTGATTTATCAGGTTCATCTTCAGGCATCTTTTTATCCTCCTCAACATAGGAATCTAACTCGAGTTCTTTAAGTAATGTTAGGATTCGTATCTTCCATGAGAAGAAGTTTGTAGCCCCTTCAAGTCTGTCCTCCACTTTAATGCTGTTGGCCATTATTATTTTCCTCTTATATTCTAATAATGGATCTGATATAATTCAGAATTTATTTATATTGATTCTTCTCTAGAGAGGCTCTGATACCATGTTAGGAATGGAGATCTTTTTTAGAGAGGATTCAATATTCTTTGAGTACTGTTCACAAAATATTAATGTGAGTAAATAGATATGTGTTTATATTTTACTGAATTATAATTGTAGAGATATGTATTTCGTATGTTGCTGAGGTAATGACATGCACACTGTAATTGATGTTTTTCCACAGCACATACAACTATGTTTATATACATAATATAAGAGTCATGACCGTACATGGCTTAAGCCACGTAAGGTCATGTCTTACATATTCATGCCCTTTCGTAACTGTTGTTAAATATAGTATAGACGGTGTTAAATAAACCACAACAGTGTTACGTATAATTATCATATGATAGTTATCGTAACACATATATAATATGTGTTATGTATAACTATCGTATGATAGTTATCGTAACACTACCATCACAGAATCGGTATCGACTGTGTCGAGTTACGTACCAAGGATAGTTAACATAACATATATGTTATTAACCATGTTAAAAACCCGATCCAATACATGTTAAATATATATTAAATGCTATCGACTAAAGTCGATTCATTCTAGCATATCGAATCTGATCAATATAATTCATTCGAATATATCTATATATATATATATATTGATAAGTCAATCAGATCGAAGCTATAATTTAACATTCCATGCGTAGTTTTTTTTTCTGCATATGAGTTACCGTCTTCTGGGAATATGGACACGTTTTCCTATCGGGCTGAAGAGTTCTTTCGTGTGTGATTTCATTTATCAAAAACCGGTGGCTGGGTGTTTGTTTTTTTTGCAGTGCGTGTTTTTTACTACACACGTTTTTAAAAATGTTTCTCAAGCGATATCTTTTATTGTAAAAAAACGAAGTGGCTGGGCATTCTTAGGTATCGCGTGTCACTTGAGAATATATTCTTGGAGAATGTCTGCTCCTTAAGAATAACCAAAAAACGTATGAAGATAAAAAAATGTGGACATCAGGGATTAGAAGTGAAGTTTTCTGAGCAGGTGAAACGTTGTTTTTGCTGTTGCATATGAGAGCACCAGAAATCGCGGGCGAAAAAAATAAAATACTAGCGCAGTATTTGTGGATAGCTTTTCAAGAACAAATGGGGTGATTGTGTTACAGCACGTCTCTGCCATTTTAAATGACATATGGTTTAACTTTTAAAACATGATGCCATAGCCAGTGATATTGTGATATCCCCGTCAAAATAAGATTTATATAATAAATAATTAATTAATAGAAAAGAATAATATAATATAAATAATGATATAATTATAATATTATAATCATATTATAATATCATAAAATATATTACATTATAAAAATAATATTAAAGTATGAAAAGGAATCAAATGATAATTAAATATTATCATATAAAACAATTTTATATAATGATTAAATTAATAATCAAAATATATAAATTGAAGTATATATAATATGCATTACATATATAATAATATTAATATTAATAATAATATTATTATATACAAATATTAATTTAATAAAATTAATCAAATGAAAAGACACATCTTTTCTTATGATAAAGTATATAGAGGAATATGAACACTGAAAAACAAAGATACAGGGAATTATATGGAACTAGTCTGCAAAAATCCTAATCTAGAAATATAATTGGGAAAAATTAAGGAGGTCCAGAAAGGGGACATTACAGATATTGACATAAAAACATGAAAATAAGTTTTTTCGAACCGCTGGGTGAGGGAGCTCGCGTTGAATTCTGAACATTTTATTTATACAAGTGTTCATATGAACTTCGAAGCATTCTGAAAACAGGAGATGAGTCAAGGGCGGCTGGGTAAGACTATGTGCACTAAAATATATCAGAACATCAACAGTCATCAAGGAAGGCACCAGATTAAATAGATGACTCCCGTGTCCATCCAAAGGGTTCTCAAAATTCTATTTCATAGTAGAAATTGAAGTACGGGTATTCGAAAGTCTTTGCATTTTCAGAAAAGACATAAAGCTTATTCTGGTTTGTTTATGTCATTCAAATCTTCTACAGCAGAAAGGTTGTTGCCTTTCATGTCAGGTCGAAGCCTGCATTGTTAGCAAACTTAGTAAGAGTTGTAGCTCTTGATGTAAAGGGTTGTAGCCCATTTTTGAGATTATTGGTACCGTGGTTTTTTACCCATTCTGGGTTTTCCACAAGAGAAATTACTATGTCTTGCCTCCTTGCTCTTTGTTTGCATTCTCTGGCTTTGCTTTTATCAAAAGTTATTTTAAATAATGATTCACCCCCTCCCCCTCTCACTATTTTTCAGTCTTTCACACGTAAGTAGGACATTTTTTTATGACGTTTCATGATTGATAGAAGGCTGCAAATCCATATTATATGAGGAATTCCAGTGAAAATCAAGTAAGGATCAAATTGTGTGAGAACTCTTCATTTTATTCGAGCATATTCAGGTCTTTAAGGATAGAAAGTTCGATCATGCATAGGAAATAGGTGTTATCATGAGTTTGGTTTGTTTTTAATAACCCCACTTTTGATTTGATATAAATTTAAAAAATGCAAATGTCTAATAGATGGTGTTGTATGGCAGGTTAGATAATGCAGTAGCTAAGGATAGCGAAAATCAAAAGTCAAAGGCTAATGGAGCTAAGGATGGAGAGAATTTGAAGACCAACACAATCGGAGCTAAGGATGGAGTGAGCACCAAAGCACGAAGGCAAGCACGGCTAAAACATGATATACAAGAGATGGCACCGGAAACGAGCTTTACATCAAAGTGGGGAAAGCTTAATGATACAAACCTCGACCCATTAAATATGAATTTAATAAGAGATCAAATGTTTGAACCTAATCCATCGAAGTGGGCTAAGAGAATGGTCAAGAACAGTATAGTACAAGCAGCTGTCTTCCCGCCATCAATTCAATGGACAGAGTTGGTGCTAGAATGTGCCAAGCACTACAATCCACAAACAAGACAAGTACTTACTCTGAAAGGAAGTCTTGTAGTCTTGCGGCAAAGGATATAAGGGAAGCCTTCAACATCCCCAAACACAAGGTCAGCATTTTTAAGGCAAAGGAGCAAGCTTTGAAGGATTTTGACAGCAAGACAAGCACTTATACAAATCTTGTCAACAAGGAATGGCTAGCAGGACCAAAGAGAAATTGTGCCCAATTGCTCAAGTTGAAAAGTCAGATTTCAAAGAGGATATTGGAGATCTTATCCTCATGTGGAATCAAGTCATGGGTAGTCAACATGCAGCGCCCTTTGAAACATGGATGTGGTATTTAATTGAGAAGATACTTAATGCGGAGATGTTTGATTTGGCACTTATAATCAGTGATAATATTGATGAACAGTTGAGGACTATAGTATTGTACATGAGTTCTTACTTAACATATATGATGGCATGAGTTTGCAAATACAATAGTTTGAGATGTCTAGGGGTAATGGGCAAGAAGGCAGGACAATACATAGTATATGATTGTTATCCACAATTGCATTTCCAAAACAATAATGATTTCAAGATTAGAAATGATGTCTTTGTCATGTGCCAAGTGTGGATGCTACAAGGAACCCCTCTAAAGAGATCAACAAAGGAAGCTGATGATCTAGTGAAAAAACATGGTTCATGGTACACTCAGTTTTCCAAGTTCACCTATATCAGAATATTAGTAAGTATCACATGTCCGAAGAAGCTACCAAGGTTCCCACCAAACAAGTTCATGCTAATGAAGGTTGCAAGGCAGTTGCTCACATATGACAGGATTCAGAAGCACAAGCACAAGTCAGGGCTCACATTTTCATTTAGTCTTGGAAGTGAAATTTGTCCATCCCTTCAGGCAGCAGAAGCAGCATTTAGAGAGTTTGAATACTATTCATTGGGGATATACCATGCTAGGACAAACTTTGATCCGTACCATCAAATCAAGAAACCCTATGGAGTTCAGTACAAGCCAATGATGATTTTGAGCTGAAGACGGGATCATTCTCTCAAATACTAGAATTGATTAGAGCAAGTAAATGGATTCAGATCCCAGATCAAGTTGAGGATAATGGAAATTGCCTTCAACCTGATTATGAGACAACAAGAAAAGATGCTATCACTGCTATCAATTGGCTTGGCAAAGATGAAGGAAGTTTTGATGCAGTAATGGTAACAGTTAAGACATTCACTCAGGTATGGTTAGACAAACATATGACAAAGTTGCAAGCAACAGGATTTCCATTGACATATAAGCTAATGAAAGATGTAGATGAACCTGAGGAAGAATCATCTGAACAGCCACGAGAAGTAAGCAACAGGCAAGAGAGTCAATGTAGCAAGAAGGGAAAGGGTAGTGACAAGGCTTCACAAACAAAAGGAACCAAGAGGAAAGAAGCTACAGGGTAAGAACCTCCACAAAAGAAGCAAAAGTCAAAAGTAGTTAATACATCCTCAAGGTTAGTGAATGTGACATCTACATCAGAGAACGAACTGTCAGCTCAAGTTGAGGTTGAATTAGAAGCAAGTAAAAGTAAAAGCACTGATTATAGTCCCCTAGATTAGACATGAGCAAGAAGTAGACTCTCCTCCCCAAAGAGTCGAAGATCAGCAAGATGAGCAGAATGAGATTATTGATATTGAAGCCATTTTAGAAGATGGTGAAGTGAGGGTTCAAGATGAAAATGCCAATGAAGATGCCAACATGGAAAACCGAGAGCACAATCAGGAAGAAGAAAATCGAGGAGATGAACTAAGAGAATTCACTGCACCAGCATGGTTATTAGAACGAATGAAAAAGAGACAAGTGACAGTTGCGCTTGAGAGTGTGGAAGAAATTGTGAAAAGAAATGAGAAGGAAAAGCATAAGATATCAGCCAAGGAGTTCTATAAAATTACAAGGGATGATTCAGGTGAATACACTATAAAAGTCGCTATCCAGAAGGTGGACAGAGTTAGAGAGGACATGCTTCCGCAAGACTATGACATTGAAGAACATGAGTTGGGGCCAACTACTAAGAAACAGGAAGTTGAAGAGGTGTATGGATCCATTCAAGCTCTTGAAGAGAAAGTAAACAAAGATGTGAAAAAGAAAGGAAAATACAAGAGAACAAGCAATTGAAAGAATATATCAGACAGTTGATGAATCCAATTCAGTAGGCTGATCAGACATTTGTTCGTCCAGTCACTTGCTCTAGTGGATCAATGGATGGATTGGAAGGGATAGAACTGACAGAACAGAAAGCACGGAAATGGGTAGCAAGAACACTTGATGAAGCAAACAAGTTCATTGGGAGATTTGTTAAGACTTGTGACACCATGCTCTCTCCAGAAACGAGTTCAGAATGTGAAGAATTTATCCCAAGTAATAAAAAGACTCTCGGCTGCAAGGAATCATGGAAATCCCACAGCATACATTAATGAAGGCTCAAGTGTTGAAGAAATATGGTTCTATTTGAAGGTCTCCAAGAATAGAAATATGGCCAAGGTTGTTCCTTCTTCATTGTCTAACCATCACCCTACTGACAGCTCCTTTGATTTTGCAAGTAATGATCTGTAACATAAGTATTCCTTCAATGACTTGTTCAAACTTAATACTTCTCCACTACAAGATAGATCATGTCTCAGCAGCGTTCAAAGCTTATGGAATGTTTGTTTTGCTAATGGTAAAGTAACTGTCTCCATTTTCCCCCATAACCAACTCATGGCTTTCTTGGAGACCTTCAAGCTTCTTCTTCATGGATCTAGTCATTGTTGATTCTTTGCAAAGTACACACCTTGAGATTAATTGCAAATATGGTTATACCCACAAGCACTATTTTACTAACATCCTCTTCACACCTAAAAATCCCACTGCTCTGATTCCAATTGATCTGTACGATCTCAAGACCTTTGCTTATAGAAATTGTATTATGCTACTTGATAACAATTATATTACAGCAATTAATGAATAAATTATTATGTTGTCACACTCAATAAAATAAAGTACTGCAACATAACACAACATTCAAGTTGGGTAAACACCAACAGGTGAAAAATCCAAATGGTATGCTCTTCTACCCAAGCATTTTACTCATAAAAATGGAGGAAAAAGATACAATTACTCTTCAATATTCTAATATGTAAAAGATACAACCCACAATTGCCTTTTCTCTCTTCTATTCATCCATGCTTAAACCTAAGTTTCGATTACATATATAGATTTCCAAAGCTTTTGGGAGAATGAAGAGACATATGACCTTTCATCGCCACTTTTTATGACTTTTCACCTTCCCTTATATTTGTTGCTCATGCTGGGACGCTCTCAGAACAATCTCCAGGAAACTGGAAGTCATACAAGCACTAGTTTATTTCATATTCTGTTTTATACAAACAAGGATGCTTCCACACCCATGTGGGAGTCCAAGATGATTCTGCACCTAGAGTACAGCCTTTATGTTGTATAGTTCTGTAGTTCTATCAAACACCTTTCCATGTATCTAACTTCATCTTTCTGTTCAGCTGTCCCTATTCTATTCAAGACTATACAAATCTGATTAACACTTTGGAATCCATTCAGATCAAATAAAGGGTAGTTAAATCAAAACCTCACAAAAGACTCATCTAGAAGGCACGCTATGCCAAGACCACTAGACAAACATTACCACCACACTAGTAGTGCTACAACAACACTTCTATTAGCCTTGTACGCATACACACATTAAATGCCATATCAAGTTCTGCATTCCCCGTTGCATCATAAAGCTCATGAACAAGAAGCTAGGACTCTCAACACCTCTGGCAACACTGCAAAGACCTAGAGAATCGCTCAAAATGGATTTCATTATTAGCCTTGTATGCATACAGACATTGAATGCCATATCAAGTTCTGCATTCCCTGTTGCATCATAAAGCCCATGAACAAGAAGCTAGGACTCTCAACACCTCTGGCAACAGCAAAGGCCTAGAGAATCTCTCAAAATGGATTTCATGTGCAGACTACCAATGAAAAACACAGTGTAACACCAGCATGGAGGGACATTGGGACAAGTTTCCGGGACGGGAAAAAAAAAAGGCCTCAATTTGGGGACAGCGGCGGGGGGCCGGGGGGTGGGGATGAGAGGGGAGGGGTGCTGCATACTATACATATAGAACTTGAAATGCTAGTATGAAATGATGTTTCAATATAACATACCAAATTGATTCTTGAAATACTTGAACATAGCAAAATTGAAACACGAATCAGAACCATTGAACATTCAACATAGTAACATACCCAATACTATAGTAACATTCAAAAATCAAATTCAAATTATCAACAAATAGGATTTTCATTTATATTAGTTCTATCAAAGATTCAAATATCATAAAGATGATTACAATGAATAGCATGATGAATCATGATCAATATCAAAATGAGTACAAAAATGTGAGATACAAATGAAGTTTATGGGGCTTATGAAGGCTTAGAGGGCCTTATATGGGACCCACAATATTTTAGGGTTCAAATAGAACCAATTAGACAAAAAAAAAATTTAAAAAAAAATTTAAAAGCAACTTTATTGGGCCCAGCTGCCAGCCGCTGACGAGGGACGCCCAAACATCCTTGGGATGGTTGAGGGACACCTGGGAGTCCCCCGGACGTCTAATAGAACCAATTAGACAAAAGAAAAATTTAAAAAATTTAAAAAAGCAACTTTATTGGGCCCAGCCTCCAGCCGCCGACGAGGGATGCCCAAACGCCCCTGGGACGGTTGAGGGACGCCTAGGAGTCCCTCGGACGTTTTGGGACGTTTGAGAGTCCCCAAGCACCCAAGCGGTGCGGTGGTGGGTGCGGTAGCGGTGCGGCAATGCTTGGGCGACAGCGGAGGTACTCCAAGTACCCATCCCAGGGACATCACCACACCGGGTACTCCTGGGTTTTGGGTCCGGTGCACGTCCTTGGGTTTCACTAGAAAAACATCAAAATGACTATGTTGTAATAGACAAATTTTCAAAGATTGCCATCATGGTTGCATGGAAGAAAAGCATTTCTGCATAGGAGATCACATGTTTCTTGTTCAATATGTTTGGTTTCATTTTGGGCTAGTGTTGGTTAATAGATTGACCTTTTACTAAAATGACTCCAACCCTCAAAAAGCTTCTTTGTTTAGCAATAGTTGAACAAACCAATGATCTGTTTGATCTCTGAATTGAAAGGTACAGCTCCCTTGGATAGATATGCAATGAATATATTTTTTGATTTTCTAAATAAAGGGGGGTACGCTCTTAACTAGAGAGCAAAAGAGGCATCTAATGAACACCCATCACCATGAGATATTCACGAATCAAACATAGATTCAAATACTTAAATATAAAACTAATTTCTGTATACTTGTCTCCACAACTGTAAAAATCAGATACAACACATAACCATAAGAAATAAAGATCTGCCAACAGCATAAACAAATAGAAGAACAAAATAAACAGTGTCACACAGAACACCTCATAATTACTGATTCCCAAAAACACAGTTTGATATCTGCAATTAATTCATTCATTCATCTATTCAACAGAAAAATTCCACTTTTAATGAACTCAAAATTCGAGTCTCACACAATTGTCACAGCACAAGGGGGAATTTTAAGCAAAACTTGTCGATCCTTTTCTTATAGTTTCAAACGCAAATAGTCTTTTCACCTCCCCTTGGGAGAGCTACAGAACAACTGTCTTTTTATAAAAAGTTTTAAAAACATAAATATAAAGAAAGAGTCCCTTAAGAAACGGAACTAATTAGGAGCTGACAACTAAAAGATTCCCGAGCACAGATGTCACGAAGCCTCCTTTTCTCCTTCTTTGCTAGTAACAGTTGCCTCTTGGTTTGCTTGGCTTTCCTTGTATTTCTGCAAAGTTGTGGTTACACGGGTAATATCATCAATCCCTAGCACGCTTACATTGGCGTTTCTAATTGCCCAATAAAGAGTGTTTTCCCTTATTTCCTTAGCTTTTTCATTGAAGGTTAGGTAATGCTTACTACACCACATGAGTGTTGCATCAATTTTGGTTAATTTTTTATGCTCCTCCTTACAATACACATGTGGACTAGTTATATTGTCAATGTTCTAGTGGTAAATTGTTTTCAGCTCTTCCACAGTGATTGCTTCTTCTCCCTTTCTTGTGCAAGTCGCAACCAAAGTCCCAAAAGTAAGTCCTTATCTGTTCAATATCTTCCTTGATGTCATCCATGAGTCCCCTCAGCTACTTAATACTCTTAGTGATACATTCACACTTATATACCAAACTAAACATCCACTTTTAAAGTGGTTCACTGGGTGACTGTATCAGGCCCAATTTGACAGTGTTTTCCACCTTCATATTTATCACTTCTTTGATTTGTTTCAGATTCTGTTTGTAGGAGCTTTCTTCCATCTTAGCAATATCTATTTCTGATATTAAATGGTTTTGTGCTTGGATCAGAGACCTATAAGACTCACTCAGTCTGGTAATGAAGGGTAGACCACATTCCTTGAGGTCCTCTATCCATTCTCTGGTCACACTGCCAAGATGCCTGTCTGCTTGTAACTGTCTTGATCTTGAGATTCGAACTTCGGCGATACTTCCAAAAGCTTTTTCTCTTTCTGTTTCTTCCTTTATCTTCTTCTTAAAGAGTTACTTTTCTCTTCGTTTAGAGCTTCTACTTCAAGCTTCAAACTCCGACGTCTCTTCACGAACCTTTAATTTTTTCTGCCTACTTAGCTTTGCCTTATATGAAAATGGGAACCTTTGTTCTTTTATAATTAGTTCCAAATGGAGTGTCAGGTTCCGACAAGTCCATAGTTGGCATAATCGCCGAAAACTCGCCGAGTGGCGAGTACTCGCCGAGTTTTTCAGCTCGGCGAGTTTTGGGCCCAAAAACTCGCAAGAAAAACTCGTCGAGCTCGCCCGTGCCTTGATAACCTACGTAACATGAAAAAAAAGTCATTTTGTTGCAACATTTTCTATTTGATGCATTTTGAACGGATGGGGGAGGAGGAGAGTGGGCTTCCAAGCCATTCTTAGGTGATTCGAGTGGATTGAAGGCGGATTTCAACCGTTTTTTGAAGAAAAAACACATTTCCAAGTAAGTTTGTTGAGATTGTTTTGTTTTTTTTAAAAACATTCTATTTTGTTTTGGTTGAATCTAAATGAAATCTAAATGAATACAAAATCATTTCTAAGTAGTTAGAAATGACTTTGAATCATTAGAACAAGATTCAACATTGTTTTGGACAAGTTTTTAAGAAAATGATGAATCTATCAATATTTTTTTGAAGAATATCTAGTTTTTTTTAAATATCAAACCCTACCAGTTTGTTTAGTTTTTTTCCTAACTTTGAATGATGTCTAAAAAGATTGTAACTAATTTAGATAGTTTCTAACTTTGTTTAATTTATTTTCTAAAATATTTATTTTATGTTTTGAATTTCTAAGTGTAGGGTAGCAGTTAACCATTAAATTGGCATGGCAAATTCAGAGGAAGTGTGGCCACTAACACCATGCCCTTTTGGATTTATAGGCACCCGGCCTAAAAATGCTAGAGATAAGACATGGAGGTATGCCTGTGAAACACCGGATGAGCCTGGGAAAGTGATTTGCATAAACTGTGAGAAAGTAGTTTTTGGAGGCATAAACCGCCTCAAATACCACCTTGCAGGCATTAGGAAGCATGATACAATTCCATGTGAAAAAAATACAGAAGAGATTAAAAAATTTGTTAATGCCCTACTTGCAGCCGGGGAAGAGAAAAAATTGCAAAGGGAGAATGAAAGATTAGCAGTGAGGGCAGCCATAGTTGAAACTCAAGGTGCTCCTATTGACATTCAAGAAGAAAAAACACTTGAGAGCATAG
This sequence comes from Chamaecyparis obtusa, assembly GCA_027943335.1. Classification (NCBI taxonomy): domain Eukaryota; kingdom Viridiplantae; phylum Streptophyta; class Pinopsida; order Cupressales; family Cupressaceae; genus Chamaecyparis; species Chamaecyparis obtusa. Next base: position 35,889 of record BSBK01002198.1, on the reverse strand, counting down.
TGGGATCCCTTCGTGGCCCACGCATCCACAAACAGAGTGTCTCCTCTTTTACTACTTCTACTTCCTCTAGTAGAGTGCCTAGTTCTTCACCACCATCAACATCAGGGATAGGCAATTATTTTGTGCCCAAGAATACACCTGGTGCACAACCATCATTAGAGGCCACTGGATGGAACAAGGAGGCACATGACAAAATTGATATTGCATGTGCTGATTTTTGGTATTTCAACAATCTCCCATTGCGTGTGGCTAAGAGCCCCTATTGGCTCAATTTGGTGACCGCAATGACAGTTTCGGGAAAAGGGTAGAAGGCCCCTTCTCGCAAGGATTTGAGTGGGAGGTAAGTAAATAATCAGAATCCACTTGGTTTCATTTTGAAATTTTAATTGTTATTTCTTGTTTATTAAATCAAAATTGAGTACTAAGACTTGATTTCACTTTGATTTTGTAGGTTGCTTGTAAATGCAGTTGATAGGGCAAGACTAGTGGTGGAGCAAAAAAAAGAGTGGAGTAAATATGGCTGCACCATTCTTTCTGAAGGGTGGACAGATGGAAAAAACTGAACCATTATTAATTTCTTGGTTGCTTGCAAGGATGATGTGGTGTTTTGGAAATCGGTTGATGCCTCCAACAAAGTGAAAAATGCACAAACATTGGCATTAATGTTGGAGAATGTTGTCATGGAGGTGGGAGTAGAGAATGTGGTGCAAATCATCACAGATAATGCGGCAGCATATGTGGCAATGGGTAAAATTAATATTTAATTCTATGTTGCACATAATTATCATTAAATATTAATAAGTGATATTTAATTTAGTTTTTAGGTAAAATATGGAAATTGGAAACTAATTATTGAATTTTTACGAATATGTCAAGTAAAATCCTCCAAGACAAGCACCCCACTCTTTTTTGGACACCTTGCGAGCACATGTCCTTGACCTTCTTTTGGAGGACATATGAAAACTTGATTGGGTGACTCCGACTATGGAAGATACAAGGCGGGTCACAAAGTATATCTACAATCACCCTTGGGTTCTAAATTTGATGAGACAATACACTAAAGGGAAAGATTTGGTGAGACACGCAATCACAAGGTTTGCAACGGTTTTCTTGACGTTGCAAAGTATTATTGGTACATTGACTTCTTTGAAACAAATGTTTGTGAGTCAACCATGGCTTGACTCAGCTTATTCAAAGAAGCTTGAAGGAGAAGTTGTTGTGCGCATAGTCTTTGATCAAAATTTTATGGACAAGGCTTCTGAGATTGTGAAGGTAACTTCAAGAATCAAAACATTAATTTTTAATTATTCTTGACTCAAGTCTCTCATTACTAATTTGTAATTTTCAAATTTCAATAGCAAGTGTCTGAGCCCCTGGTTAGAGTTTTGTGCTTGGTTGATGGGGATCAAACCCCAATGGGGTGTCTTTATGAGGCCATGGATAGGGCCAAAGAGTCTATAAAAAATTACTACAAGGGGGATAGACTCAAATATGATCCCATTTGGGAAATTGTTGATAGGAGGTGGAACAATCAGCTCCACCAACCCATTCATGCAGTAGGGTACTTCCTCAACCCTCGTTTCAAGTACGGTGATTCTTATTCAAATTTTACTAAGACTTGATTTCACTTTGTTTTTGTAGGTTGTGTACTAAGACTTGGTTTCACTTTGTTTTTGTTTTAGATATGATGATTCCTTTTCAAAACCTAATGGAGAGGTCATGGAGGGCCTCTCTATATATGCATTCAGAGGATGGTACCCGATGTTGCTGAGAGAGACCTTGTTGTGACCGAACAACAAATCTATGTGAAATCAAAGGGTAAATTATTCTCTTCAGAGTTAGCAAAGAGAGCAAGAGGGACTCAAACCCTAGGTAAAAGTAGAACATTTGCAATTTTGCCATTTGATAAATTATGTTTCGCTTGTCTCTTTTCTTTCTAACCTCTTAATATTTTATTTTGCAGAGGCTTGGTGGCAAAGTTGGGGTGGAAATACCCCACATCTAAAGAAATTCGCTCTCAAAATCTTACACCAGCCTTGTAGCTCATCCCATTGTCAGCGCAATTGGAGCTTATTTGAGTCCATCCACACAAAGAAGAGAAACAAGTTAGCCCAAAAATGCCTCAATGACCTTGTCTATGTGCAATACAATCTTAAGTTGCGCTTGAGAAGGGCACAGGAAGCACCAACTGGTCCAATTGATTTGGATGATATAGATCCTTACTCTGATTGGACAGCACAGGAGCAGCCTCCATTGTTTACAGAGGATGACATCACTGATTTGGATAGGCGGGCTATGGAGGAGGGGGTGGATTTAGTTTCACATTGGATGACATTGAGGAGGATGATGAGTCATTAGCAATGCCAGTGCCAGAAGATACATCCAGGATGGAGAGCGAGCCACACACATCAGCAAGGATACCAAGTGAGGAGGCACAATCACGCTCAGTGCAGTGTTCTACTTCTAGGACTAGGCCATCCACTTCTAGTTCCTCTCCCTTATTTGCTCATAGAGTTGGGAAGAGGAAGATGTAATTGTAATTTGTAATGATGTATTTCTTTCTAGTTTTATAGAAACTGTTTACTATTTTGCTTCCAGTCATCAGCATTCCACATGAGAATGCGATTTTGTACCCACTTTGCATTTACATTTATCTAAACTTAGCTTGTTTCTTTTGTTTTCTCATTAATTAACTCATTGGCTGCATCTTCTCATAGAATTTTGAAAAAAAAATGCATTTTTAATTAAATTTTATGCTATTTTTAAGTTCCTGAGTTTTTTGACGAGTTTTTCCAAAAACTAGCCGATTTTTTCTCAAGTTTTTTTTTTCAAAGCTTGGCGAGTTTTTGCCAAGTCCGAGTTTTCCATCTATGCCGACAACACTTCCTACATACTCAACTTTCTCTTCTTTCTTCTATTTCTAAACTTCTTTTTACCAACTAAGCGTTCTATTTCCTCTTTCAAATTTTAAACATCTTTTCGAAACTTGATCTTCATTCCAATGTCTCGCCTTCTTCCTTCTCTCGATCTTTCCTTAGGGTTCTCCTAGTTCTTTTTTATCCTTCAGAACCCGACCACTATTCTGAAAGTTAAGTTTCTTTCCGCACTCTTTTATTGGATGAATTTTACACCGCTTTTCTTAGTTCTATTTAGAAGTTCGGAATCCGACAACTTTTCCAGCTTTTTAACTTTTTCTTGAATAAAACTTCCTGACAAGCCACTTCGCTTCCCTTCATTTTTCTTTAGTTCCACCAATACCTTCGAACTCCAACGATGGTTCTGGAAGTGCTTGCCATGCTCGATGTTTACTTCCTAAAAGATGACGGAGGACTTTTGACTTCACTTTTATGATTAAGAGACAAAGTTAACAAAGACAAAACAAAGCAAAGATAGTTTCGACTAGACACTCAGTTTCAAACAACCGTTCCCAACTGACACCTGAATCCCAAAATCTCGATAATGATGAAAATGACTAAGTCAAGGGAGTTTCTACTAACGACGGAATTTAATTTAGACTTGTTAGCTCTCAAAAGTGCACCCTGTTAAGTTTGCAAAAACTTAACCTTCTAGAGGAACATGGAAATGCTACTAGGTAGTGGGTCTCCCAAAATGGAGTGAATCTTCGGATTCTAGGCCGGTTCCTATATGATACTTCACCTAAAACTAATGCAGAATTGTAAAAACTTGGCTAAAAAAGGGATAAGAAGAATTTCTTGCATGAACTCTAAATACTGAAAACGGGGAAAACTAAAATGGAAACTTAAGGTGATGCACCAAATCTAAAACTTGCAACATACAGAAGACTGATTCCTGAAAATACACCTAAATGCAATCATAAATTTACTTAACCCATTACTTCATGTCCATGCATAGGTATTTCACAGAGAGGCCTGAGAAATATGTGTTTAGGAAGGAAAGAAAAACTTTCACTACACAAAACTATGACAACTTCTTTAACATAAACTATAAACTGCAACAAAACATCTGCAACAAATAGGAAGGCAAAATATTACATAAAAATGATCTCCAATGTATTCCTGTATCTGCAAAAATGAGTTACAAGCTAAAATAGAATGAAAAAAAGGACTGAAAATAGTCACTAAGGCTCTCAAAACTGCATAAAACCATAACTCCTTACAAAATGAGCCTCAACTCATACTTATACATTTTGAATCAACTGCATCATTTAATGAGGGCAATAAATTCTAGGTCGGATTCAGCTCTCTAGGCCATTTTTTATCCCCTCAAAGGACTTCAAAAAGGCATAAAAATGACTCAGAAGTCATGCCTCATTAATATCATCATAAATGTCTCCAATAAATGCACTCTTATCCCTCAAAACACTCACAAAAAGTCTCTGAAAAAGCAATAACTCCACTCGGACCTCAAAATCTGCATCCTTATCTCCATGACTTTAGCACTTAGTCATAACTCTGCAAAATATCTTTTTTTTTTAACTTTTAAAGGCAAAATAAATATCTTATTTTTACAATATAATAATTATTAAATCATTAATAAATGAATTATAAAATATTTAATATTTTTTATTAATAATAATTATTATTATGTAATTTATATTTTATTATTTTAATAAATACTAATTATTTTAACAATATATTAAGTGATAATTAAACCACTTAATAATATTATTAAAATAATAAATTACATAATAATATTATTAAGTGCAAAAATAAATATTTAATATTTATTTTTTACTTTGAAAATTAAAAAAAACAAAAACAATGCAAAGTTAAAATTTTAAGTGATAACAGTAACACTATCACTAAAAATGATTTTTTTTGTTTTAAATAAAACACCCATACATGGGCGTGGGCATTAAGGAGATATGAAAAATTAAAATGAAAGGCAAAAAGTCTTTCCTCTATGCACGTTACAAAGGAATAAAGGGCATTTCGAACCCTAAAGTATTTCATTTTTTCATTGTTTTGCTTGGCTAAGAAGAAGAGCTACTCCAGCCGTCGCCATGGATGTGTTGGCATTAACCGGTAAGGATGTAACCGGTATATGGCAAAGTGGTGTTGTCATTGATGTCTAAGGTTAACATTGTTCAAACAGGAACCAAGTGACAATAATAGTAAACAGGTGTAGTTTACAAGAGGGACTGGTTATGAAACCGATGACACATATTGAATAGGAAGTACTGTGATCGAGTACTGTGAGGTGAAGTCACTAACCGGTAACTGGAGCAACCGAAGCAATGACCGGTAAAGTATATAACTAGAACCAAGGAACCAAACCGGTATAGACAGAGAAAGAAGAAGTGACAGGTGATGACAAAGACCTGTACAATACCTAAGGATGGAAACCGATCATTTCTGATCAGTGAGATATCATCGAGATTGATGAACCGGTGAAAGTCACACTTGACAAACACTTATGTGACTCTTCGACCGAGATTTGTTGCACAAAATCCGGAAGACTTTGTGTTATAAAGAAGATTAGTGCAAGGCACAATTGAAGGTTTTAATGTCGAAGATTAAGGCATTAAAACATGGAGAAATCTCAAGCAAAGGAAAGTATGTGGCACGCATCTGTCGTTTCCTTTATAAAACAAAAAAAGCATATGGCATGCATCTGATGTTTCCTCTATGAACTAAGACTCAACTGGATGATGGATCCAAAGGAGATCTTTGTGGAGGTCGCGCATGCAAAAAGTGGGAAGGGCAAGAAGACTATTTATTCTTCAGCCTGTGAAGAATATCTTTTGCCTTCATTCTGCCAAGAAGAAAAAGAGTGAACCTGTACGCTGAGAGAAGCTACGAAAAAGGTGAAAAGAAGAAGAGAAGAGTGTGCAAGGAAGCACAACAATCTATGGAGAGCATACCTATGATGCCTAGTGATGACTCTCAGTTGATAAACGCAACGATCTTATCAGGCTCAGTAAAGTCATCTCAAGAAGATCAAACCCTCTATTGCTCTCTAACAATTGCAATAGCAAAATCCTAGTATTTGGGTGGACATTAACAAGTACCTTGTATTAAATCCCTTAACCGAGTGACATCTGCGTAGATGTTTTAAGTCCTCTAACAAGGCAGGCTTTAACAGGCCTTACTTCTTAAATCCCTTAATCGGGTCGCATCTAACAGTGTGTTTGTAATCCTTTAACAAGGAAGGCTCCTAACAAGGCGCACTTCAAAAGAATGCAAAATTTGTGAGGTCTCCTCACACCGTGGTTTTCTCCCGATTTGGGTTTCCACGTGATACATCTGGTGTTGTCTATTGCTTTAATCTTGTGATGGAATATGTTCTGCTAACAGTTTTAGTTATATTATATCAGATTGGTTTTTAAGTTTTAGTGGGTGTTGATTCACCCCTCCCCTCTCAGCACCGGTTGGGACCATCAGGATGAGGGTTTGACTGCGAGTTTGAAGGCTTCATTGGAGATTTTCTTGCAAATCATGAGGTTTTTTGAAGATTTCGAACCATTTGTTGTAGATTTCGAAGCCGTATGTTGCAGATTTTGTGGTCATGTGTGTAAGCTTTCTTCATCTATTTGTATATTCCTCTGTAGGTCGCAACTGACTTTAAAAATCTGGAAATGTATTTCTTTTTTCCACTTTTCCATATCCGCATATTTCCTATGACGAATAAAAGTTGGGTTTTTCCTTCCTATTTAACACGACATCTCTATATTCATGTTCCACTTTGTGGCTTTGTATGTTGGCATTTGGGTATTTTTGGACATTTTATCTCGTATTAACTTTAAAATAAAAAGTCACCTTTGTTGCATTATTAACTACTTCAAAATATCATTGTCCCTTCTTCTTTAATGGCTTTGCTTCTTTATACGATTTGCATCTATAATGCTGAAAGGCTTCTCAGATTTTATTCACTGTCCATGCTTGAAGTAAGCATTTATGACCTCCGTGAACTGTATTGGTCTTTTGAAGTTGCTTCCAAAGCTGAATAACATTGTACTTTCTGATGTTATTATCTTGATGTAGCTGCTATGGCATAGGATTATTCCACCTTGAACAACTAACTGTATTGAGCAGCATTACTCATTTTTTAAACTCTATTATCTTATTCATGTTGAATAGCACTATTACATATTTTTGCTGATGTACATCAGGAATAGATGTTGGTTATCTCTGTCCTATCATCCCTAAGACCACCATTGTTTACGTCATTTTGTTGTTCATTGTTTCATGCCTTGATTGTCATTATGACTGTGGAAGTGCTATCTTGATCACCACCTGGGCTGTTTTGATGCTTTGGTGCATGCATAAATCCAATCACAACTTGTTCTTGGGAAGAAACTTTGTGCTATTTGAGCTTGATTGAAAACATAATTGAAATGAAGCCTCTAGTGCTTTAGACAATCATGTCAATGTTCTTTGTGACTAATTTATGGACATGAAGTCTATTTTATATTGACTGTCCTCTCAAGCTTTATGGTCAATGTGCTCGTTTTATTGCTGCTCTTCTTCACAACTTACTGACTGTCGTGCCTTCATTTATGGACAGCAAAATTATACTTGGAACATGGATTAAAAACAGCCTTCTTAAGCAGGACTTTAGCTCTTTTTCATTGTTCCCTTAGTGATGTACTTGGTCTTATTTATAGCAGCACTATTGAATGTATGTGATCATCTGATATTTCTTTATATCTGTCTCTTAATAGCAAGCTGGGCTCAAAACCCTTGTGGGAGCCACATTTAACTCCACTTGCTAATCAAAGACATCTGGCACTGTATATGGAACACACATGTTAGAATAAAATTGCATTTTGGTTTGAAATAATGGATGCCTATGTGGGGGCAAGCGGGGGGGAATATGTATGAATCTAGATCAGTCATTGCTTAGAACTATATTCTAGTTCTAACCCATTATCTTTTCACATCTTTTGCAAGACACAAGGCCAGCAAGGCAGCGAGGATCAAGGAGACTCAGCAGAGCGAGACATCAGGGAACAATCCAACATACGCCAATCATTTCAGGCAATGACTGACCCCTATTCATGCATCTTATCTCTTCCACTTTTGTACATGCATTCATGGATTATTTGAAAACAAAATACAATGAACTACTTCTACTTAGTTTCACGGCTTATGTGGAGCATAAATACAAAACTTTGATGAATAAAATATTACATCTTCAGAAAAGATTTAAGTGTTACTTCCATGTTTTGATCTTTTCCTCATTAAACGTAATAATTCAATCATGTATCAAACCTTTCAAAGTTATGCATTTGGTTTGAAAAGCACATAAAATAAAAATGCACCTTTTTCCCTTGAAAGCAAATGAGCTTAAGTGAAAATTTTGATAACATTCTTGGCGATATCTGCTATATGTCTGCCTGCTAGACATGAAGACCAGTAGCCTAAAACAATCCATTGGGCACAAGGTCAGTTAGACAAACATGACTGCAACTCATCTAGATAATGTTGTAACCCTTCCTAATTGACCGATAGGGGGGTATGATTTGTGACAATGAAATAAAAAATTTCATTGGCATGAATGATAAAAGTATTCTCAGTAAATCAGTAAGGATTAACAACATTGTACCTTCTCATTATGCAACTCTGATAATTTGAAACTCTTAGAAACTTATTGAAAACCGGGAAAGCTACAACTGAAACTAACCTAACTGTGCTTGACAGCACTTAGGGAAAACTGAAAAACTAACCTACCCTAGCCTAACCAGCACCAAAACCTACTAAAGAAAACCATTTACTAGTTGGCTGAAGTATTTTCCTCTTCTCCTCAAATTGCAATGATGCACACACCCATAGGCAAATACAGGAAGATGGAAAAATGAAACACATTTAACCAACTCATGCAACATTTCCTGAAAGATGAAAATGATTTCACTTACTTCACCATGCTGATTGAAAAGATTGGCAATTTGTAATGAATCAGCATGCTGGATTTGATTTTCCTCATCAACATCCTCATACTCAGGTGCTGACATAAATGAGGCCTTCTCACTTATCTCCATCCAAGCCAGAAACCTAATTGGGCAGCCTCCTAAGAGCACGAAATTGGAGATTTCTTTGCTGGCTTCTTTATTTTCTTCCTTTGATTCTCATGCCTTTCCTACATAATCGATAGCCATGTTAACTCTTCTTCCATAGTTAGCGGACCATCATCTTCTGTTAAGACAACTAGAGGCTTGTCAAAGCTGTCAATCTGCAGAAGGTTCGTAGGAATAATTGTTTCAATATCATCAAGCTTTACACAAAAATCTTCTATGATGCAATCAAAACAATCCTCCGCAAGGTTATTGTCAACTTCCTCATCTTGGAAAGCTTCCTCTTCTACTAAAAGCTCATAAACCAACAAATCAACATCATGATTTATACCCTCCAGTTGTGGCAAACTTGTTGTTGATGTGATCACAACCATATCCTCCTCATCTAGCTCAACAAAACCAAGAAGTTCATTCAGCAACTCAAATGAAATCTCCTCTTTAACACCCTTTTCTTGCTCATCTTCATTCAACTGCTCCACAAAAGCAGGAAGCTCAACAAAAAAGGGTAGTTGATCAGCCCAAAACATTACATCTTCTCCTGCATCAGCTTCCTCCTCTTTTGCAACCATTGGAAATTGTTCATCATTCTGCTCAAAATAAGTAGGAAGCTCATTAGATAAATTTATTTGTACCTTCTGTCCCAACTGGTTCTACTCTTGAGCCTTTGTCACTTTATCATCTAGCTTTGAACTAACAGTAGCAACCTCATTTTCAGCCCTCTAATCTTGGACTGGCTCACATGGAATAACTTTTCTAAGGTTTGGCATTGTAAATTAAGATGTTTGGTCCAAGAAAGCTTCCATGGCTGCTCGATACTTTGATGATTTAGTTCAGATTTAATCTGAGGATTAAAGAAGTGATTTGGCTGACTTTTCTCATTCATGGAATCATGTATGGGTTGTTCTATTTCATTGGAAAGACTATGACCTCTAAAACTTGGAATTTCAAACCTTGAAGAACTTCTTGGAAAATGAGTAGAAACACCTAACCTGGAACGTGGAAACGAAAGCTTAGGAACCTCTTTGTTTACAAGTTGACTTGGGGCACAAAGGGCTGATTTAGGTTGCTGCCTTTGTACCTGTGTCAACAAGTACTTTTTTTGTTCCTCCTTGACTGCAACTTGTTTAGCAAGCAGCTCCTGCTCATTCCTTTGAGCCTCCACCTCCTCCTGATGAGAATAGGCTTGATAGGAAAGCTTGTCTTGCCGCATGTTATACTCATGTTCTCTTTCTACAATCTTCACCTGCTCTTGGAAGTTTGATAGAATGTCATCTAGGCTCATGTCTATAACATGCTGACACTGATTTTGAAAATCGACAAAATGGCTATCTTGGGGTTGTTGATGTACATAGGCATGCTGCCAGGAAGCTTGAGCAATGGTGGGAGGGTGGTAAGCGTATAGAGCTTGTTGGCTATTTACTATTACAGGGTCGTTTTGAATGAAACCAGTAGTATAGCTGTTTTGATATGGTTGATAGGATGATGTATGGGGAGTACTTTCATGGAAAGGATGATGGTAAGCCATGCTTCTATGAAATTTTCTTCATGCTGAAACATTCAAATAAGTTGGAAAAATATTGAATCATTGAAAACAAGAAAAAACCAACTTGTTTTTCACATACCAACACTTTATCTACTTGAAACCAGTAGATGTTTTCTCAAAGTCGCCAGGTGTGTTGTATTTCTGCCTGAAGGCCAAAGTTGTTGTACACACCAACAACAGCAATACATGAAATCTGAAAAGAGTTGAAAATCAACTCTCTGTCCCACCAAGCGTGCCAAAATTGTTAGCTCTCAAAAGTGCACCCTGTTAAGTTTGCAGAAACTTAACCTTCTAGAGAAACATGGAAACACTCTTGGGTAGTGGATCTCCCAAAATGGAGTGAATCTCTGAGTTCTAGGCCGGTTCCTATATGATACTTCACCTGAAACTAATGCAGAATTGTAAAAACTTGGCTGGAAAAGGGATAAGAAGAATTTCTTGCATGAACTCTAAATACTGAAAACGAGGAAAACTAAAATGGAAACTTAAGGTGATGCACCAAATCTGAAACTTGCAGCATACAGAAGAATGATTCCTGAAAATACACCTAAATGCAATCATAAATTTACATAACCCATTACTTCATGTTTGTGCACAAGTATTTCACAAAGAAGCCTGAGAAATTATGTGTTTAGGAATGAAAGATAAACTTTCACTGCACAAAAATATGACAACTTTAACACAAACTATAACCTGCAACAAAACATCTGCAATAAATAGGAAGGCAAAATACTGCATAAAAATGATCTCCAATGTATTCCTACATCTGCAAAAATGAGTTACAAGCTAAAACGGAATGAGAAAAAGGACTGAAAATAGTCAGTAAGGCTCTCAAAACTGCATAAACCAGAACTCCTTACAAAATGAGCCTAAACTCATACTTATACATTTTGAACCAACTGCATCATTTAATGAGGGCAATAAATTCTGGGTCGGATTCAGCTCTCTAGGCCATTTTTGAGCCCCTCAAAGGACTTCAAAAAGGCATAAAAATGACTCGGAAGTCATGCCTCATTAATATCACCATAAATGTCTCCCATAAATGCACTCTTATCCCTCAAAACACTCACAAAAAGTCTCCGAAAAGCAATACCTCCACTCAGACCTCAAAATTTGCATCCTTATCTCCATGACTTTAGCACTTAGTCATAACTTTGCAAAATATCTGATTTTTTTAACTTTTAAAGGCAAAATAAATATCTTATTTTTACAATAAAAATTTTATTAAATGATTTATAAGTCATAAATAAATGAATTATAAAAAAATTAATATTTTTGATTAAGAATAATTATTATTATGTATTTATTATTTATTATTTTAATAAATACTAATTATTTTAATAATATATTAAGTGATAATTAAACCACTTAATAATATTATTAAAATAATAAATAATAAATTACATAATAATATTATTAAGTGCAAAAATAAATATTTATTTTTTACTTTGAAGATTAAAAAAGACAAAAACAATGCAAAGTTAAAATTTTACGTGATAACATTGTCACTAAAAATGAAATTTTTTGTTTTAAATAAAACACCCATACATGGGCGTGGGCATTAAGGAGATATGAAAAATTAAAATAAAAGGCAAAAAGCCTTTCCTCTATGCACGTTACAAAGGAATAAAGGGCATTTTGAACCCTAAAGTATTTCATTTTTTCATTGTTTTGCTTGGTGAGAAGAAGAGTTGCTCCAACCGCCGCCATGGATGAGGGTTTGACTGGGAGTTTGAAGGCTTCATTGGAGATTTTCTTGAAAATCATGAGGTTTTTTGAAGATTTCGGAGCTGTCTGTTGCAGATTTTGTGGTCATGTGTGTAAGATTTCTTCATCTATTTGTATATCCCTCTGTAGGTCGCAGCTGGCTTTAAAACTCTGGAAATGTATTTCATTTTTCCACTTTTCCATATCCGCGTATCTCCTATGAGGAATAAAAGTTCCTTCCTATTTAACACGACATCTCTATATTCCTGCTCCACTCCGTGGCTTTGTATGCTGGCATCTGGGTATTTTTGGACATTTTATCTTGTATTAACTTTAAAATAAAAAGTCACCTTTGCTGCACTATTAACTGCTTCAAAATATCATTGTCCCTTCTTCTTTAATGGCTTTGCTTCTTTATATGATCTGCATCTATAATGCTGAAAGGCTTCTCAGATTTTATTCACTGTCCATGCTTGAAGTAAGCATGTATGACCTCCGTGAACTCTGTATTGGTCTTTTGAAGTTGCTTCCAAAGCTGAATAACATTGTACTTTCTGATGTTATTATCTTGTTGTAGCTGCTATGGCATAGGATTATTCCACCTTGAACAACTAACTGTATTGAGCAGCATTACTCATTCTTTAAACTCTATTATCTTATTCATGTTGAATAGCACCATTACATATTTTTGTTGATGTACATCAGGAATAAATGTTGGTTATCTCTGTCCTATCATCCCTGAGACCACCATTGTTTACGTCATTTTTCTGTTCATTGTTTCATGCCTTAACTGTCATTATGACTGTGGAAGTGCTATCTTGATCACCACTTGGGCTGTTTTGATGCTTTGGTGCATGCATAAATCCGATCACAACTTGTTGTTCTTGGTAAGAAACTTTGTGCTATTTGAGCTTGATTGAAAACATAATTGAAATGAAGCCTCTAGTGCTTTAGAGAATCATGTCAATGTTTTTTGTGACTGATTTATGGACATGAAGTTTATTTTATATTGACTGTCCTCTCAAGAATGCCCTTTATGGTCAATGTGCTCGTTTTATTGCTACTCTTCTTCACAACTTACTGACTGTCATGCTTTCATTTATAGATAGCAAAACTATACTTGGAACATGGATTAAAAATAGCCTTCTTAAGAAGGACTTTAGCTCTTTTTCACTATTCCCTTAGTGATTCCTTGCTGCCCCTGTAATTGGTCTTATTTATAACAGCACTATTGAATGTATGTGATCATCTGATATTTCTTTATATATGTCTCTTATTAGCAAGCTGGGCTCGAAACCCTTGTGGGAGCCACATTTAACTCCACTTGCTAATCAAAGACATCTGGCACTGCATATGGAACACACATGTTAGAATAAAATTGCATTTTGGTTTGAAATAATGGATGCCTATGTGGGGGGAGAGGGCGGAATATGTATGAATGTAGATCAATCATTGCTTAGAACTATATTCTAGTTCTAACCCATTATCTTTTCACATCTTTTGCAGGACACAAGGCAGCAAGGCAGCGAGGATCAAGGAGACTCAGCAGAGCGAGATATCAGGGAACAATCCAACATACGCCAATCATTTTAGGCAATGACTAGCCCCTATTCATGCATCTTATCTCTTCCACTTTTGTACATGCATTCATGCATTATTTGAAAACAAAATGCAATGAACTACTTCTAGTTAGTTTCACGGCTTGTGTGGAGCATAAATACAAAACTTTGATGAATAAAATATTACACCTTCAAAAAATATTTAAGTGTTACTTCCATGTTTTGATATTTTCCTCGTTAAATGTAATAATTCAATCATGTATCAAACTTTTCAAAGTTATGCATTTGGTTTGAAAAGCACATAAAAGGAAAATGCACCTTTTTCCCTTGAAAGCATGATGGCTCCACCAAAATGAGCTTAAGTGAAGATTTTGGTAACAAGACCATTTTTCAACTATAGGTGCCAAAAATGGGACAATGGCTAGCAGTGTCTATTGTTTCTAATTAGGTTTGTTAGCCATTTTTGGAAGCCTTGTGAGAGAGCTTAGATACACAGCAGCATCAGTCATCGACTTTCCATCAACAAACAGAAAACCAGATAGAGTTGGTCAAGCGCACACTCTTGCATATTTTGTGCATATAAAATCATGCACATTTGCACACATAAGATATCAACTTGCTATACATCCAACAAGCCTACAGAAAAGTTCTACATAATTTTACATTAGCAGGTTCAGCAGGTTCTCTCACACCAACAAATCACACACCTCATGAATTTAAGATTGGTGCAACAGCTAGTTGCATTTACAAAACAAGCACTATATCCATACGCTATTCTGTGCACAATTGGTGTACAAAATATAAATAGATAGAGAGATAAATGTAAGCACTTTATCAATATACTATTCTGTGTACAACTGGTATAGAAAATATATAAATAGATACACAGATAAATACATCACCTCCGCCACAACTAAAGTGGTATACATAATTACAATAGGTAGATAGATGGATATGTCAACTCTACCACAAATTAATTGGCATTTAAAATCACACAAACTTAACTTCAAAATAAATAAATAAGCAAATTGCGATGTAAAATTTTAATGATTAAATTGCATATTGACCAGGCTATTGTAAGTTAGGATATACCTGGCGATTCAAAGTGGTGGGATCATGGCGATCCCAGAAGACATCCAGCAAGCTGTCGTAGGAGCAATCATTTGGATCGTATTGAACTCTCACAACCTCTGAATGCATGGTGTTCCCACTGCAAACATCTTCATAAGTGGGATTGTGCAGATAGCCCTGAAAATAGGGACAATTTTAAGGAGGCATAGACATTTTTTGAAGTTTAAAAATCCTAAAAAATCTTTCTCAATATTAAATTTCTAGTTTCTTGGCAAAATGTCATAATCAAAAATCATTTTCACACTCTCCTTACAATTTATATGTTCTATAGTAAAAATTGTCAAAGTCTTGAAAAAGATAAATAAGACATGTTCCCCATTTTCATAGTGCACATATTTGAAATAGAATTCTTCCGGGATCATCTGATCACTGATGTGATATTATTTCTGTCATTTTAGTTCCTCTTCTAGAGCCATCCTTAGAAGGAAATGTTTACAATGTATAATCCTCACTGTCTTGGAAAATTTAAGAAATGGAAATGTTTTAAAAATATTGAATGGTATGTGATTCTTCGGACCAGAAATAAAAGTATATCTATTGTAGGTGAATTGTCAGGCATTAAGCTCAATGCTAATTCATGTACGATTTAGGGAGCGAACTAAAAAATTAAAAATGAAGCCTTCTAGACGAAAACTCAGTAAAGCATAAAGCGTACTGATAATGAGTGTATGATTAAGGGAGGAAGCAATGCACAAGAGCAATCACCCGACACGCAACAGTCAGATCCCTCCTAGGAGAATGGCCAGAGGTGATTGGCTGCCTGTTAGGCTGCTGAATAATCTGGCAAAACCGACAAAACTTACCGATATTTTGTAGGAAATCTTGGCAAATAATTTTTGAACAAGTGGCTAATCTTATGTGATGATTTATTGGAATTCCACTTGACAGTTCTGAGTACCATATTTCCCAAGTTCACAAGAATCCATCTCATGACTATGAATGTTGATAATCTTCACAAAATTAAATACACTACGAAAGCATCACTTATATGAGATTGGCTAGTCTGATTTTAAGAAAATTTTGTTTCACCAGTGACATTGAGGCTTGAACAAGAAAAAAAGACTGCTGAAAATGGGTGGGCATTAGTGACTTCAGAGTACGATAAACCATCATACAGTAATCCATCAAAACAATATTATGTCTGTTTTAGAGAAACTAAGGTGAAGCTACAATTTCAAATGGCGAATATCTTGTCCTGAAATTTTGAAAACTATAGGTAATTGGCGAAAAATAGGCAGTAAAATTATCTCTACCTGGGTATAGCCGACCTCTGTGTTGGTGACGCCAGGAATTCTTTGAAAGGCGAGTTCGACTCCCCAGAAGCAGCCTGCTCCAAATTGGGCAAACAACTGGCCCGGCGCAGGAACATCATCGTCGGGCCCCTGCGCAATTGAAGCCCCGTTTGTTTTCCCTGCCTCGCCAATTGAAACTGCTGCCCCTCTTCTTCGAATGCCCAGTTTGCTCAACAAACCATCCATCAGATTGTTTACCGGAGAAGATACAATTGTGGTTGTTCGTAATCTTCTGTGCGAGGAATAATAAGGAAATGTGAAAGGTTGCAAGGATTGGTAGGGCAATTTTCTGAATTGGGGTGTGAATAAAAAGGAGTGTGATGCTGTTGCCAGAGAACCCGCCTGCGCTGCGCTAAATGGCGGCATGTTGTTATTTTGTGCTTTATCTTATCTGCTTGTAGTAAGCTTTACAGGAATTGGACAGTGTAAGATGTGTTTGAAGATGTTTTCGGAGCTTTGTGGCTGATGTTTTTTAAACAAAATTTAAAAAATCAATTGTATTAAACTAGGTCTTATTAGTTATGTCACACCATATTTATACAATCGCGTGGTGCAATTAAAACTATTACCAACAATCGCACCTAAGAAGGCTCAAGAGATAAGTTGATGGAAAATTAGAATTAGAATTAAAATTGTGATATTGTTATTAAGATTCAACTTTGTAGTTTTTTGAGTCAAATTTATTGACCCCTGTTTCATGAGTAGTGGTTCACACAAATCCATCTCTCATGAGAAAGAATGAATGGTTGCAAGGAGAGTGGATTTAACCATGGAGGAAACTTCGTAGTTAAGTGTGCTCGAGTTGAAGTAATACGTACTGGGATGGGTGACCTCCCGAGAAGTCTCGGTGCTTCACCTTTGTGAGCATCACCTAGATGCAATGAATGCTAAGTGTTCCATTCTTTCTCATGAGAGATGGGTTTGTGTGAACCATTAGTGACTCATGAAACATGGGTCAATGAGTTTGACTCAAAAAACTACACAGTTGAATCTTGATAGCAATATCACAATTTGACTTGTTGTGGAAAATATCTCCTACTTATAGAATTAAAATGTTAAAATAAAGAATTAGATTTTTATATAAAAAAATAAATTTTCTATATTAGTTAAAATATTAATAAAATAATTTATAATTAAATTAATTCTAATATCTTATATTAAAAAAAATTATGGCTGTGTGAAATAGGCAACATCAGTGAAAAGGCAAATCTACAAATTCTCAACAAAAACAAAGATGGGAATATTCATCCCGTCACAAAATTGGCTTTGCCTAGGATCGCAGAGGCTGGGCTCCCCCTCCACCAACCATGGTTGAAACAGAATGGGAGTTGGTGAAATCGAGGAAAACCAGGATGATGAAAAAGTTGGTGACCAAAACAAACAGTTGTAGGAACAAGGTATCCAAATTATGGGTAGTTCCTTTAACATCTAAAATTCTTATGTTTGCCTCTAGAGCCAACTGAATTTCCTTGGGTAGGCATAATCATCTACCTAGAAACCCTAGTTTGGAATTTCTCCCTTCTGGCAACAATTGGTTCAACTATCTGCACGAAAAAGGTGGAGGATTCCTTAAAACTGGCCTCTAATGCAAAAAATCTCAATAATAACACCTCATTCTCAAACCCTAGGAAGAATGTTTTACAAGCTTCCCATCAAAAGGGATCCACCAATAAACCTAGGGTTTCGAATAGCCAAGAGAGGTATCAAAACCATTTTGCAAATCTACCCAACAAGGGTCCTACAAATCCACCCCGACCTGAGCATAATCTCGTGCCCCCTAAAGAAAATATGATAATTAATTTGGACAATGAATATACAAAGGGATTGTGTTACCATTGCAGATTTCATGGTCTTTTTGCCCGATGGTTGGGAACGGATGCCCAAATTGAGGAGATTACAAAATGGTTCCAAGAAGCTTTCAAGGGTCAGGTATGTATTGCAATCTTGTTTGATAATTTTTTATTCATTGAGTGCTTAGATTTGTCCATCAAAATTGAATTCCTAGCTAGGAAATGCCCAGATTATAGAGGGCATAATTTTCTATTTTCAGAATGGTTTCCAAATTTTAACCCTAGTAAAATTGGGAATTTTGAAGTTACTAGATGGATTAAACTAACAAATTTACCAGTTGAATTAATGCATAGTGTTATTTTTAAGGATATAGGAAATAGACCAGGTAAATTTATAAAGGTGGAAGATAATTTTTGGCACACTCTAATGTTATTATCACAGTTAAAATGGATATCAATACTAAAACCCTAAAAACTATTAACCTAAATGCAAAAGAGGCTTCATATACAATTAAGACAATATTTTGTGATAATCCTGAGTTGGCCAAGAGGAATTCAAAAACCTCCAACCCCACTCTACCAGGGGTCTCTATCCTACAACCAGAGGTTAATATTAGATTTAATGATATCATTGGGGGTTTTATTATTGAAAAATTGGTTAAGGATAACCATATCTAGGGTCAAGCCCCGAGTATGACGCCTTCTTTGCCTAAGATCACTCATAGCCCAGGGAATCGCAATCAGTCCCCGAGTATGGGTGCATCTCTACCCAAGACATCTCAAGTGCCTCTATCCAGCCATGATGACCTTATGAGGAACCCTAGTAATGAGATCATCCCCCAAAACACTGGGATTAAAACCACACAGGAAATGCTAAGCAAAAATCTAAAGACAGATGATGAAAAATATGAGCAAAAAATTATTTCTCTTGATAGGGGAATTGATTTAGATGAAGGAAAATTTCTTTTGGAAGGTAACCAAGATGTTAGCTCTACCAAAGATATTACTAGGATGGAATTAGAGATTCAAGCGACTCTAGAATTGGCACTAATCACCTTAGATCCATCGGTATCTCGCAAGGACTGAGGACCAACCCAAGCTAAAAATAAGAATGAAATGATCAACATTAATCACAATGATTTGGAGGAAGTTTGCAATGATATTCTAGGAGACATGTTAGAGAGAGTAGTGGAAGAAGAGGCGGCCAACAAACTGTAGACACCTAAATTCATCCTTTTAACATTAATTAAATTAAATTAAATTAATGATCTCAGATAACATTATAGTTAATTTTTTTAATTAATTATATTTGTTAAATTCATCTATTTATTTAATTAATTAAATTCACTAATTAATAGTATTTGAATTAAATTTGAATACTATCTTTCATAATGTATTAAATTTAATTTAATACATGTTCCTCCGTAGTCCACTTTTAAATAAATTTTTAATTTATGTAATTCCCTCGCATTCTTTATTTCTACTAAACCATGATTAAATTTAATTTAATTTAATTTAATCCTAAATCCAACCTAGATGCTACCCTACGCACATCACTTTTTATCTAATAAGCCTACTCACTAATTAACTAAGGTTAATTAGGCTAATTTTTGGATTCATACATCCATTAGTCCTAATTATTTGCTCACACGTGTGAGCAAATTTCCAAAAATAACCCTTTCAAAAATTGCTAAAATTTGCACAAACAAGGCTTCTTACATTTTATGACACTTCTTACACATCCTAAAATGATGAAAATGGACTTTTTCACTTACACATCTCTTACACACACTTACACATGTACTTGAAGTACACATTGACCTTTCACATCCCAAGTTGCTCACACATGTGTGAGCAAGTCTTGGACTTTGCATGGTTTATGTGTCTCCTTAGTGGCACCTATGTGGATTCCACATAGATGCCACCTCACCCTAGCCCTCCAAAATCCTATAAATAGGACCCTTGGCTCAAGCAAAATTCATTCATTTTTGCATTAGAGTTATTATGCTAGTTTAGACTTAGAATTGCTTTCATAGAGTTTTGTAACAATTTGGTAGTTGCTAAATTTATTTCAAGTTTGTAGACTTAGTTTCATTCCATGCTTTTAGCTTCATTCATTTTTATCATTTGCATGCCATAGAGGTTGAGGATTGCTTTCATAGCTCCCCCTTGAGCTTCCTCGGCCTCTTGCATTTGAGTGCTTGAGAGTTACTTTTGTAGCTTCTTCTTGAGCATCTCAAATCTTCATTATACTTTGCATTCATAGTGGGATCTATACTTGTGTTGGGAGAGCACACCCACAACCTCTCTAAGAACTCAAATCAAGCAAGTCTTGGGTGTACTTGCTTCATGCTCATCTGAGGTTATGGTGGAAATTAATGTTTTTACAAGTTTATGAACATGTTAGATTAGATTGATTATGCTCTTTTTTGTTAACATTTGCATGTTTGAACTTGTTCTTAACAGGTGGATTTTCATCATATACATTTTGGCACGCTCGGTGGGACCCATAGTCCCATTTACTAACTATTTCTCTTGATTTTGTGAAGGTTTCTCATGAATTTTCCAGATAGGCATCTATGCACGACCAGATGCATCTCCGCCTATAAACAGGCGTCTCTGCACACAGGCGTCTTTGCCTGTACATAGGCATCTCCGCCTCTAGACAGGCGTCTTCGCCAAAAAGAGTTTTTCTCTCATTTTAATTTATTTTAATTAGCAAAACTTGTATTTCATAATCACATTGAGGCTAATGATAAGTATTAAAACACCTAACTGTATCTGCAAATGAAGAAAAAATACATGAAGCCAATGAAATCTTTGTTTTTGTGCAGATAGGTGTCTCTGCTAAAAGAGGGAGTTCTCCTTTGTGTTGTTTTTAAGCTAATTAAGTGAAAAAAAAAAATTAGACATATTAAGGTTTAAAATCACTGTATTTTTGTCATTAGAAACCTTTTTATGCATTCAAAACTTAATGAGAGGATCAAACTTTCAAACATTGGTGTTTAACTTCTACTTTTGTGCAAATAGGCGTCTCTGCCTGTAAACAAGTGTCTTTGACAGACAGGTGTCTCTTCCTATACACAGGCATCTCTACCTATAAACAGGTGTCTCTGATAGACAGACAGGCGTCTCTTCCTGTCAACAGGCATCTCTGTCTGATTTTTCCATGTTTTCATAATATCTTGCACTTTGAGTTTTATGATTTGAGTTTTTTGGAAGATACTGACATTTTGTGACTTCTAACAATGATTTTGTAGAATGTTGACCAAGGTTTGACCACTCTAAGACTACTAACTTGTTTGTTTTACATGACGTTGTTAGAAGAAAAAACACACTAAACTACTCACTAAGATTATTTTGTAGGTTGCCAGGGAGATTCAATCAAACATTGTGTTTTCTTAATGATTTCTTAGGCACCTAGCATTAAATAGGAAGTATTTTTTCTGTAGACAATGATTCATTAGCTAGGGGATTATGCTCTTTTCTCCAAGTGAGAAAACCAGAAACCCATAACCTTTTGAATTGTGGTCTTGAAGAAAAGACTTGGAATTAATCATTTTTTTGGTGTGTTTGGGAGAAAACCTCATTGGATAGGAGATTATGCTCTTTTCCCTTTGAGGGAAAACTAGAAATCTAGACTCCTTGGGGCCAATCCATGCATTTACTTTCAATCCTTTAGATGGGCCTGTCGGTGAGGTAAAAAGCTCCCGGGAACAACCCACGTGAAAACAAGGTGTAAGCCCACCACTCCAACTCACGTTAATGAAATTTGCTTTTTGGGGTTAAAGCCTCGGAAGCCGAATGATATTTGAGCTTATACATGGCACTCGCCTAACATTTAGTAGGGCCTCGCAGTTTACGTGACTACTTGTGTCAAGGTGCTTTGTGGGGCTATATGTCCTAGTTGCGCTTGCGTGGACACAAAGAGTGTGTTCGAATGGAGATCCTTACTAAAAGCCATTAGTTAGAAGCCACCTGGTTCACCTCTAAAAGGTTGATAATCTGCATGTGAGGAGAATAGTAATCTCTCCAAGACAGTCACCATATCGAGCTCCCTTCAACGTTAACACTCTGATAATATGGCATCATGGAGCCATTGCGTGCTCGATGATGGTCGTATTCTAAGGATTTGTTGGGTGTGTTCCTAAGTCAATGAGAAAAGGTTTTCAATCTCAGCCAACTTCCTTTCAAGGATAAAGAGTGTTCTTGTTACTTTCATTGCAAAAAAAAAATCCGTACACTTGAATCCTACAAGGTTGCTTTGTCCCTTGCAGGATTGTTTTCGACAAATGTGCTTGTAACCAAAATGTTTGATGTATGTATGAAATCAATTCTTGCCAAGAACATTCTTTGATCTATCAAGATATTGTCCTCAAGTCATGATAGATAGTGTTAAACATAAAAAAGTAAAACTCCCAGTTACACGAGCCCATAAAGAGAAGAAAATTGTCGATCAAAGGATTAAAGCCAACCAATCTTATTGGAAACCCATTCAAGAATTTTTAGAAGTTGTTGAGAAATCAGATAAAATCATTTACAGCAATCGAGTTGCTACTTTTGTTGCCAAGAACAAAGTGAACATGGCCTTTGTCACTTGGGAATCCTACAACTAAGTACCTTTGACCTTCATTCCTCATCTTCTTCAAGTCATTCATCCCTTTCTCATCTTTTAACATCCCTTTCTTCATCCACATCCCAAAACATTAGGAGCATTAATCAGAATCTTGGACTTTAAATCAGAATCAAATCAATCCATCTTTCGCACCTTCATCAAGCCATAGGGTGAAAGAATCATTCCAATAGTGTCTCATAGACCTTAATCTCAAAGAAAACATTAATCCCTTACTACTTTGAGAACTGAGTCTTTCTCTAGTAGTCCTAATCTAGTCCTATTTTGTTTGGGGGTCATCAATTTATCACCCAAATACAAGAAGACTTTAGATCAAAACTAATCCTATGTTTGCATAATCACAAGGGCTTGTTTCACCTAGGTTTGTTCCAAACCTTTAAATCCAATCAATCCTTGAGGCTTAGTTCCTCTCATCAATCAATTGAATCCTAAATCAAATCAATCAATCCAATAAATCATCGAGACTTAATCATTAGTCCAAGTTGCTCCTAGGTCACCAAATCCTTTTCTTTCCATACCTCATCAACTATTCTCCCTTATTCAATTCAACCATCCTAAGGTCACTCATGCATGGTACTTACACAATCACAAGCAAAGCTAAGACAAGAATCTCTCATCATGGATAACGATTAAGAAACTGTCTATCAAGAAGACTTTAATGACGAAGAAGAGCCTCACACGGAATCTGACATAGTAATACCTGAAAGTGTCAGTGCTAATCCATGAGTTAAAGAATTTTTTGAGGATCCTAACAACTTAAGATTAGTGGAAGACCTAATCCAAGCCAAAAGTGCCAATATCTTCATGAATCTTGTCCAAAGAGGTGTTACCCTCCCTGATAATTTTGATGAAACTTTGCTTGAGAACAACTTGATTCGAACCAACAAAAGCAAAGTAGCGCCATCAACGTCTGATAACACAACTCAACCACCCCCTGATACACTTGAGTTAATCTGAAAACTCCTAAACAAGCCTAACTCAAACAATGGGGTGAGTAACGATGATTCAAATGTGGGCCGTGTACCCAAAACACAACCAGGGTCCTCAGGACGACGCTCTGCTTCTATTTTCTCGAAGCCTAGTGGAGTCCTAAAAAATCAAAATTTTGCACAAGAAAATAACACCAACCAGAGACATAACACCAATCTTCCCCCTCTAGGGGGACATAATGCATCATTAGGAGGAGGAACACTTCAAGCCCATATGATCACCACTAATCCTCTTGAATTAGTCCAACAAATTGATGAGCTTAAAGGCATGATGTTGGCTATGCAGAAAGGTGGGAAGAAATTTTCTTTTGCAGAAATATGTCCTTATCCTTTTGACAAATCAATCACTCTCCAGCCATTCCCCACCAATTTTGAAATGCCAAAGTTTGACAAATACAAGGGGGACTCATGCCCTGCGCAACATATCAAGGAATTCTATGTAGCGGCACAAGAAGTTTCCCACAATGATCATCTTCTCCTAAGACTTTTCACTAGAAGTCTTGGAGGACCATCCTTAGAGTGGCTATTGAACCTTCTTCCGGGTTCCATCTCCACATTCCATGATCTCGTGGAAAAATTTGTTACACAATATTCTTATAACATGGAACATCAAGCATCCCTCAGCGATTTATGTAACACGAAACAAAGAAATGGAGAAACCTTTGCCAATTTTCTCTAAAGATGGTGACATCTCGCAAATCACATGTCTTGGAAAATCCCAGATTCACATCTTGTTGACATCTTTACTAAGAATTTGGTTACGAAAATGTCATTTTAGATGAAGATGGCTGCCCTGAATTCCTTCTAGGCACTCATTAAAAAGGGGAAGTCTATTGAAGATGGACTTTTGATGAAAGGAGTAATTAAACACTACACCCCTAATTCATCTAACAATACTGGTGATAAACCCAAGTTCTGGTCTAAGAGCAAGGGTGTTGTTAATGGTGGAGTGACTGATGCTAAACATGTCCAAAATGTTCAAGCATCCAACAATAGTAACCAAGGAAATTGCAATAACAATGATCAAAACAATCACAACAATAATCAAACCAATTTGAATAACCAAAACAACCAGAACAGTTCAAATAACTAGAATCAAAATCAAGGATCTGGTTATCGTGGCTCTCTATTCTCATGATATAATGGCAATAACAATAACAACAATCAACAACAACCATGATGATAATTTACACAGCTGGCAGATTCCCTTGATGTGATCTTCTAACATCTAGTTGACCAAGGGATGATGGTTTACCCTAACACCGAGCCTTTCGACAAAAATCAACCTAAACCCAACTGGTATAAGGATAATGAATATTGTGATTATCATCGCATAAAAGGGCATGAGATCAAAAAATGCATGAAGTTTCTTCATTTTGTGCAAGACTTGATCGATGATGGTAAAATTGAAGTAGAAGGACAAAATGCCTCTACTTCTAATGCCCAGTTAAAAATGTATTCTAAACCTTTTCCAGAACATAACCAGGCATCCACATCCAAGGGCTTTTCTTACGATTATTCAACAAACAAAATCTCAGGGGATGAACGCACTTGTGGAAAATTAGCCAAAAATGATGTATGTGGTTTTGACTCACTATGTGGCCATATTGAACAATCTGACACTCATGTAAACACTTTGACTTTAAAGAGTGCAGATTGCAATGTTACTACCCGCCGCCCTCGCGTAATTGTACAAGCTACTGTCAATCCACCTATTGTGGATCCATCTACTGCACCATCTACCTTGATATGACCTGCATCATGTTATGACTTGCTTTCCCAACTAAAGAAGACCCCTGTGTAGATATCCATACTAGAGCTTTTGCATACATCTCCCATTCACAAAGAGGTCCTTGAGAATGCCCTAACTAAGTCTCGCGTCCCAGAAAATGTCAATGCCTCTCAATTCCAAGCAATGATTAGAAATTTGGCTGCCCAACAACACCTGGTGTTTACTGACAAAGATTTATGAGGTCTTGACCCTCATCATAATAAACCCCTTCATATCCAAGTCACCATCCATAACACCCGAATCAAAAGAGTTCTTATAGACAATGGATATGGTCTGAATCTTTGTACTTTAAGAATGATTCGTAATATCGATCTTTCTAAGGACCGAATTGATGTAAATAAAATAATAACAATAAAAGCATATGATGATAGAGAAAGGGTGAGCAAAGGTCTCATTACACTCCCCTTACAAGTGGGCCCAACTCTTATTGAAACTATATGTCAAGTACTTGATCTAGATCTACCCTACAATATCCTTTTGGGTAGACCATGGACACACGCTATCTCAGGTGTCCCATCCACATTTCACCAGTGTTTAAAATTCCCACATCATGGAGCTGAAATAACCATCCCAGGAGATCATGAACCCTTCAAGTATTGCAAGAGACTGGCAGGAAAGCGATCAAACTATTGTCCACTAAATGAATATGTTCATCCTATTCTACAAGAAACTCCCATCTAGCACACTTCTTCTGAAGAAAAGATGCTGCATCAAGCTAAGGGAAAAGAACCTTGTGGGAAGGGAATCTTATTCATATCTGATGATGACATTGGTATGGTCAAGGCTAAAGTTCCCTTAGAACTAGAAAGGGAAAAGAGTGTTGTGTTACATAAAGAGGCTGAATAAATAAAACATGACGATATCTTGCCTGACAAATATGATATGGATTACCAACTTATGCACAACATGGTATATGATAGACAGAGTCCATTTGGAAAAGGAAAAGATTTACTAGAACCTCTTTACGCTCAATTCAGAGCTCCCGAAGACCAGACTAGTCTAGGCTATCATACACATGAAGCTGACCAGCCTAGCAGAAACACTCCTACATGTGAGGACTCATCCGAGGAAGAAGAAGTAGAGATTCAACTGATGACCTATGAAAGACTTGTGCAAATTCAAACCGCTAATCCAGGTTATCAAGGGGAGCCTTATGTGCCATCACAAATATCTCTAAGAGCTGAAATCAAGCAAGTCTTGGGTGCACTTGCTTCATGCTCATCCGAGGTTATGGTGGAAATTAATGTTTTTACAAGTTTATGAAAATGTTAGATTGGATTGATTATGCTCTTTGTTGTTAACGTTTGCATGTTTAAACTTGTTCTCAACAAGTGGATTTTCATCATATACATTTTGGCACGCCCGGTGGGACTTGACTGTCACCCCTGCATCTACCACCTGTCTCTGGGCTGTTGTCCATGGTATTGGCTACATACCTCTCCAACTACTCCTAGCATTCCAAAGATCTACTCCAATGCCCCATACTGACCCAATCTCCCTCGAGATGATCATATGTGGATAACTATCTGGCACTATCCCTTGCCTCAACCCAAACTATCTGCATACTAGAGAAGGCATGTATCTCATTATCTAAAAAACCACCCTCCCAATCAGCCAACAATGTGTCTACACATATCCTAAGTACTTTGCATCCAGAGCACCATCCTCTCTCCCTGCCTACTCATCCTAGTACCCCCATGCCTCACACCCTCTATACGGTGTCCACTCAAACCATATCATCTCATCTAATATCCTCCGCCAGGTCTCCTCAAATCTGACATCTCCATATGTCAAGGGTGATCGATACCAACACGCAAAATGCTCATAGTGTTGTCATCAGCCTTCTCCTTGTAGCGGTCATACCACTGCAATATGCTCCCATGCCCAGACTAGCAGCAATGTAACCCCCGGTCCCATCGTCTGCTAAGCATGGTATACACACATATGAAAGTCATAATATACCTGTGCTAAAATTGTATATCCCTAGAAAAACTCTATACCATCCTCCTCTAGCATCTAGCTCAACACCCTTGCCCATCCAATCAGAAATCCATGCCCTAAGTGGTCCGGCATCAATCTCCTTCCTACCAATCTGACTAAGTACAATGCTAGTCGAGGCAATCCTACCTCCATCCCTCCTCGCCATGACATCCACTATTGGTCAATCGGTAACTAGTCTGCCCGCCATCTGAAGCTCTCCCCCATAAACTACTCTGCCCTCTCCAACTGATACTCTGCCATCTCCCTTCGAATCGGTATCCATAGAATCCTCCACACGTCTAGCAATGTCATTATTGCCTCCCTGGTCAGCAAATGGAAACTCGATGTATTTGAGTGTCATCTCTCAATCAATGATGTCATCAGTGCATTATGCACTCTCAAGTGTGGCCACTCATGCACATGTTGTAGGCCACATAAAATCACATATCCCCACTCCACCTCAGTTAGCTCCTCTCGCAGCGTCATTGTGTCTGGCAATCACTCTTTTGAGCTAATATAGTTTGGCTCTTGCATCAAAGTTACCCAACACACATTTGCCAATGTTTGTTTTTCCTCCATCTCAGCCCTCAAATTGCCCCCTCTTCCATAATCCACATAGGCTCCCTCCCCCTTCAACGGGCAGCTTCCCTTTGGCGGGTCTCCCCCCTCTTTCTCAGTGGGCAGGTCCCCCCTGCCCTTGCCCTTGGGCGATGGAGCCGCCGCCCCTACCCCACCTCAAGCAGCATAGTTGCCCGTCTACCGATGGGCGGCTACGCCCGCAACTCCCAAGTGTGGCCGCCCATCAACAGATGGGTAGCCACGCCCGTGGCTCCCGAGTGCAGCCGCCTGTCAATAGATAGGTGGCTACACCCATGGCTCCCTAGCGAAGCCGCCCATCCGAGGATAGACGGCTATGCTCAGGCCTCCCAGGCGGAGCCGCCTGTCAACCAACGGGCGGTTATGCCCATGCCTCACCGATGTGCGGCTATGCCCTCACCTCCCAGATGGGCGAAGGCGCCTGTCAACCAAAGGGCAGCTATGTCCATAGGCGACGACGCTCCCATAGCAAGCAAGTAGAGTCGTCAATCGACACCACTGCCTAACCCTTTTTGCCTGCCCAAAAACCCCAAAAAATCCCCCCAAAAAAACCCCACAGCAACTCATATACCAATCAATTTTGAAAAAAACTCAAAATAACCAAGATGGGCTCAAGCACTTACCGGATCCCCCCTGTCAGCTGCTCATTGGTAGACTCGCACCCGCTCACCCAACTGCATTCTATCTCGTCGTCCAGCCATTCTTCCTTCTCCTCTCCTCTCCTCTTTTTCCTTCTCCTTCGGGGTAAAAATGAATCACTTTTCCCCTTCTCCCCCCTTTTATAAAGGTCCCTTTTTTCAAAAAAAAAGAAAACGGGTCTTTTTGACCTTTCTTTTTTCTTTTTAAGTCATGTAAAGTCCTTTTTTGCCCTCTTTTCACAAAAATTGACCAGAATTTATAATTTTGGCCTATTTTCTTGAGGGGATACATCCTCATATTGGTTTTTCTTCTGGGGCATCTATATTTTCTTTTCTTTGACGCAATGTCATTTTTTACACCGCATCGAAGAGGGGCAAAATGTAGACACCTAAATTCATCGTTTTAACATTAATTTAATTTAATTTAATTAATGATCTCAGATAACATTATAGTTGTTTTTTTTAATTAATTAAATTTGTTAAATTCATCTATTTATTTAATTAAATTTATTTAATTAAATAAATTCACTAATTAATAGTATTTGAATTAAATTTAAATACTACCTTTCATAATGTATTAAATTTAATTTAATGCATGTTCCTCCATAGTCCCCTTTTAAATAAATTTTTAATTTATTTAATTCCCTCGCATTCTTTATTTCTACTAAACCATGATTAAATTAAATTTAATTTAATTTAATCCTAAATCCAACCTAGATGTTATCCTACACACATCACTTTCTGTCTAATAAGCCTACTCACTAATTAACTAAGGTTAATTAGGCTAATTTTTGGATTCATACATCCATTAGTCCTAATTATTTGCTCACATGTGTGAGAAAATTTCCAAAAATAACCCTTTTCAAAAATTGCTAAAATTTGCACAAACAAGGCTTCTTACATTTTACGACACTTCTTACACATCCTAAAATGATGAAAATGGACTTTTTCACTTACACATCTCTTACACACACTTACACATGTACTTGAAGTACACATTTACCTTTCACATCCCAAGTTGCTCACACGTGTGTGAGCAAGTCTTGGACTTTGCATGGCTTATCGTGTCTCCTTGGTGGCACCTATGTGGATTCCACATAGATTCCACCTCACCCCAGCCCTCCAAAATCCTATAAATAGGACCCTTGTCTCAAGAAAAAATCATTCATTTTTGCATTAGAGTTATTATGCTAGTTTAGACTTAGAATTGCTTTCATAGAGTTTTGTAACAATTTGGTAGTTGCTAAATTTCTTTCAAGTTTGTAGACTTAGTTTCATTCCATGCTTTTAGCTTCATTCATTTTTATCATTTGCATGCCATAAAGGTTGAGGATTGCTTTCATAGCTCCTCCTTGAGCTTCCTTGGCCTCTTGCATTTGAGTGCTTGAGAGTTGCTTTTGTAGCTTCTTCTTGAGCATCTCAAATCTTCATTATACTTTGCATTCATAGTGGGATATATACTTGTGTTGGGAGAACACACCCACAACCTCTCTAAGAACTCAAATCAAACAAGTCTTGGGTGTACTTGCTTCATGCTCATCCAAGGTTATGGTGGAAAATAATATTTTTACAAGTTTATGAACATGTTAGATTAGATTGATTATGCTCTTTGTTGTTAATGTTTGCATGTTTGAACTTGTTCTTAACAAGTAGATTTTCATCATATACACAAACAAAGAGAATAGCTAATCACTAAGGTTCTAGAACTATGGGATCAGTAAGGACAAATTGAAGTAGAGAAAGAATTAGTGGAATTGATTTAAAGGGATGCAGAGGAGGAAATCAAGATGGGCATTTCCCTAACCGATTTCAGAAAGGTTACCCCAGACTATGCCAAGAATAACAAAAGGAGAGGGAGGAAATCATCATCTCAGCTTAGAGAGAAGGATGGTCTGGCGCATTATCAAACTAAATTACCACACTGTTCAATGCAAGGAAGGGGAAGTTCCTTCCCACAAAGCCATGAAGGTTAATACTTGGAATGTTAGGGGTTTAAATGCCCCTAACAAGCAGTGAATTTTGAAACGTTGATTAGCTATTACAAACCCTGACATATGCCTAATCCAAGAAACCAAATTAATCTCATAAGAGGTGGGAACTCTACAAAGGAAGTTAGGAATATGGGAGATTGTTGGAGTCCCTACTGATGGGGCCTCAAGAGGCTTGGGAATCATATGGGATCCTACAAATGTTTCATTTTCAGTCCTATGCAAAAAAAAAGAATTGGATCAATGGGCATGTTAAAATCATTAGGAGCAGCTTGCAATATATTCTAATTAACGTTTATGGTCCTACTCAAAACTAGGTGAAAAGAGCAGTTTGGGGGGAGATAGAACAATTTATGAATGATTCATCAGATTAGATTTTCATAGCATGTAGTGATTTCAATGTTATCCTTTACCTTAAGGAAAAGTGGGGGGATCTACAAGACTATCTACATCTGCAAATGACTTCAGAGAATGGGTCAACAAAAATAATCTCATAGAGATCAAAATTGATCGGAAAGGCTTCACTTGGAATAACAAAAGAATGGGATTCAGTAACATTGCAGAAGAATTGGACAAGTTTCTTTTCAAAGGTAATTGGTCTAATTTTCCTTACAATCTCATTGAAGAGATCATACCATACTCGGGTTTTCACAATTACCCAGTCCAACTCAGTATAATAGAAGACACCCAACCCAATAGATGCCCATTTAAATTTGAACAAATGTGGCTAAAAGATGAGAACTTGATCAAACTTATGGAGCAGTGGTGGAATAAGACTTAGGTTACTGACTCTAAACTCTTTTTCCTAATAACAAAAATGAAAATCATTAAAAGAAAATTGTTAGATTGGAACAAAAATAGTTTTGGTAACATTTTTGAGACCAAACTAAAAATTGACCAAGAATTGGAAAATCTTAATAAGAAGGTAATTGAAAATGGTATGGATGTTGAGCTTTATTTGAACGAAATGCAATTGAAAATTGATTATGAAGACATATTGTTAAGAGAAGAAATTTTTTGGTGGCAAAAATCTATGGAAACCTGGCTGGAGGTAGGAGATAAGAATACTATTTTTTTTCATAATAGTACCAAGCTCTATAGAAATGTTAATATAATTACTAGAATAAAGGACAACAACAATAACCTAATTGAGGATCCAAAAGTGATTGCAAAAGAGGCAATACAATACTTTGAAAACATCTTGAACAACTAGGATGGCACGAATATTACTAAATAGTAAGACATCTTACAAAATATACCCCTAGTAATAACAAAGGACCAGAATAAGATGCTTCCATCCAAATTTTCCTAAATCTTAAATAGAGCGGGTAGTCAAAAAATGCACCCTAATAAGGCCCCAGGGCTAAATGGTTTTCATGCTTTGTTCTTCCAAAAATGTTGGCATTTTATAGGGGATGAAGTAGTAGATGCATTAGAGGGGGTAAGAAACTCAAGTAACCTCTTCAAGGAAGTGAAAAGTACATTCCTAACACTTATACCAAAAAAAGATAAACCAAATTTTTTTGGTGATCTTAGGCCTATCTCCCTATGCAATACCATATACAAAATATTAACCAAGACTGGCTAATAGAATCAAGAAGGTTTTACCTGATATAATTAGTGAGGAACAAACAAGGTTTGTTCCTAGTATATCCATATATGATGGAGTAATCATTTCTCAATAAGCTATTCATTCATTCCAAAAAAATAAAAACCTAGGTATGTTGATCAAACTTGATATCAGCAAAGCCTACGACAAAGTAGACTGGCACTTTTTATGTAAAGTATTGGAATCTTTTTGGTTTTCCAAGCAATGGATTAACTTAATATTTGAATACATATCGACCTCAAAGATTTTTGTCTTGGTGACTAGGACACCTGAAGGTTTCTTTAGTATGTAAAGAGGACTTAGGCAAGGGGGATCCCATCTCCCATTTCCTATTTATCATTATGGCAGAGGCACTAGGTAGAACAATCACCAAAGCTAGGGAAGAAAGGAGAATCCAAGGGATCAGAATAACATCTGATCTTGACCCTACAAGCCACCAACAGTTTGTAGATGATACCATACTATATGGTAAAGGTAGTAGTGAGGGAAAAAAGGCATGTAAATCAATCTTGGATTCATATACCAAAGCCTCTAGACAAGAGGTCAATGATGCTAAATTAGAGATTTATTTCTTCAACACTAATCCTAATTCTGTAAGAGAAATTTACAATATTTTGAATTTTAAAAAAGGGGAGCTTCCTTGCAAATATCTAGGCCTCTCACTAGAAAAAGGAAATAAATCAAAGGATCTATGGGATCACATCATTTAAAAAATCAATAAGAAACTAGAGTCTTGGAAGGGCAAGTGGTTGTCATCGACAGTAAAAGCCACTATGTTAAAATCAGTCCTCTCTACCATACCTATATACCAACTATCATGTATAAACTTACCAATGGAAAAATAGGGGGGACATCAATAAGGATTAGAAAATTCTTCTGACAAGGTTCTTAGGATAAGAAGAGAATGGCCCTAGTGGCATGGGACAAAATATGCAAACCTAAAGAGGATGGGGGGTTAGGGATTAAAAATATTAGAGAATAGAGAAGAGATCTAGGTGCTAAACTGATATGGAGAATGTACTACAATCCAAATATGAGATGGGTAAAGATCCTCATGTACAAGTATCTAAAAGGTGTGGAGCTTGTATCCTTGTTTAGATTGGCCAATCCCCGTAGGGGCTCTAAATATGGAATTTCATGATAAATTATAGAGGACTTATTATGGACAAATTAACTTGGAACCTTGGTGAGGGAAAGTAGGCATTATTCTAGGAGATTCATGGGAAGGCTACGAGGTGATATGTGTTCATCATAACCTAGAAAACTCCAAAAGGATCTCGAACGTTCTTTGGGGAAAACATGTTGCTAATTATATAATATCCCCTAACAATGACATATATTTTGGATGATAATGGAAATCACTAGAAAACACTAATATTCTAGAACATGAAATGAAGCTTCTTACTGAATTCCTTAGTAAAATAAATGTGTCTCTCAAAAAGGGCTTGGATGAACTAGTCTGGGATGCGTCCAAATCTAGAAAACTATAACACCAAGGCTGGATACAATATCTTAATGAAACAATAGTTAAGGCCTAAAATGGAAATCCCTCTTAATCTATGTTGGGATAAATAATGTCTTCCTAAAGTCAGACTATTCTCTTGGACAACCTTGAAAAAGAAAATAATAACAACAAACAAGATCACTAGGATGGGTTATGAGGGACCAAGTAGATGTCCTCTCTGTGAGAAAGAACAAGAAATTGTAGACCATATTTTACTTAACTGGGATTACTCCCTTAAATGTTGGAATTAGTTATGTAATAAACTGGGATGGATAATAGCCCTTCCAAGTAGCATCTTAAGTTTATTTCAATGCTGGCCCAACTTATAAAAACATAGTATATGCAATATGTTATGGACAATATCCCCCTCTATTATGATTTGGGAAATTTGAAAGGAGAGGAATAGGTGTGTTTTTAAGGATAAAAAGATGACCAATGAATAAATTATTAACAAAATAGAAGCATCTTTCATTGAGGTTACCAATAACAGGATCTTTAATCACAATGGTAGGGACACTAATATGTCACACTAGGATGAAAAGATGAGGAATAGTTGGGCTGGTCTCAAATTGGCCCCCGTTGTTAGACCCAAAAATTAGGATACTAAAATGAGAAGGTAGGAGTGTAAGTGGCACCCTCCTCAAAAGGGGTGGTTTAAGCTAAACTTTGATGGGGCCTCTCGGGGTAACCCTGGTGATGCAGGCGTAGGATTCATCATCCATGATGAGTACTCAAAATAGATAGTTGTCATAGATAAACCCTTTGGTCGTGCTTCTAGTAACATGACATAACTCTCCGCCCTTACAAAGGGTCTTAGAATATGTCAAGAACTAAAAATTGAGAAATTAGAAGTGGAAGGTGATTCAATCATAATTATTAATGCTTTAAGGAAAGGCACTATGCCAAACTGGAAACTCAACTCCCTTCTACCCAATGCTCTTAATCTCATTACTACTTTTAGAAGATGCACCTTCAACCATATCTACAGAGAAGGTAATGTCAATGCTAACATGTTGGCTAACAAAGGGGCAGATGTCAACTGCTTCATCAATATTTATACATGTGGGAACTAGTTAGTAGGTATCTAACCATGCATATTAATACACCGATGAATCTTGGTACTTATTTATCTTGCTTCTCTTTATTTTGGCACTGTTAGACATTAGCTTCCAGGCATATGTATATTTAATGCAAGTAAAGATATACCCATATGTTAATATATATATACACACACACACATTATCTTATATATTCATGAATATTGACATTTACACACACATGCTATTCTATATCATGAATATTGACATTTACACACATGCTATTCTATATATAAACACATACATACATATATATATATAATATATATATATATATATATATATATATATATATATATATATATATATATATATATATTATATATATATATATATATATACACACACACAATACTATATATATATATTTATATATTTATACATATACATATATATATATATAGATATCTCTCTCTCTATATATATATATCTATATCTATATATATATATATATACACACATATATATCTATATATATACATATATATATATATATATATCTATCTATATATATATATGTGTATATATATATATAGATAGATATATATGTGCATATATATATATATATCTATATATATGTATATATATATATCTATATATATGTATATATATATATATATACATATATATATATGTATAGATATATACATATATATATTATACATATATATATATGTATATATATATATATACATATATATATATATATATATATATATATATATATATATATATATATATATATATATGTAAATATATATATACATATATATATATGTATATATATATGTAAATATATATATACATATATATATATGTATATATATATAGATATATATCTATATATATACATATATATCTATATATATAGAGAGAGAGTATATATATATATATACACATATATATCTATATATATACATATATATATAGAGAGAGTATATATACATATATATATATACATATATATATGTATATATATATATATATATACATATATATATATATACATATATATATATATATACATATAGTATGTATATATATA